>CM045938.1:11515625-11919428 GCA_025177825.1 Aechmea fasciata
GAAAATTATATTCACTACCTAGATAAAGATCAATAACTCCGATCTAAATTGAAGGATCCGATCATCTATTTTTAGGACATCGTTCGATTTCGGCGTTCATTTTATGCCCATTTGATGGACTTTATTATGATTTTGAAAAATTACGAAATTTATTTTCTAGAAGTTTTAAATACTCTAGATCATATTTAACGGAGTGGATCGTCGATTCGGAAGCTCTATCATCGAAAACAACTTATGAATAGTTGGGCTCTACTACTCATAATAGTATAGTAGCCCTACTCTATATATATATATATATATATATATATATATATATATATATATATATATATATATATATATATATATATATATATATATATATATATATAATATTCCAAGCTTTTTAAATAAGAAAAGAAAATTTTTAATTAACTTTTTAAAATAATAATGAGACCACTTCCAAATTAAGGGGTTGCGTAGATAGAATCATAGAACTCAGGAAAGAGAATTTGAAAAGTTTCTTAACCAATTAAATAAAAAATATATTAACAAAAAAATATTAGGTTGACAGGTAGGTCCCACAAAGAATCAAATTAAGGTAACGCCGCCACGTGGACAATAGGCATGAGATTTTATTATAGTTAATAGATTATTATCTATTGTCTATTTATATTTAGAGCTTTGCTATAATACTATCGTTAGTAAATCGAGCGATTTACTATCGATTTGTTTTCGATGATAGAGCTTCCAAATTGATGATCGGCACTGAACATGATCTAAACCATTTAAATTATCTAGAAATCAAATTTCATAATTTTTTGGCATCACTAATCGAACGATCAAAGGGTCACAAAATCTGTAATTTTAAAGGCCGATATGGTGCGTTTGCTCGTTTAACGGTATAGAAGAGTTCAAATCAACTAAATTTTTGTTAGAAAATTCTTTAAACTATTTATTATAAAACCTAGACACTCGATCTCAAATATAAAAATTGTATCATCACTTTTTAAAGGAGATTCACTTCCAGCCATTCATTTTTTGTTCACTTGATGGAAAAGAGAACAACATCGAAAATATATAAAATTTAATTTTCAGATAGTTTAAATAATTTAGATCAGGTTTAACGGTGCCGATCATCAATTTGGAAGCTCTTTAATCGAAAACAAATCGGTAGTAAACCGTAAACCGCTCGGTTTACTACCGAAAGTATTCTAGCAAAGCTCCTATATTTATATCTATATATCTATATTTATATCTATATCTATATGTATTACGTAGATACAACGAATCAATTGCTTGAGAGGACGTGATGGAAAAGGACAGCAGGAGGGGGAGGGGATGGCAGTAGGGGTGGGTGTGGGCCCTGTTAGATGTACGCCCTAATTATATTTATATTTTTATCTATCTGTCACGCCCCGGGGTCATTTTAGAGTATAAAAACACAGCGGAATTTTTTTTGTTTTAAATCTTGATCCCCAAGGACATGACAGACCTGCCACAAATACAGAGACCATCGTACACACGGACGTAGTCTCCCGTATTTGCACGCATCGCACAAGTACAAGGAGTCTTTTACAATCATACAACCACAACAAAGTGTACAGATATTAATTCCAATCAACATACACATATTCACACCATTCACCACAGGTTCATTCACATTTACCTTTGTATATAAACAACATCTATCTTTTGAAATGTTCCCTACTCGGGAACGGGTTTGAAACTCTAAGTTATAAAATCTCTTTTGAAAACCTTTTACAAACTGTTTCCACATGGAAACCCTTTCTTTGAAAACACTACCACGAGGGGTAAAAATTATTTTCCTTTGAAATGCTACCACGAAGGGTAGGAGACAGTTTAATTCACAAAACATGAGTTCTTTCATAAACTTCCAAAAAATCATTATAAGTCTCAATCCAACACTAAAGTAGAGCTAGAACTGAACCATGATGTACTCTAAGTAATAGAACAAGAAAGGTAAGGAAGTAACCGATACTGGTAGGAGCTAAGCGTACTCTAGACCCGCTCCTCACCTGCTGTCCCACTAAGACCTGTAACGTCACCTGAAAAAGAAGAAGACGAGGGGTGAGAACATGTAAACATGTCTCCCCCTCCCAGTGGATACCTCGCGGAGATAGACACAAAAGGAGATAATAGTAGTAGTACAGTAGCTATGATAAACAAGTAAATGGAGAGAGATATATATATATGAAACAACAGTTACTGTAAGTATGCATCGAAAAGTGCGATAAAGTAAAATACCCAACTGGAATCTGTCGCTCGTTGGTCCTCGACCTCAAGCCTATGCCCCCGTATCTCAAAACCTCGCATTCTACCCATATCAACCAACGGTCCGCCTATGGGCTCACGGGTTGGCTCGTCCAACCACCTTTCCTAAAAGAACACATCATGGTACGGTGGATCAGACCGCCCGTGTTCGTGAACTGCACTCAAGTCCTGGGCAATCGATGCTGTTATGCTCAAAAACCATACGTCAGCAACTGGCTGACAATCCCGTCCCTAAAGGGACATCGACCCCTTTGGGTCATTAAGTAAACTCGCCGACCACGTAGGTCACGTAAGACGAAACAAACCGACCGAACAGTCACCGTAAATCGAAACAAGCCGACCGAATAGGTCACTGAAAAACTGTGAGAAAGTACCAGAATCGACCAAGCAGGTCAACTAGGATGGAACAACTCAACATCCTCTCAACTGTATGCGAGTACTACTCAAGGAAACACAAGAACTGACCACTCAGGTCAACTAGGATGGAACAACTCAACATCCTCTCAACTGTATGCAAGTACTACTGAAGGAAACACGAGAACTGACCAACTGAACAACAAGGTCACTGAGTATACTGAAGTAGACTGACCGAACAGGTCACTGATGTCATAGGCTGACAAGAAGCAAACTACTCTACTCCTACACATGGTACTAAGCATGGAAACACTGAGTAGAGTAAAACTGTAACACAAAGGTGCAAGATATATTAACGATAAAAGATATGAATAGTAAGGTAGAAGGAACGTCACCAGCGTGTACCACTGTACGGACGTCGGATCGAAGTACCCACCTGTACAACTGTAGAAGATCTGTCGACTGTGGAAACGAAGAAATCGGACCTACGAAAGGGGTCCACGAGTTAGCGTCTAACCCACCAACACAAGTACCGACTCCACATCCCACAAACTAATCCCACGGAGATTGGTTTTCCGAAACCAATTACAGTAACTCACGAAGTCCCGTAAACCACACCGGACTCCGCCGGACCCACGAACCGTCCCGAAAGCACCGACTCGTGTCACGAGTCACCCGCCGCCATAAAACACTCCTAATTGGATGTTTTGGCAGCAAACACAAGATAACACTACAATATAATTATCGTCGGATAATTGTACGAATACGGGTTCCCGAAAGTGTCTATTTCGATACCGGAACCAACCGTCGCTCACCCGCCATTTCTAAACCCTCGAAATGACGCGGGTGACCAGCCAACAAGGCTCAGCGACACCGTAAATAATCTCTAAGAGTTGTCGGAAGATATCCGAACCGTAAACACGTTTTCGTCGGCGAATTTTGCCGAACGCTCCGAAAATCACTCGATTTTCTCAGAATATTTAGGACCTTGGACGATCAGTCCAGAGGTTACCCGCAACATTCCTACGCTGTCTACAGTGACCACGAAATTCTAAATTGCATAAAAGTCCCTGAAGCTCCATAAAATCACATTATTTCATGCGATTTAGGGCTATTATGAGTCGTGCACGCAAACCAGTGCACCATAAATTCCGAAATCGTACTCTCTGTAAGTCTTCGACATGCTGAAGACCGTGCTCGCCTTTCGGAGCACTTTCGGTCACTGTAGAACTCGCACGAGCGACACGAAGTTCTGTAAACACTGCGCACAGCGCGTAAAGTTCACTTTTCCCGCTAACCGAGGCATCAAATGCCTAAGCGGAGGTGAGCATCGCGTTCAGCACGAAAAGGCGATGACCGTGCTCACCTCACAAGGTCAAAAAGACCTACTGTAGCCTCGGGAATCGTGCACAAACCCTAGACTAGCATCGTTTACAAAATACACACTTACGACCGGGGAGCTAGGGTTGGCCGCCGGCGGTGCTCCGTGATCGGTCCGGCCGGTGAGTGGTGCGGGCGGTCGGGGAGGTCCACGGGAACCAGCGGCCGGCGGCGGAGGGTGGCGGAGGCGCGGCGGAGGAGATCAAATCTCCTCTTGCTCTCGGGTTGGGAGACCTCCGGCGGCGCGGCGGCGGCGGAGGTGGTCGGAACGGTGGTAGGTCGGCGCGGAGGTCGAGAGGGTCACCGTGCTCCTCTCCTTGGGCGCGAGGCGCCCGGAGCCGAGAGCCACCACCCTCGGTCCGTACTAAATCCGAGCGGCGGCGGAGTTGCCCGCGCGGCGGCGGCGTACGGGGCGCGGGAGACGCGCTCCGGAGGTGGCCCGAGGTCGGGGAAGGAGGATGCCACCCTCTAAAACCGACGGCGCCGCGCGGTTACTTCTCCCTTCCAAGCTCGGCCGGCCGGGCCAAGCTTGGCCGCAGCCTTCCTCCGGCGGCTCCGGCGACGGCAGCAGGCACGGGGTGGCCGGGCCGGAGGAGACGGCGCCGAGCAACTCGGGAAGACGATGTTTCGTTCCCAAGCTTCAAGAACCCGTGAAGGAGATGATCTCCATACCCCCCCCCAGCCTTCCACCAGCCGAGGCTTGCTTCGGCGGCTCCGCGGCGCACGGCGACGGCGGGGTTGGCGGAGAAGGAGCCCGGTCGGATCTAGCCCCCGGATGCTTCTCCGAGGTTGTCGGCCCGATCCATGGGGTTGCGGGCTGAGGTGGAGGAAGAAAATGGTGCTGCGGGGTTCCGGCGGTTCCTCCGGCGGCCGGAGTTGATCGTCGGTGGCCGGGGCACAAGCACGGGATGGGCAGAGGCTATCTGAGGCGGCTGGGGGTTTCTTGGGAGGTGAAGGGCCTTGAAGGGTTAGGGTTTCACAATGAAACCCTAACACACACACTTATACACATTGCACAATTGCACTTTAGCCCACAATTTGCAATTATTTATCCCTAGTCCCTGCCAGTGGATGAATCATGCGCATAAGTCCCTCTATATTCGAAATCGCGCATTTTGGCGCATAAAATACTAGGACTTTTCGCATTTTGCCGTTTTGCGATTTTTGTCTCTTCGCGTTCATTTCGCGATTCCCGGAGATCCGTCCGTCGGATTCATGATCGGATCGCCTTACCGCTGCTCTTGGCCGTCGAGAGGACATCGAATCTAGCCTATTACTTCGTTTGATTTGGTCTCGGATTTGCGAAGTATCCATTCTCTTCTTTTTCCTCCAATATCTCCAATTACTTAAGTCTTTAAGTAAAACGGTTCAAACCCCTTTTTCTCGATAACCGTGAGTCAGAATCCAATTCCGTCAGTGGCATTAGTTCCAGAATAGTCGAGCCATTCGAAACGAGCTATTGAAGTCATATTATCGGAGTTCTGTACACACCTGAACCCATCCTCTATTCCCGGCTCATCCGGAAAACTAGAGTTACTATTCACTTAAGTCGTATCTTACGGGTCGCGTAACTTTTCCGTTTTAGCTCGGTTTCGCCTGAAATTTGACGTGTACTCTTATAATACAATTACGCACATATTCACCGTCTCCAAATATTTTATTTTTTGTTCTGGAAAAATGCTAGTTATTACATCATTCCCTCCTTATAGGAAGTTTCGTCCCCGAAACTAGGTCAAGGATCCCCCATAAACAAATGTGGATAACGCTCCCTCATAGAGGACTCAAGCTCCCAAGTCGCCTCACGCTCTTCGTGGTTTTCCCACTGAACTTTCACGTACGGAATGCTCCTGTTTCGCAACTGCTTCACTTCACGTGCCAAAACCCGCAACGGAGCCTTATCATTGCTCAGATCTCTCGTAACCGTATAGACGGTAGTCGGATGATTTGGGACGGATCCGGAACATACTTTCGAAGCATGGACACGTGAAAGACATTGTGCACCCGGGCGAGACTCGGGGGTAGGGCCAACATGTACGCCACCGGACCAACACGCTCCAGGATCTCAAACGGTCCCACAAACCGCGGACTAAGCTTGTTCCGCAAACCCAACCGCTTGACCCCCCTGGATGGCGACACCTTGAGCGACGTGCTCACCGACCGAAACTCTAGGTCACGCTCCGCCGGTCCGCGTAGCTCCTCGTGCGCTTTTGAAGTCGTTCTCTCGCAATGCGAACCTTCGCCTCCGCATCCTCCAATAAGTCTGGCCCGACTAATCGGCGTTCACCGACGTCGTCCCAGCAGATAGGGGACCGACATCGACGCCCATATAAAGCCTCGTACGGAGTCATCTCAATGCTCGCCTGGTAGCGGTTATTATAGGCGAACTCCACCAGAGATAGGTAACGATACCATCCATCTCCATAATCCAGGACACAAGCGCGGAGCATGTCCTCAAGAGTCTGGATGACTCGCTCAGACTGTCCGTCGTTTTGTGGATAGAAAGCCGTACTGAAGTTCAACTTCGTTCTCATGGCCTGCTGCAAGCTCCTCCAGAAGTGGGAAACGAAGCGGATGTCCCGATCAGATACGATCGACACTGGCACACCATGCAGTCGGACGATCTCGTCGATATATCACTGTGCCAGTCGATCACGGAACCACGTCGGGTGCATCGGCAGGAAGTGAGCCGATTTCGTCAGCCGATCCACTACAACCCTGATCGCATCATGGCCTCGCTGTGATCGAGGCAATCTAGTGACGAAATCCATAGAAATCTGCTCCCACTTCCATACGGGTATCGAGTGGTTGCGCTTTCCCTACGGCCGCCGATGCTCGCTTACCCGCCGGCAAACCAAGCACCGAGCCACGTGCTGAGCCACATCCTGTTTCATTCCAGGCCACCAGAAGTTCTGCTTCAAGTCGCGTTACATCTTGGTTCCGCCTGGGTGAACCGTGTAAGGGGATTGGTGTGCCTCGGATAGGATATCGCTCCTCAACTCCGAATCACTGGGCACGCACTATCTGCCTCTGAAACGCAAGGACCCATCAGTGTGTATGGTAAAGTCCCCGAAACTTGACCAGGTACTCACCATAATCAAATTTGAATACTGCTCCGCCAATGTGGTATCACCTGAGTATTGGTCAATTACATTTCCATAAATCACGACAACTCATCAATCGTTTCACCTGGACGGGACGAGGGTAAACATTCCAACCCACATCTACGGATCAAGATTCACTGGAATCATATCCATCTTATAACCTGCGGACAAAGATAGTTCTGCGTCCAGAATAATCCGATCCCATCTTGCAAATTCTAAGATAATAATTCATCCCTCAGGATTGCTAGGTCCACTCAACTTTGGTCCGCTTAGTCGTAACTGATTCGACTACATCGATAGTTCACGTAAAAAAAAAAGTCACAAAACAAACTCCACAAGTCGGAGTAAAATCTCAAAGGCCGAAAGGCACACTTCGACTAGCCAACAACGTCAACCTGCTCACTACGAGCACATACGAAACGTCGTTCAAAAACTTGAGTCAAAACACTCACCTCGGAGACCACCTCACTCTAGTTACTACACAACCGTCAAAATCAAAACCTCGTCAACCGAAAGCCACCTTTGGCATTCGACAGTCCTAGGTCCAAGACCTCACTTTCCACCCGACCCAAAAGGTCCAACTGACAATACCAATTGAGCTCGACAATTTATTCGCCCAATAACCTCGATTAACCAACGCAGGTTCCATGCAAGTCCATCACTTGATGCACAGGATTGCCAATCGCACTATGCGATACCAACCATCAGTGATGCTCAACATCCGTCTCCACGAGACCCTGTCGCTGCTGTCCTACAAGGGACCCTAGCGATCAATATTCCGAGTAACACCAAATACTTGTCTCATTGAGACCCAGGCGACCTGTCACCAATTGATCGAACAAGCATACCACTTCTAGGTTTGCACAATTAATTTGAGAAGCAAACCCTAACATTATCACATACGGTGACTATCAAAGCCGACAACCATGCTTAGGTCACTCAATATCTGTGATTTCGAACCTCTCGCCAAACAAACCGAGACAACTACGAACACCCAGACTCGAACTAGAGTCAAATCCATCTACAGTGATGATAAACCAACTGCGCAAATTAGCATTGGAAGAACCCAAGGCTCGCTACGTGGTCAGAGATGACCGACACTCAAGAGTTTCCAAGACAATCTAGGGAGAATATCGACCCAATCTATAAGTCCCCAGATAGGGAAAGGATATTTCGTTCGACTTTCGACGCACATTGTCGACCAATGTACTTATCAAAAGAAAAGCGAAATATCTAAGATCCACTACCAACAACGAGTTGGAAGCGCGACACGACGAAGTATCAAACCATTTGATACCTCAACACTGAACCGAATCCGTTGAACATCGGTTTGCAAGCCGATATATGAGGACAGATCGACTCTGGACCGACTCACTGGGAGTCACATAGCTTTCAACCTTTGAAAGCTACTCGCGACACTAAGTCGCGAGCACGCAACTGAGGCTTTAGGAAACGGTTTCCCATTTCCGCACCACAACCGAGCTACACTCAAGGTTCCCCGAACTCCGTCATTACTTGGAGTAATTCGAGTCAATTTGACTCCTACCGCTAACTACAGACGAACCCACAACACACCAAATTTTGGTGTTAGAATACCCGCACACGACGTAGGCCTCAATGGACAACAGACACCACAACTGTGTCAGTCCGACTCTAGTACGCGTCAATTTGACGTATGAACTCGTTAAAGGTCAAAAGACCTGAACTGCTGATTCCATCAGCAACAAGGAGTAGGCGTCACAACCCTACCAAAAGAACCGCGAAAGCAACACCAATGTTGCAGTCGACTAAACCCTGGACTACACCCAAGTAGCCCCACAGAAGTCGCGACCGTAACAGGTCTAAGTACCGTCTACGTAGAGACACTCGCAGTAGCTCTCGTGTCAAAAGTAGGAATAGTGGCCCAGGGCGTCAGCAGTCTAAGCCCGATATCACTGGCCTTTCAAGGCCCACCTGACCGAAATGGCCACACACGGGGGACTTCACCCCGCCATTCGATGTCCAAAAGAAGCACCGCCACTACTCCTCACTTAGACACCTGCCTGTGCGAATACTGTAACACATACGGAAATAACCATGCACTTCGAGTTTACCATACTCGAATGCAACACAGGACACAAGTCCAACCCGCACTCTCACGTGCCTATATACCGTAGGTCTTCCTAGGGTCAACCTAACCAATGGTTCAGTTCTTTTCATTTTCAGTTCAATTACTTTTCAAAACAACCTGTGAATGGTGTTGTGGTTGTAACTTTCGCTCTGATACCATTTTAATCTGTCACGCCCCGGGTCATTTTAGAGTATAGAAACAGCGGAAATTTTTTTTTTTTTTTAAACCTTGATCCCCAAGGACATGACAGACCTGCCACAAATACAGAGAGACCACTGTACACACGGACAGAGTCTCCCCTGTATTTGCACGGCATCGCACAAGTACAAGGAGTCTTTTACAATCATACAACCACAACAAAGTGTACAGATATTAATTCCAATCAACATACACATATTCACACCATTCACCACAGGTTCATTCACATTTACCTTTGTATATAAACAACATCTATCTTTTGAAATGTTCCCTACTCGGGAACGGGTTTGAAACTCTAAGTTATAAAATCTCTTTTGAAAACCTTTTACAAACTGTTTCCACATGGAAACCCTTTCTTTGAAAACACTACCACGAGGGGTAAAAATCATTTTCCTTTGAAATGCTACCACGAAGGGTAGGAGACAGTTTAATTCACAAAACCTGAGTTCTTTCATAAACTTCCAAAAAACCATTATAAGTCTCAATCCAACACTAAAGGAGAGCTAGAACTGAACCAAGATGTACTCTAAGTAATAGAACAAGAAAGGTAAGGAAATGGCAAATCGGTAGGAGCTAAGCGTACTCTAGACCCGCTTGTCCCACTAAGACCTGTAACGTCACCTGAAAAAGAAGAAGGCGAGGGGTGAGAACATGTAAACATGTCTCCCCCTCCCAGTGGATACCTCGCGGAGATAGACACAAAAGGAGATAATAGTAGTAGTACAGTAGCTATGATAAACAAGTAAATGGAGAGAGATATATATATATATGAAACAACAGCTACTGTAAGTATGCATCGAAAAGCTGATAAAGTAAAATACACAATCTGGAATCTGTTGCTCTGTTGGTCCTCAGACCTCAAGCCTATTACCCCTGTATCTCAAAACCTGCATTCTACCCATATCAACCAATGGTCGCCTATGGGCTCACGGGTTGGCTCGTCCAACCACCTTTTCGGAAAAGAACACATCATGGTACGGTGGATCAGACCGCCCGTGTTCGTGAACTGCACTCAAGTCCTGGGCAATCGATGCTGTTATGCTCAAAAACCATACGTCAAAGAATCGGTCGACAATCCCGTCCCTAAAGGGACATCGACCCCTTTGGGTCATTAAGTAAACTCGCCGACCACGTAGGTCACGTAAGCATCGAAACAAACCGACCGAACAGTCCCGTAAATCGAAACAAGCCGACCGAATAGGTCACTGAAAAACTGTAAGAAAGTACCAGAATCGACCAATCAGGTCAACTAGGATGGAACAACTCAACATCCTCTCAACTGTATGCGAGTACTACTCAAGGAAACACAAGAACTGACCACTCAGGTCAACTAGGATGGAACAACTCAACATCCTCTCAACTGTATGCAAGTACTACTGAAGGAAACACGAGAACTGACCAACTGAACAACAAGGTCACTGAGTATACTAAAGTAGACTGACCGAACAGGTCAGTGATGTCATAGGCTGACAAGAAGCAAACTACTCTACTCCTACACATGGTACTAAGCATGGAAACACCGAGTAGAGTAAAACTGTAACACAAAGGTGCAAGATATATTAACGATAAAAGATATGAATGGTAAGGTGGAAGGAACGTCACCAGCGTGTACCACTGTACGGACGTCGGATCGAAGTACCCACCTGTACAACTGTAGAAGATCTGTCGACTGTGGAAACGAAGAAATCGGACCTACGAAAAGGTCCACAGAGTTAGCGTCTAACCCACCAACACAAGTACTGACTCCACATCCCACAAACTAATCCCACGGAGATTGGTTTTCCGAAACCAATTACCGTAACTCGCCGGAAGTCCCGTAAACCACACCGGGACTCCGCCGGGACCCACGAACCGTCCCGAAAAGCACCAACTCGTGTCACGAGTCACCCGCTGCCATAAAACACTCCTAATTGGATGTTTTGGCAGCAAACACAAGATAACACTACAATATAATTATCGTCGGATAATTGTACGAATATGGGTTCCCGAAAGTGTCTATTTCGACACCGGAACCAACCGTCGCTCACCCGTCATTTCTAAACCCTCGAAATGACGCGGGTGACCAGCCAACAAGTCTCAGCGACACCGTAAATAATCTCTAAGAGTTGTCGGAAGAAATCCGAACCGTAAACACGTTTTCGTCGGCGAATTTTGCCGAAAAACGCTCCGAAAATCACTCCTGATTTTCTGTAAATATTTAGGACCTTGGACGATCAGTCCAGAGGTTACCCGCAACATTCCTACGCTGTCTACAGTGACCACGTTCTAAATTGCATAAAAGTCCTTGAAGCTCCATAAAATCACATTATTTCATGCGATTTAGGGCTATTATGAGTCGTGCACGCAAACCAGTGCACCATAAATTCCGAAATCGTACTCTCTGTAAGTCTTTGACATACTGAAGACCGTGCTCGCCTTTCGGAGCACTTTCGGTCACTGTAGAACTCGCACGAGCGACACGAAGTTCTGTAAACACTGCGCACAGCGCGTAAAGTTCACTTTTCCCGCTAACCGAGGCATCAAATGCCTAAGCGGAGGTGAGCATCGCGTTCAGCACGAAAAGGCGATGACCGTGCTCACCTCACAAGGTCAAAAAGACCTACTTTAGCCTCGGGAATCGTGCACAAAACCCTAGACTAGCATGCTGTTTACAAAATACACAGCTTACCTGACCAAGGAGCTAGGGTTGGCCGCCGGCGGTGCTCCGGCGGTCGGTCCGGCCGGTGAGTGGTGCGGGCGGTCGGGGAGGTCCACGGGAACCAACGGCCGGCGGCGGAGGGTGGCCGGAGCGCGGCGGAGGAGATCAAATCTCCTCTTGCTCTCGGGTTGGGAGACCTCCGGCGGCGCGGCGGCGGCCGGAGGTGGTCGAACGGTGGTAGGTCGGCGCCGGAGGTCGAGAGGGTCACCGTGCTCCTCTGCGGCGAGAGGCGCCCGAGCCGAGAGCCACCACCCTCGGTCCGTACTAAATCCGAGCGGCGGCGGAGTTGCTTCGCGGCGCCGGCGGCGCGTACGGGGCGCCGGAGACGCGCTCCGGAGGTGGCCCGAGGTCGGGGAAGGAGGATGCCACCCTCTAAAACCGATGGCGCCGCGCGGTTACTTCTCCCTTCCAAGCTCGGCCAGGCTGGGCCAAGCTTGGCCGCAGCTTCCTCCTGCGGCTCCGGCGACGGCAGCAGGGCACGGGGGTGGCCGGGGCCGGAGGAGACGGCGCCGGAGCAACTCAGGAAGACGATGTTTCTGTTCCCAAGCTTCAAGAACCCGTGAAGGAGATGATCTCCATACGGCGGGCGAGGCTTGCTTCGGCGGCTCCGGCGGCGCACGGCGACGGCGGGGTTGGCCGGAGAAGGGAGCCCCGGGCTGGATCTAGCCCCGGGATGCTTCTCCAGAGGTTGCTGGCCCAGATCCATGGGGTTGCGGGCTGAGGTGGAGGAAGAAAATGGTGCTGCGGGGTTCCGGCGGTTCCTCCGGCGGCCGGAGTTGATCGTCGGGGGCCGGGGCACAAGCACGGGACGGGCGAGGCTATCTGAGGCGGCTGGGGGTTTCTTGGGAGGTGAAGGGCCTTTTAGGGTTAGGGTTTCACAATGAAACCCTAACACACACACTTATACACATTGCACAATTGCACTTTAGCCCACAATTTGCAATTATTTATCCCTAGTCCCTGCCAGTGGATGAATCATGCGCGTAAGTCCCTCTATATTCGAAATCGCGCATTTTGGCGCATAAAATACTAGGACTTTTCGCATTTTGCCGTTTTGCGATTTTTGTCTCTTCGCGTTCATTTCGCGATTCCCGGAGATCCGTCCGTCGGATTCATGATCGGATCGCGCCCGGCGTTCGGGCCGTCGAGGACATCGAATCTAGCCTATTACTTCGTTTGATTTGGTCTCGGATTTGCGAAGTATCCATTCTCTGCTTTTTCCTCCAATATCTCCAATTACTTAAGTCTTTACGTAAAACGGTTCAAACCCCTTTTTCTCGATAACCGTGAGTCAGAATCCAATTCCGTCAGTGGCATTAGTTCCAGAATAGTCGAGCCATTCGAAACGAGCTATTGAAGTCATATTATCGGTGTTCTGTGCACACCTGAAACCATCCTCTATTCCCGGCTCATCCGGAAAACTAGAGTTACTATTCACTTAAGTCGTATCTTACGGGTCGCGTAACTTTTCCGTTTTAGCTCGGTTTCGCCTGAAATTTGACGTGTGCTCTTATAATACAATTACGCACATATTCACCGTCTCCAAATATTTTATTTCTTGTTCTGAAAAAATGCCAGTTATTACACTATCTCTATCTGTAGATACAACGAATCAATTGCTTAATAGGACGTGATGGAAAAGGAGAGCAAGAGGGGTAGGGGATGACAGTAGGGGTGGGTGTTGAAAAATTCTACAATGCAACGGATATATATATGACGTGGCGTAACAAACCAATCAAATTATTTTTTTTAAGAATATATGTCATATCATGATTGTAAAAAAATATTTTTATTGTATTTATTTGAAAAGAAAAAATGTGATTGACTTGTTATTGATGATGTGGTGTATGTGTAATAATGTAGAATACCTCGTGGGTGTAGGCCCTGTTAGATGTATGCCCTAATTAAAAGCCAAACCGGCTGACATATATATTTGATTTAAAATATTATGATAAATTTAGATTTTTATTTTCATTCATATATTGTGTATGTGTGTGTGAATTGTCCAAAAATATTAATAAGATAATAGACGATATATGTTCTCAAGATTTAAAATTTTGAGACATATATCATTAGAATTCCTAAATATTGTCGTTCGATAAATTATCACGAGAACAATTATTGTTTCGATGCGATTGGTAAACAAGCCGCCTCCTTTTTCGATAGATGAGTGTCGAGTCAGCAGTATGGAGACATTAGAGGGGATATGCAGGTAGTTGTTAGAGAACAAGGATACCGAGCGTAAGCAACGCGAGAAGTCACTTTGATGTCTACTCACTCGTTTGTGACTTAACGATACAGTAGTGTGACTAATCCTTTGATCCGGTGTCTCCGCTATTCATAATGAGGTTACTATATTTGACTATACATATATTTGGTCATAGCCATTCGGATTCTTGCGGTGTATGTTAGTGTAATCGATTTATTGTAGAAATAGAGCATGGGCGTTAGTTCTATATGATTTATGAGACCGAGTTTAAAAGATCTTAGGCAGGGCAGAGTTAATAGCAAAAAAAGTATCCGATTTTAAAAACTCGAATCGCATATTAATAAATTTGTCATATGACAAACGATGAGATTTGACGAGTTATTTTATAATCTCCGTCTAGTCGGGATTCCTGAGAGAAGGACTGTATCGTACGGTAACTATACCAAGAGATTCAGTATTCCATTCTATTAGAATGTAATTCTATTAGAATGTCACTATATGCTGCTAGGCGTCACTGGTGAATTATGAGAGTAATGAGAATTATTTGAATGATTGATAATTCTCATTGGGCAGACTTAGAATTGTTCCAGCCTACTCAAAGGAGTTTCAGTGATATTGTTCATAGTGATTAGGATATATCACATGGCTACCAGATAGAATAGAACCTATGGGATCACATACACAAGAGATTACGATTGATCAAATAACTGGATCGTGATTTTTGAGTCACGAGAGAACCTAATTGTCAATATGTTGATAATTAAACTAATTTATAATTGTTACAAATTAGTGGTATTAAAGTGCAAATATTACAAGAGATGACTTATTAATAGTTAATAAATTATGAGAAAACTTATGTACAAATATTGTATTATTAATTTGATTTGATCAAATTAGGATTGAGTTCAAGTCAATTTAAATTAGGATCTTAATCGATTGAACCAATTGAGGAAAGTATAAAAATAAACCTAGATTTATATTATTAAAAAGACTATTTTATCCTTCTTAATAACATAGGGCTAGAATTTTCTAAAAACTCTAGTACGGAAGCTATAGTATTTTTTTTTTTATATACTTTTTCTTGTGAGAAACTGCCAATCAAATTACGAAAATAATTGATCAAAATATATGAATTTTCAAATATGGCGAAAAAGAAATTATTCAACCAACGAAGAACGATTCAAAATAATCAAACCAAAATTTTAAACTTAAAAACTATGAGGGTGGCTCCGATACCGTTAAAATTGCGTGCGAATAAGCTAAGTGAAAAAAAAATTAAACAAAATTTAATTTTTAAAACTTTTAAAAAATTAAATTTTGTTTGATATTTTTCTGCTATTTGGACGCAATTTTCTAATAGGCCCAGCAGGGGAGGGGCTGGAGAATTTTTTCTCATTTTAATTATTTTCTCTCTCCACTGATTTGGAATAAGGGAATTAGATTTTTTTCTTTTAATCTAATTTAATTTTTCTATCATTATAAAAATTTAAAATATATAATTTTTTATACATAATTTTTAAATAGTTTAGATCGCATATATTAAACATAAATTTTGATTTTATAATATTAATCACTTAAATATAGTGTTAATATTTGGTTTAGATTTGTAGTTATCTAAATTGGAGTTAAATCCTAATCTATTTAGGATTGGATTTAATTTGGCATTTATGTATTATATTTAGGAGGATAATTCTAGTAGAACTAGAATTAGACTCTTATTAGAAGACATGTATTATATATACATGCTACGGCCAAATTAATCGGTGCGACCAAAATTAAGAGCCATGCAAAATTAATTAAGTTGTTGGTGGCTGCCGTGTTTTAATTAGAAGCAATCTCTAATGACGCCGCATCTCTAATTAAAGCCGTACGGTTTTGGAGTCTTCAGAGGAGCTATGTGCGGCTAATTAGCCTTGTGCTAATTAAAGGTCTTCTCGTGTCCGTACGGTGTCGAGAGAGAAGCAACTTTGAAGTCTATTACACGGCGCGTCTTTCGTCGTTTCGGATCCAATTAAGTTTTGATCTTTCGGGAGATCTTCTTTGTACTCCGCCTTTTCGACATTAATAAAGTATTTGCTCCGTCTTCGCCCGTGGACGTAGGTCGTTGGCCGAACCACGTAAATATCGGTGTGCTCTTTCCGCTTTATCGTTTCTTTTCTCGCATCAACTTATTTTCTGAATCTATTTTTCTACGTTGCGATTCTAACAAACCGTATCGAGCCTTTCTATTCCCTTTGAGGATTAAGATGACGACGAAGTTTGAGATTCAGAAATTTGACAGAACCAACAGTTTTGCATTATGGCAAGTCAAGATGCGTGCCTTATTGACGCAGCAAGGATTGCAGAAGCCACTGTTGGGAAAAGAAAAGATGCCCGATTCTTTGACGGCGGAGCAAAAGGAGGAGATTGATGACAAAGCTCTTACGGCAATACAATTATATTTATCCGATGAGGTATTGCGCGAGGTCTTAGATGAAAAGACCACTGCAGGGCTTTGGCTTAAATTGGAGTCTCTCTATATGACAAAATCTCTCACCAACAAATTATATTTGAAGCAACGTCTATTCATGTTACGCATGGCGGAAGGTACCTCTATTAAGTCGCATTTAGATGAATTTAATTCTATTATTATGGATCTTCGCTCGATAGATGTTAAAATTGAGGAGGAAGATGAAGCCCTTTTATTATTGTGTTCTCTACCACCCTCTTACAAGAATTTTCGTGAGACATTCTTGTTTGGACGAGATACTCTATGTCTCGATGATGTTAAATCCTCTTTACTTTCAAAAGAGAGAATTGACATGCAGATAAGCAACGAGACAGGTGGAGCTTCAGGACAAGGTTTGGTCGCTAGAGGGAGGTCTCGGGAGAAGGGTTCCGGTAATAGAGGTACATCAAGATCAAAGTCAAAGCATAGAAATCTGATTTGTGGTTATTGTAAGAAGAAGGGTCAAATAAAAGCTGATTGTTTCAAGTTGAAAAATAAAGAGTAGCGGAAGAATAATGGTGATAAGAATCAAGGTCAGAAAAGCACCAATACTGAAGCAGAAGCAAGTGTTGCAGCAGGAGAATCAGATAAAAATGATATCGTCTTCACAGTTACGGATAAGACACGCACACAGGATGAGTGGCTTATGGATTCCGCATGTTCCTTCCATATCTGCACGCATAGGGAATGATTCTCGACGTACAAGCCTATTGAAGGTGGAGATGTATTGATGGGAAATCACTCTACGTGTACAGTTATTGGAATTGGCACTGTTTAGGTACGAATGTTCGATGGAGTAGTGAGGACTATATCTGAGGTTCGGCATGTTCCGGATATAAGAAAAAATCTGATCTCATTGGGTACACTTGATACTAAAGGCTTTAAGTATTCTTCAGCTGACGGATTAATGAAGGTCGCTAAAGGGAGTCTTGTAGTGATGAAGGCCAAGTTGTCCGACATGTTATATGTTCTACAGGGTTCCACTGTGACAGGTTCTGCAGCGGTGACTTCTTCCTCTATGTCAGATTCAGATAGCACCAGATTATGGCATATGCGACTGGGCCATATGAGTGAATATGGTATGATAAAGTTGGGCGAGAGAGGTCTACTTGGTAGTCAGAGTTTAGAAAAGTTGGATTTCTGCGAGCATTGTGTTCTTGGCAAACAAAAGAGAGTCAGCTTTAAGGCCGCAGTTCACCGGACAAAAGGTACTCTGGACTACATCCATTCTGATCTTTGGGGACCTTCTCGTACTCCTACTCATGGTGGTGCTAGATATATGTTGACTTTTATCGATGATTATTTTCGTAAAGTGTGGGCGTTCTTTCTGAAAAGTAAGGATGAGGTGTTCAATTATTTCAAGCAATGGAAGGAGATGATTGAGAAGCAAACTGAAAAGAAGATCAAGAGATTAAGGACCGACAATGGTTTGGAATTCTGTTCGTCAGAGTTTGAAGAATTCTGCAAGAATGAAGGGATCGTTCGACATAAGACCGTTAGGCATACTCCACAGCAGAACGGGGTGGCCGAACGGATGGATAGAACTCTTTTGGAGAGAGCTCGTTGTATGCTCTCTAATGCTGGCTTTGCGAAGAGTTTCTGGGCAGAGGCGATCTATACAGCATGCTATTTGGTGAATCGATCTCCACATTCGGCACTTGATTGCAAAACTCCGGAGGAGGTATGGTCTGGCAGCCCTTCTGATTATTCTAATTTGCGAATATTTGGTTGTCCTGCTTATTTTCATGTAAATGAAGGCAAGTTAGAACCTAGGGCTAAAAAGTGCATTTTTATTGGTTATGCATCGGGGGTTAAGGGATATAAATTGTGGTGTCCTGAATCGTCTAAATTAATTATTAGTAGGGATGTCACATTTGATGAATCTGTTATGTTATATCCTAATCGTATTTCTTCTGATGAGACCCCGAGTGCTAGCAAGCAGGTGGAGGTAGAGACCGATGCTATAGTTCAGTCACAGGATTCTTCTCAGTCAGAACAAGTTCAGTCAGCGGACACCCCCGTAACTGAAACCCCACAAGTTGAGAGGCAGAGCATTGCTATCGGCAGAGCGAGGAGACAGATTAAACCACCGCAGAGATACGGTTATGAAGATATGGTTGCTTACGCTTTTTTCAGTGGCACAAGACAGAGACGAAGAAGGTGAACCTTTCACGTATAATCAAGCTATTTCAGGTGCCAGTTCTGCAGAGTGGTTGGTGGCGATGAATGAGGAGATGGTGTCTCTCCATAAGAATCGCACATGGGAGTTTGTAAAACCGCCTACAGGTAAGAGAATTGTTGGCTGTAAATGGGTCTTCAAGAAAAAGGACGGAATCCCCGGCGTGGAAGATACAAGGTATAAAGCTCGTTTAGTTGCTAAGGGCTACAGGCAGGTAGAAGGTGTTGACTTCAATGATATTTTCTCACCCGTCGTGAAGCATACTTCTATTCGTGTTCTTTTATCGTTAGTAGCCATGAATGACCTGTATCTTGAGCAGCTTGATGTTAAGACAGCTTTTCTGCATGGAGAACTTGAGGAGCAAATTTATATGAAACAGCCGGAAGGATTCATTGTTGAAGGGAAGGAAGACCATGTTTGCCTGTTAAAGAAATCGCTTTATGGCTTAAAGCAGTCTCCTCGACAATGGTACAAGCGGTTTGACTCCTTTATGACGGGTCACGGATACTCCAAAAGCAAGCGTGACAGTTGCGTTTATTTCAGAAAGCTTGATCAGGGATCTTTCATATATTTGTTGCTCTATGTCGATGATATGTTAATTGCTTCCAGCGACATAGTTGAGATAAATAAATTGAAGACTTTATTGAAGGGTGAGTTTGAAATGAAAGATCTAGGTGCTGCTAAGAAAATCCTTGGTATGGAAATTAAGAGGGACAACAAGTCAGGACTACTGCAGTTGACACAGAAAAAATATATAGAGAAGATTTTAAGGCGTTTCGGAATAACAGACGCAAAACCGGTGAGCACTCCTTTTGCGGCGCATTTCAGACTTTCGGCCGAGGAATCACCGCAGTCCTATGATGAGCGGGAGTACATGTCACATGTTCCATATTCTAGTGCAGTCGGGAGCATCATGTACGCCATGGTTTGCACACGGCCGGACATCTCCTACGCAGTGAGTATGGTTAGCAGATATATGACTAATCCTGGTAAGGCTCATTGGCAAGCTGTTAAGTGGATTCTGAGATACTTACGAGGTACCACTAGCACTTGTTTGGAGTTTGGAAGGTGTAAGGATGGTGTGGTTGGATATATTGATTCGAATTTTGCACGTGATTTGGATAGAAGGAGATCACTTTCAGGTTACGTTTTCTCTATTGGCGGATGTGCAGTTAGTTGGAAAGCTTCACTACAACCTATTGTCGCCTTGTCTACGACGGAGACGGAATATATTGCTATGACAGAGGGTGTGAAGGAAGCTATGTGGTTAAGAGGCTTATTTGGAGAGCTTACTTCTTGTTGGGATCCGACGATTGTTTATTCGGACAGTCAAAGTGCTATTCATTTGTCGAAAGATCAGATGTTCCATGAGAGAACAAAACACATCGATGTAAAGTTTCACTTTGTTCGGGATGTGATTGGGAAGCGCACAGTGACTGTTAAGAAAATTGGTACTGAGGACAATCCGGCGGATATGTTTACTAAGTCTCTTATTATTGCCAAGTTCAAACACTGTTTGAACTTGGTGGCAGTTGGCAGCATTTAAGGCCCTATGGGGCGTTTGGAAAAGATGGAGCACGGAGCGTTAAGAAGCATTGAGACGAATTAAATTCAAGGTGGAGTTTTGTGGTGATCTCGACATAGCGGTGGCTAAACTACAAATTAAACCAAGGTTGAAATTGTTAATATTTGGTTTAGATTTATAGTTATCTAAATTGGAGTTAAATCCTAATCTATTTAGGATTGGATTTAATTTGGCATTTATGGATTATATTTAAGAGGATAATTCTAGTAGAACTAGAATTAGACTCTTATTAGGAGACATGTATTATATATACATGCTACGGCCAAATTAATCGGTGCGACCAAAATTAAGAGCCATGCAAAATTAATTAAGTTGTTGGTGGCTGCCGTGTTTTAATTAGAAGCAATCTCTAATGACGCCGCATCTCTAATTAAAGCCGTACGGTTTTGGAGTCTTCAGAGGAGCTATGTGCGGCTAATTAGCCTTGTGCTAATTAAAGGTCTTCTCGTGTCCGTGACGGTGTCGAGAGAGAAGCAACTTTGAAGTCTATTACACGGCGCGTCTTTCGTCGTTTCGGATCCAATTAAGTTTTGATCTTTCGGGAGATCTTCTTTGTACTCCGGCGACATTAATAAAGTATTTGCTCTTTCCGTCGTCGTAGCGTAGCCGTTAGCGAACCACGTAAATATCGGTGTCTTTCCGCTTTATCTTTTCTTTTCTCGCATCAAATTATTTTTAGATCTATTTTTCGACGTTCCGATTCTAATATATAGAATGTACAATAAAAAAAAAAAAGATTAATAAAGTTTAAGTTAATATTTATTTCAACAAATATAATTGCAAGAATTATATGAAGTATATAACTAAATGTGTAAAGCTAAATAACGCATTCAAATTTTGAGATCAAAGCATCATTGACTAACTCAAATATAACATGTAGAATATATAGCTGGATAGTAAAAATAAAATTTTGAAAGGTTGGATAGCTGATTCAAAATGGTTCATAGTTTTGAAAAGATTTATATGTTTTTACCTTGATTTTAATATCAAATTTTAATGTCATATTTACAGTAAGATGAGCTACCAATTTCACATATAAAATATTTTGAAACTCTAAAATATGACTGATCAGCTTTTAATTTTAAGAATAGTGTATTTTAAAATTTATTAGATAGTTTAATATATTATTTTGTCGAATAAAATTACTAATTAAACAAAATCAGCCGATGCTCAATTTTATCTTCATTCGAAATAAAATTAGAGTATAAAAAGAGTAAATGATGCTTTTGTTCCAAACTATAAGGTGTGCAATACTTTAGTCTTCAAACTTTAATGTATTACATTTTCCTGCGCCAACTAGGCGGCACATGACACTTTAATCGTTAAACTTTAATTAATTGTAATTTCTAGCTTGAATTCTAATTCTGATGCATATAATAATTTAATTTTATAAATACTGAATTTTAAGAAAATACTAATAAAAAATATTCTTTATAATATATAGAAGAATATTTAATATATATTTTTATTTTTTATTTATACCTTTTTATTTTAAAATTAAAATAAAATATATTTTAATTAATTAAAATAATACTACGTGTCGTGGGGCCTGCACTAGTAAATTATAAAGCTGTCCAAAAGATTCGATATACCATAACCCATCGGACCCTATCCGTATCCGAACCGGACCCGATAAAAAATGGATAATATACGGGTAAAAAAAAATATCCATTAAAATTCCGGGTATGGGTTCGGATACTTTATATTCATATCCGACTTAGATCCGATCTGAACTCGACCTTTTAATAGGTAGGGTTCGGAAGAGGTTTCAAATCGGGATCCAGAATCGGACTCGAATCTAGACCCGGTGAAATTCCCGATAATAAATGTTGAGCTATTTAAGCGCAGACAGATGGTACGCCGATAGTCCATTTAGGAATAGCAATTTTGCTGTACACCGGGGGTATCAAAAGAAGCATGGACCACGCCAAATAAGAGAAGTTACAGTAACCGCAAGCAGTTGAGAGCGGTTCCGATCAGGAGATAGTGGCCGATCATGTAAAAGCTATAACTGATCCAGGGATGACTTATAAATAGATCAATGATACCATAAAAAAGGGTCTTTTTTCTTGTGAACAAAAGACTACCCTTATTTTCTCGCATTTTACAGCATTTCTTAGGAGTAGTCTAATTGTAACTCTTCCTTTCCCGCATTTACTACTTTTCCTAGTAGTAGGTTCTAATTTAATCAACCGAGTTTGCCAGTCTGCCCGGCACATTCACCCCTTGCAGACTACTTTTAATATATATATTTTCAAGGCGTTCGGCTCCTGACCAATTCCTTTTGTGTTCAGTCATTCGGCTTCTCTGTCGACCTCGGTTTTCATTCGTTCCGTACATTCGGCTTATCCAGCCGAACCGAAGTTAGAATAGAGTTTTCGAACCCGGCTGATGTGATCCCTTGTCAGCCGAATCGCTTGATCAGTCGAAGGGCGCAATCTTCAAGGGTCAATACCAAGAGCCGTCTTTCGTCCCTACACACTTCCCGAGGAAGATCTTTGATCGGGTCAAGGACCGGGGATTTCGACGGTCGCAATAATTTTTGGCACGGCCGGTGGGACCCATTTCTAAGGTAATTTTTATTATATATCACTGTAATGGCTGATGATAATGCCATGAACCTTCGTAATAGGGCCGTTCCTAAAAATTCTGGGAGCGAACAGCGCAGTAACTCGGAGAATGCTATGGAGCACCGAGTGGCTCTACCCGCCGAGGGAGACCGATGGTCGGTCGGCCAACAAAAACCTAGCACAGCCCGGGCGCTTGGGCAAATGACTCGGGTCTTGCAAGTATTGGACCAAAGCGACCATGCCCAACCGCACACGGACGCAGGCGGATTGGACCTCTAACGAGAATATTGCCCGAATAGGGCAATTTTTAACTCGTAATGAGCAACCGATAGCAGGCTTACAAACGCCTGCTGTAACACCGGTGTTACAAAATCCTGTGACACCGGCAAATGGACTGCCCCAATACCAGGGGGCACCATTACAGGGAATTTATAAGCCGGCAGCTACGAATGCCGGCTAACAACCAGAAATAGTATGGGGGTTACCACCTCCTCCACCAGTACTGGCATATCAGCCCCAAAACGTAGAGGCTAGGGGGCAAGCTCTCGTTTGGTTCGGGTATAAGCAAGAACTAGTTATACCGCGGATAGGTACAAAGTATGGATTTTCGTAGGAACAAGGGTGTTTTTTTGTTTGGATGAAATTGTGAGTATAAGGTGGAACTAGAAAAATTGTGTTTGGATGGTTAGAATGGAACAAGAGGAATACGGATTATAATTTGAAATTAAAATTATATTATATAATTAATTAATATCAAATATTATATTTATAATTTAATTTTTAAATATTATATTTATAATATTTAATTAAAATTCATAATTTTAAAATTTTAAAATGTTAAATTTAAATTTTAAAACTTAAAATTGTAAAAATTTAAATTTAAGACCAATTTTAAAATTAAAAAATATCAAATTTAAAATTTAAAATTTTAAAATTTAAAGTTAAAATTTTGAATTTTAAATTACAAATTTAAATTCTAAAATTATAAATTAAATATTTTTAAAATTTATATTCTGAATTATTTTTAAAATTTAAATTCTAATTTAAAACTACTTTCTCTCTCCCTCTCTCTCTCTCTCTTTCAGCCGTATCGGAACTAGCTCACCCTTAAGTCACTCAATGCTGAAGGGAACACTTTGCTCTCATCATAACTGTCAGACTCCGGTACAACCCATTAAGGGTGGGAACAAGTGTTCCCACCATAATATTTTTTTGTTTGGGTACAAGAGGGGGGATAACCCCCTTATCCCCCCTCTTGTACCCAATCCTGTAACAACCCACTTCCTTTTAGAACGTGCCGAGTTCCGTCAAAGTGAGCGGAACGCGGAGCGAGACAAGTAACACAAGGTCCTAAGTGTTTTAAAACCTATGTGTAGCGAAAACGGGACCCACGAGAGCAAGGTCTGCGAGTCTGGAAAAGTTCCAGACTTGGAGCCTTCAGAGACCGGTCCTCACAGAGGAAGACCGGACCCCACACCCGCAGCAACTGAAACAGAGAAAAATTTGGCTAAGTCCTGAAGTTCCCCCTTACGGGATCCGGACTTGAAGTCGAGACCAGACCCCCGAGACTTGTCCCCGTGACCGAGACCGGTCTTGACTTGCGAAATGGCCAGAAATTTGGCTAAGTCCCGGAGGGGCACCCTACGGGATCCGGACTCCATGACCAAGACCGGTCTTGAAGCCCGAAAAGTGCCCAGTCTGGGCAGTTCGCAATTTTCTATATTGGAGGGGTTTATTTGCATTGTTACAACACCATATACCCTCCAACACCCCTCTTTCACAGCCACTTCACTCCCATCTCATTTCCTCTCATCTCTCTCTTTCTCTTTCTAGAGATTTGCTCCTAAAGCTTGGAGAAGAAGGAGAAGAAGCTTGGTGGAGGACTCTTGGGTGGCTTTGAAGGTGTGTGAAGCTCTCCAACAAGGAGAACTTGGGATAGCTTGGGCCAAGGTATGGTTTTATGTAAAACCTAGACTAGGGTTTGGATTTTTGGTCCTAGAAAATTAGGTTTTAGTCTACTCTTGAAGTAGAAGACCTTCTTGGAGCTTGGAGCTCCATGAATGCCATGAGAGCTCAAATGCTCTCATGGTGGATCACTAGGGTTCACCATAGAAACCCTAGAAATGGTTTAGATGGTCTAAGATCATCTCTAAGAGGCTTAACAAGCTTTCCTTTACTTGCTTTAGAGATCAAAACCTAGGGTTTCACATAGGTCATTGGTAGAGCACCCAAATTTGGGGTTTTTGGCCATAAGGGTTCTAGGGTCAAATTGAACTTATAGAAACCTAATTGGTAGTATCCCCGACGCGTGGGACAACTCCGTTTGTTTAAACGAAAAGCCTATCTATGAGCTACTATGTAAACTGGCATGATTTGGGCTTTGTTTAACGCGCAGGTTGTAAAATAGGCATCGGTTGGGCACGAAACTCGAACCACAACCTATCCATAATATTTAGAGGTGGGTGGTGCATTCCAAGGACATCGGACTTCTCTCTATGTCTAAGTGTCATCATTGAGCATTTTATATATATGTTGACCATATTGCATAATAGGGTTATTATGTATTATCTTGCAATTTGTGAGTTCAAATACATGAGGAATATTTATATGATTGTGTAGTGGTAAAGAACAAAGAACCCTATGTATGCATGTTAAAGAACAAGAACTTAGTGTACTTGACAAATGAATGTGACATTGGATATGTACTTAGAGAGAGTGACATTGATGGGTCTAGAATACTTAGACAACAAGTGTGGCATCATTGACAAGAACAAGAACAAGTAGAGTACTTGACATTAGTAGAATCTTGAGATTGACATTATGACAAATACAACCTTAGAGTTAAGGGTCATATGAATATAGTCTCCTTGAAGTCAAGGAATGAATTGGACTTATAATCCTTAGAGTTAAGGATAAATCTAACTCACCATATAGTCCTTACTCGAGGCGGTAGCTCCCCTCGGGCGATATGCTCCGAGTTGTCATCAGGTGTAGCGAGTATCTCCCCGAGAGGACGGTCCGTGGGGTCGCAGCGAGTATCTCCCGATAGTAAGGATTTGAGTTGGTTGAGTTTGTTGAGCGCGAAACCTATGGGTTAGCCAAGAGATTGGGTATTGAACTTATGACCTAGCATTATCATGTGTTTTCCTTTTGTGCATATTATTGTTTACTTTCAGGCATATTAGCTGCATTTGCTAGTTGGTTACTGTCTTTCCTTTTCTTCTATTATACCTGAATTAGACCTAGTGAGAAAGTCGGCGTGGTTGGTTGCCGAACCCACTGGAAACTTTGTTGTAGTTCTTACCCCACTATTTCTACAGAGCCGGGACCGAGTGAGCCGGCAGAGGATCGCGGTAAGGGTGTCGCGCCCTAAATAGAGACCGCCCGAGTTGGTATACATTTTCGGTTTATAGTCGCATTTTCCTTTTCTATCATCTTTTGTACCTGATGATTATAGATGCTACTTTGATTGTATTAAAGTTTCATTTTGGAAGTAAATTGATGTAAAGAATTGTAAATTTCAAAGTAGCAAGCATGTATGTGGTTTAAAGTAAATCATTGTACTTGTATGATATTCAGTTTTAGTACTTTCACTTTGGCTATTGCTTGCCCTCGTGCAAGCCATTATGTATGCTTCCGCATGTGTAAAGTTTTATACTAGATCTGTACTATTGTTGAGCCTTGGGCGGACAGGGGGAGTGTAAGGATGTGAATTCTCGAAATCCGAGAGTTGCACTTCATCCAGAATCAACTAATTGTCGTGTGGGTATGCTTTGGAAAAGTCGAAGATGCCTAAAGCACCAAAAGTGCATTGGGAATGGAGTCCACGAGAGCAAAATGCGAAGAATCTGCATTCTGGCAGAATGTACTCTCAGGACCGGTCTCCGGATGGAGGGATCAGTTCCCGTATGCGTGGTGCGCGAGGAAAATCCCCTGCGCACCAATACTGCTCTCGGGGACCGGTCCCTGACGCGCAGGACCGGTCTCCTCAAGCAATGGAAGGTCCTTGTGGGGACCGGTCTCTCAAAGTGAGGACCGGTTCCCGTACACGTCCCTTTGAGAGCAAGCTCTCGGGACCGGTCTTGGCTGGAGGAAGAGACCGGTCTCGGCGGTGAAGATCGGTCCCTGTGCGCGAAAACGGGCTGACAGAGGGCTCAACCGTGTGGAGTGCTCTCAGGGACCGGTCCCCAATAGAGACCAGGTCCTGCAGGCGAAAACTACCTAGGCGACTGAGAGATGAAAAGTGGAGGGGCTTTTATGCAAAATGACATTAGTTAGAGGGTATAGAGAGCAAAAGGCTCTCTCTCACTCTCTCATTTCCCTCACTCTCTCCCTCTCTCTCTCTAGAAAGAAAAGAACGAAAGAAGGAAAGAGAAGGAGAAGAAAGGAAAGAAGAAGAAGAAGAAGGAAAAGAAGAAGAAGTAGGAGGGAAGCTTGGAGAAAATCTCCTCCACCATCTTCCTCTCTCCCTCTTCATCTCTTTGGAGCTAACCTAAAGGTGAGCTTTCTAAACCCTAGCTTCTAGAACTTAGGGTTTAGGGTTTTGATGCTTAGGAGCGGGTCAAATGGACCCTTAGTAAGCTTCTAAAGAGATCAACCCCATATTCTAGGGCTTTGATCAAGTGGGTTTGCTATAGGTGCAACCTAGGGCCCAAATTAGGGTTTTTCAAGATGTTGGGTTTTGATCTAATTGGATCGTATATCTAACATATTGATAGGTATTTAAACGCGTTGGAGGCGACGGTTCGTCGATCCGACGAGCGGTTTGAGTGATCCGAGCAAAACAAGGGCTTGGAGCTGCATATTGGCCTAAATGAGCTAAAGTGGTGATTGTGGACTACGAGTTGGACGTCGTAGCTTCGTGAAGCTTCCCAAAGGTGGGGAGGTACCTTACCGAAAACTTCGAACTCCTTTCTTTGTCTTAGAAATAAATAATTTTCATCTCCTGCATGTAGCATCGTAGAATTGCATGTATAGCTCTTTTCTTATGCTTCTAATTGTAAACCTAGTGTACTTGACATGCTAGGTGAATAGATAGGTGAGGATTGGGTCGAGACATTGGATTCTATAGTGCTAAAGAAAGAGATGGACTCAAAGACTATTTAGTGATATAGATCGAGTGGCATATAATGTAAAGAACATTACGAGTGGCATTAAAGTAGTGTACTTGACACTAGAGGTCTTTGGACATAGGGATGGATGAATCCCCTAGAAAATGTCTTGTGAACAATGAATTTAGAACACCTAAATCATCATTGAATGGTTGTCGAAATAGATGAGTTTCGAATGTAATGTTGGCCCTAATTCGTAGGGTATCCTCACGTGGAGAGGATAGATCAAGCTCACATTCTGTATTTGGGGTGGTATAGCCATCCATATCGTCGAGTACTCCGGAGTGTCGCACGATCGGGACCACGTGGAGGTCCACAGACGATCCCGGATTTGAGAGCACGTGGAGCCTCTTACCCAAAAAGGGATTTATATGTGAGACGTAGGCAACCCAAGGGTTCGTCACAAATTGGGTAAATGAAATGTTAATGTTGTCATTGAACAATCATTGTTGAACATAGAACGAACTTGGTAGCATGTTAGTAAACCTTTTACTATATGATGCATGCATTCATTCTATATGATTATGGGCATAGTAGTATAGTTTTCCTATTATGCATTTACAGCTTTCAGATATCTATCTATATATCTAGTTGTTACTTGTGCCCACTTGGACCTAGTGGGAAGATCGTTGGAGTCGGTGGCCGAGCCCACTGGAAACTATGGAAGATAGTTCTCACCCCACTCTATTTCCAGTGCCAGGTATAGGGTTGCCGGGTGAGAACCGCGCCAAGGGCATCGCGCCCGTCCAGTGAGGGCCTGGTAGTATAGTAGCTTTCTTTCTGCATTAGAGTACCATTGTATCTAGATGCTTTACATTTTGGAAGAGCTATGTATTTGGGTAAATGAACATGTATTCATTTTGGGAAGAAATGATGTAAATTGTAAATGATTACAAAGTTGTAATAGCTAAGTAGAATATTCTCTTTATTTCACTTGTGTATTACTTGTGGATTACTTGCTCTTGTTGTTCTTGTGCTTGTTTGTGCCCCTCGTTGATTGGGTATGTTTAGAATTTAGTTTTTCTAGGTAAATTCTTGTACACGATCTGTTGTTGAGCCTTGGGCGGGCAGGGGAGTTCTTTGTCCGTCCGCGTCCGCTTCGGCGTGCTCGAACTGGACCAAATCGGTAGCGGTTTTCGGGGCGGGGGCATGACAGGGAGTTCTTTCCGTTCGGCGTCTGTTTGACGCGCTCGAACCGGCCAAATGGATCGGGCTCGGGGCGTGACAGATAAAATCGTATCAGAGCGGTATAAAGCCAAAGGTGAAAGCTTAGGATGGACCTAGGGGCCATTAGGAATGGAAAGACCTTAAGGATTAAGGAAACGTGAGTGACGTTGAACAAGTATAGCGAAAGCATATGATTGGGTTCATGTTCTTATGTCTCTAATATGATTAAGGATTAACTTTAAGTTGCTATTTGTTTTATATTTCTTGTGTTGTGATCGGCGGCCGACGACATGATACTTTGGAGTGGGAATAAATGCACTTGTTTGCTTTCGCCGGATTGGGTGTATTCGAGTATATCAGTCGAGTACCAACGTAAATTGCATCATTTTAGGAAGCAATGGCACCTCGTGGACGACCGCGAAAGGGGTCTATTCCCGCGGCACCGAGTGCGGCTCCCGAACAACCCGCAGCAGGCGGCGACGGGGAGCTTAGGGAGCAGATGGCCACGCTTATTGGCGTGGTGCGGCACCAGGCAGAGTCCGTTCGGGCTCAAGGCGAGCAGATTCGGCGACTTCAGGAGACCCTGGAGCAGCAGCAGGAGGCGGCCCAAGCGGGGGCTGAACCTCCTACACCCCCTGCTAGGATGCCGACCGTGGTCGAGGGTGCAGAGGCGGCGGATCCAGTCGCGGCCGTACCAGTCACGGTGATACCGGCCGGATCGGGGACTTCACACCCCGGTAGTGCGGCGGATGACGAGGAACAAGAGCGCGTATTAGCGGCACTCATTAGGTTTATGAAGTTTAAACCACCTATATTCGAGGGAGGAGTGGTGGAACCGGCGGTAGTGGAGTCTTGGAATGACTCCCTTGAGACACTCTTCGAGGACATCAATACCCCGGAGAAAGATAAAGTGTACTTCGCCTCACATTGCCTCGACAAGGCGGCGAAGGCATGGTGGAAGCGGACCAAGCGGGACAGGTTACCCGACCTACCGCCTATGATGTGGGAGGAGTTCAAGAGAGCGGTGTTCGCGAACTACTTCCCCAACACGGTGAAGCGAAAAATGCAAGAAAAGTTCCGCAAGTTGAGGCAGGGAGACCGCTCAGTAGTGGATTATGAGCAGGAGTTCTCCCACATCATCGACTGCGTCCCGGATGTTGTGCATGATGACTGGGACCGGGCTGACTGGTTCTTGCGAGGACTTCAGCCGAGGATCTACGAGAGGATTCATATCCTCCAGCTCACGACTTTTGCGGAGGTCTTCGATCGAGCTCTGTGTGCAGAGCACGGTAGCGCCTATGCGCGGGAGGAGCGCGAGGCCATGGCGGAGAGTAAGGAGAAGGGCAAGAAGCTGGCAGCGAGTGGTGCCGGGGGCCGGCCAAATGCAAAGAAACCCCCTCGGTATCCCCGACAGCAGACAAAGAGCGGGAGGTACTAACGTTGTGTTATTTGCGGCGGTAATCATTAGCCGCTGGCCTGCCCGCAGAGTACGGGAAAATGCTACAGGTGCGGTCAACCTGGGCACATGATTCGGGGTGTTAAGGATTTTATAAGTTGGCGAATTTTGTGAAGTAATTGGAGTTTTGAAGAAGTCAAGAACACAAAGAAGGAGTTTGAAGATTCAAGACTCAGCGGAGAAGCTCGGCACCTCAGGTATGAATCTAAGATAATTTCTGGTGATTTTATAAAAGAATTAGTAGTTAGAAGACTTGGATTAATCTTAATTTGACAAAATTTCAAATCTGGAAAAACTGTGTTCAAGGTCCGGACCTGAGTGGTAAGTCCGGATCCCGAGAGCTGTCTCTTGCGCAACATTAAATAAGATCCGGTCTCGGAGCTTAAGTCCGGATCCCGTAGCTTGTTCATTATTGTTACGCAAGCTAAGACCGGACCTAGCGACCAAGACCGGACTCTGTTAATTGTTGATAAAATTGACGACGAGAGAACCTGGTTGAGGAGGCCAAGTCCGACTACCAAGACCAGGTCTCCACATGCAAGGTCCGGTCTCTGGTGTCGGGATTCTTTCCAAAACAGGCTGATTTCAATCCTACTCTAATTCTAAGTCTTCTAACACTATAAATAGACCATGGGGGGTTCAAGGACATATATGCTTGATATGCTCATAGTTTAGATCCCCTTAAAACCCTAGAAACTCGTTTAAGAGCTTTATGATTCAATTCTTAAAGCGAGTTCTAGTTTGTTGATCGTCGAGTTGATTCTAGTTTTTCTCTTTGAATACTCTTTCACGAATCAACTTGATGATTGACTAGAAGGGTTTCCCCATTGTCTATGATTCGTTAATTGTCAAGATCACCATAAGTTTTCTTCTACAACTCCGGACGGAGGGTGACGCGAGGATCGCGTGAGAGGCCGAGGACTCGGTGGACGCTTTGAGGATTCGGGGCGTTGATGCAACTTGGAGTTGCGTCGTGGTCGGTTGGAGGAGTTCAATCGATCGAGGATCGGCAAAGGAGATCCACGTCAAAGATTCGGTAAAATCGGGTAGGGTCGTGGGTGAATCGCCTTGTACTTGATTTGTTTCTTAGTGGATTTTTACGTGATTGGTCCCGTGGGTTTTTTACTCCTTTTGGAGTTTTCCCACGTAAAAATCTTGGTGTGTTGATTTTGTTTTCCGCATTTACATTAAAATCACATCGAGATTTTTAATTGACCATTGTACACCTATTCACCCCCCTCTAGGTGTTAATTATCTTTTAGATCCTTGAGACCTATAACCTACACGGGGGTGCCCGAGCTGGGGATCGTCTACACCGATAGCGGCTTCATCCCCTTCTACCCCGAGACAGTTGATGGGGTTGCCACTACCTATGGTGGCTGGACGCTCATCATCATCGCGTCAGCCGGAGGTATCGAGAGCACCGAGTGGATGGGCTTTTGCCACTCAGGTGGAGGAGCCGACCCCTACTCCCAACGATATCGTGGCAGGTAGCATCTCTATCAATGGTACTAGAGCTCGAGCTTTATTCGACGCAGGTACATCGCATTCATTCATAGATGCATCATTCGCTAGAACTCATGACTTAGAGATTGTACATGATGAGGAAGGTTGGAGTATTAAATCTCCCGAGCATTCATATAACGTCTATGACGAGTGTCCGGCGTGTCCAGTTTAGATAGGTGATTGGGTCATGCCGATCGATATGCTAGTGCTAACCCAGATGTGGTCATTCGACGTAATCTTGGGGCTTGATTGGCTTTCCAAGTATTATGCGGTCATCGACTGCGAGTAAGGTGATCACTTTTCGCGAGCCTAATCAAGGAGAAATAGTGTACCGAGCGTGTAAGGGTGCACGCTTTGCGGCAACCATATCCACGGCTAGGGCGAGAAAAATGATCAAGGGTGGTTGCAAAGCCTACTTGGCGACCATCGTGGATGGCCGAAAGGAACACCCAGACCTTGAGGGCATTCGGGTGGTGTGCGAGTACCCGGATGTATTTCCGGCGGAGTTAGCGGGATTGCCACCGGACCGGAAAGTTGAGTTCGTCATTGACTTAGTTCCCGGGGCGGCGCCAGTTTCGAAGGCTCCGTACAGAATGGCACCGATGGAGCTAAAAGAGCTTAAAGCACAGTTGGAAGACTTGCTCAACAAAGGCTTTGTGAGGCCGAACATGTCTCCGTAGGGAGCTCCGGTACTATTTGTTAAAAAGAAAGACGGCCCACTTCGACTCTGCGTGGATTACCGCGAGTTGAATAAGGTCACAGTAAAGAACAAGTACCCGTTGCCAAGGATTGACGACTTATTCGATCAATTGCAAGGGTCAAAGGTGTATTCGAAGATAGACCTTCAATCGGGGTATCATCAGTTGAAGATACGGCCCAAGGATGTGCACAAGACGGCATACCGTACGTGGTATGGCCATTATGAGTTCACGGTAATGCCATTCGAGCTTACTAATGCCCCGGCGGTATTTATGGACTTAATGAATCAGGTCTTCCATCCGCTATTGGACCGATGCGTCGTGGTTTTTATTGATGACGTGTTGGTATATTCTCGGACCGAGGAAGAACACGAAGAGCATTTGAGGCTCGTCTTGGAAATACTCCGAAAAGAGAAGTTATATGCCAAGTTAAAGAAATGTGAATTTTGGCTTTCGGATGTCACATTCCTAGGACATGTGATTTCGGAGGATCTCGGTGGATCCAAAGAAGGTAGAGGCAATTAAAGATTGGCCTCGCACAACGAGCGTAACGAAAATCCGCAGTTTTCTTGGACTTGCGGGTTACTATCGGCGGTTCGTGGAGGGGTTCTCCAAGATAACCACTCCGCTAACGCACCTCACACACAAGGGTGTCAAGTATGTTTGGAGCGAAGATTGCGATCGGAGCTTCAGAGAGTTAAAGGAGAGGTTGACGATGACCCCGGTGCTTGCTTTACCGACGCCGGGGGAGGCGTATGTCGTGTATAGTGATGCTTCCTTCATAGGTCTCGGGTGTGTTTTGATCCAAAATGGGCGAGTCATTACATATGCTTCGCGCCAATTGAAACCTTATGAGAAGAACTACCCGATTCATGATTTGGAGTTAGCCGCGGTGATCTTCGCGCTAAAATTGTGGAGGCAATACTTGTATTGTGAACATTGCGAAATCTACACGGACCACAAGAGTCTAAAGTATTTGTTCACCCAAAAGAAGTTGAATAAGCGACAACGGCGGTGGTTGGAGTTGTTGAAAGACTATGACGTCACAATCTTATACCACCCCGGAAAGGCAAATGTCGTAGCCAATGCACTAAGTAGAAAATCGGGAGAAAACTTAGCCTCGGCAAGTACACCCCAACCGTTGTTGCAAAAGGAGATGCAACGGCTTGGTTTGGAAGTAATAGCGTCGGGAGTGCGGCTACACTTGCTACCTTAGTGGTGCAACCAACCTTATTGGAGAGGATTAAGGAGTGCAAGCTGCTGACGAGTATCTCCAAAAGGTGCGTGAGCAAGTGGAAAGCGATAGTGCTGATGACTTTGGCATTAAGACCGATGGCACACTTCGGTATCGGAACCGTTTGTGTGTACCTAAGAATAAGGATCTCCGCAGGCCGATTATGCATGAAGCGCATCAATCTCCTTATAGCATACACCCGGGTGGCACCAAAATATATCAAGACTTAAAGTTGCAATAATAGTGGCCGGGCGTGAAGAAGGACATTGGGGAATTTGTTGCGCAATGTCTTACTTGCCAACAAGTAAAAGCGGAGCGCGATTTTCGGCGGGAAACTACAAAGTTTACCTATACCCGTATGGAAATGGGAGAATATCGCCATGGACTTTATGACCAGGTTGCCTCGATCTCAGGGAGGACACGGTGCAATTTGGGTGGTCATGGACCGGTTAACGAAGTTGGCGCATTTCCTACCGATTCATATTACTTGGTCGGGGGACAAGCTGGCTCAGGTGTATATCGATGAGATTGTAAGACTTCACGAGGTTCCGGCGTCTATTGTATCGGATCAGGACCCGAGGATCACTTCTCACTTTTAGAGGAGCCTACAAGAGGCATTGGGCACACAGCTCGACTTTAGCACAGCGTTTCATCCTCAAAGTGATGGTCAATCGGAGAGAACGATACAAATACTTGAGGATATGTTACCAGCGTGTGTGCTAGACTATAAGGGCAATTGGCATGATCATCTACCTGTAACAACCCACTTCCTCGTAAAACGTGCCGAGTTCCGTCAAAATGAGCGAAACGCGGAGTGAGTCAAGCGAAGCAAGGTTCTAAGTGTTTTAGAACATATGTGAAGTGAAAATAGAACCCACGAGGGTAAATCTGCAAATCTGAAAAATTTCAGATTTGGAGCTTGCTGGGACCGGACCCCATGGATGGAGTCCGGATGCCACGGGCTCAGTAGACGCAGCAGCCAGAAATTTGGCTAAGTCCTGAAATTCCAGCGTACGGGATCCGGATCAGGAGGCTGAGACCAGACCACCCGAGACCGGATCAGGAGGCTGAGACCGGTCCCCACCTGCGAAGTCAGCAGAAAAATGGCTAAGTCCCAGAACCCCAGCTTACGGGATCCGGATCCCATGGCAGTCCGGATCCCGAACCCGAAAATTGCCCAGTCAGGGCAGTTTGTAAAATGTCGGGATTGGAGGGCTATTTGGCAATTGTAACAACACAATATAGTCTTGGCCCCTCCTCTATTCATAGCCATTCACTCCTAACACCTCTCCCTCACATTTCTCTCTTTCTCTCTCTAGACAAGGAGCTCTAGAGCTTGGAGAAGAAGGAGAAGAAGAAGAAGAAGAAGGCTTGGAGAAGGTGATTTTGGTGGCTTTGGAGTTTGGAGAAGACTTAGAAGCTCTCCTACAAGGTGGAACTTGGGCCAAGGTGAGGTTTCTAGGGAAAACCTAGGTTAGGGTTTGGGTTTTAAGCAAGGAACTTAGGGTTTTAGTCTTCTCTTTGGAGTAGAACCCTAGTAGAGGCTTGAGCTACATAAAAACCCATGGAAGCTCAAGGTCCTCTCATGGTGGATCATTAGGGTTTCTAGTAGAGGCTCTAAAAGTGGTTTAAATTGTTCTAGATGGACTCTAAGAGGATTAACAAGCTTTCTTTTGCTTGCTTTAGAGATCAAAACCTAGGGTTTCATATAGGGCTTGGTAGAGCACCCAAATTTGGGGCTTTTGACTATAGAGGTTCTAGGGTCAAATTGACCTTATAGAAACCTAATTGGGAGTATCCCCGACGCGTGGGACAACTCCGTTTATTTAAACGAAAAGCCAAATTATGAGTTACTATGTAAACTAGCCTGATTTAGGCTCGTTTAACGCGAGTGATAAAGTAGCCATCGGATAGCTACAAAACTCGAACCACAACCCATCGTGAATTTTTAGAGGTGGGTGGTGCATTCCAAGGACATCGGACTTCTCTCTATGTCTAAGTGTCACTTCTATTGAGCATATTTAATATTGAGCATGTTGTATTGTAGGGTTTATATGCATTTCTTATTGCTTTGAGAGTTCAAATGCATAAGGTAGAATGTTATGAGATGTATGATAAAGAACAAGAACCCTATGTATGCATGCTAAAGAACAAGAACAACAACTTAGTGTAATTGGCAAGTGGAGGTGACATTGGACATGTACTTAGAAAATGTGGTAATGATGAGTCTAAAGTACTTAGACAACATGCGTGGCATCAAAGAACGAGAATAAGAACAAGTAGTGTACATAACACTAGTAGAGTTTTGAGATTGACATTATGACAACAACCTTAGAGTTAAGGGTCATATGAACATAGTCTCCTTGAAGTCAAGGAGTGAATTGAAATTGGAATCCTTAGAGTTAAGGATTGATCGTACTCACCATATAGTCCTTTCTCGAGAGCGGTAGCTCCCCCTCGGGCGATGTGCTCCGGAGTTGTCATCACTGGGTTGTAGTGTTTTCCCAGAGGACGGTCCCGTCGGGTTGTAGTGTTTCCTCGACAATAGGAATTTGAGTTGGTTGAGTCTTGTTGAGGGCGAACCTACGGGCTAGCCAAGAGATTGGGTATTGAACTATGATCTTTAAGTCATCATGAGTTTTAATTTGAGCATCTTATTGTTTACTTTCAAGCGTATTAGCTGCATTTGTTAGGTGGTTATTATCGTACCTTTCTTTCTATTACGCTTGAATTAGACCTAGTGGGAAAGTCGGCGTGGTTGGTTGCCGAACCCACTGGGAACTTCGTTGTAGTTCTCACCCCACTATCTCCACAGGGCCGGGACCGAGCCGGCCGAGGATCGCGGTAAGGGCACCGCGCCCTAGATAGAGACCGCCCGAGTATTTATTTTGGTAGTTGCATTTCCCTTTATATATATCATCTTTTGTATTTGATGATCATAGTTGTTTAACTTTAATGTAATCACTTTCATTTGGAGGAAAATGTGATGTAAGAAAGAAATGATGAATAGTATGTAAAGACTTTAAAGAACTCAAAGTTGTAAAAATATTTACATATATGTGATTGCAATTAATCATAGTACTTGTATGATTTAATTAGTACTTTCACTTTGGCTATTGCTTGTCCTCGTGCAAGCCGTTTGTGTATGCTTCCGCATGTGCGAAATTTTTATACTCTATCTGTACTTGTTGAGCCTTGGGCGGTCAGGGGAAGCTCTGTTCGTTCGACGTCTGTTTGACGCGCTCGAACCGGCCAAATGGATCGGGCTCTGGGCATGACAAAGCCTATCATAAGGGCGGTGATCCGGTTTAATTAGCCGAACTCGGGTCTAGCCTATCACGAAGACGGCGACCCGGTTTAATGAACCGAACTCGGGTCAAGCCTTTCACGAAGACGGCGACCCGAGGAAAATATTTATTATCGATTTTTTTTATTATTTTATTTTTGTTATTATCATTTTGGTCCGAATCGAGGTTCAACCGTGTCGAGCCTATCACGAAGACGGCCGCTCGGTATGATCATAGGTCCAATGAGGGTAACGATCAAACGTCGAGATTGAAAGTGTCGAGCCTATCACGAAAACGGCCGCTCAATCAATCCGACACAAGGATTGTCACCGTCGCGTCGCTTGTGCGCGCAATTTTTTTCTTTTGATGTTGAGGGAGATGGGCTTAATGAATACGCGCGCACGATATAGTAACGATTGAATGTCGAATTTGATCGGGTCGACCTATCACGAAGACGGTCGTGTTGATCAAACCGACATAAAATCGCGGTTACATCGTTTGCGCGTATACAACGACCCATCGCCATCGTAGAAAAGAAAAAAAGTAAAGAGGCCCTATGGCCTCTTTGCGCGTCGTCGAAGTCGTCATTAGCGCGCCGTTGTCGACATCGTCGTTGTCGTCGCGCAGTTGTCGTTGTTGAAGACGTCACAAAGCCGCCCTCTTTTTCTCTTTTTTTTTTCTGTTGCTTTCTTTTTCTTTTTCTTTCTTTTTTTTTTTTTTTTTTTTTTTTGCTGCTGCTGTGAGAGGGAGGGATTAACAAAAGTTTTTTTTTTTTTTTTTGTTCTTCTTTTCTTTATTTTTTTTGTTTCTTTTCATTTCCCCTCCTCCGAGAGATTTTATTTTTGAATCTCATGGCCATTTTTGTTGTGATTTTGGGTGCTCTTTACTTTGGAAAACAATTCAAACTTTTTGAAGGTAAGGTAAGAATTTTTTTTTATTTCTTTCCTTATTGACATCTAGTCCTCTAAGGAAAGTAATAATTAAATCACAATTAATTTCTTTCCTTTTATACCCTCAATTTGAATTCGAATTGGAACAAAATATCTCCTCAATTTGAATTTTTTTTTATCTCAAACATTTTCACCCGTTAGATTATACTATTCAACCAATCACCCACTCAACCCCATGGGCCCACTATCAACCTAACCGTAACCACTCTCATCCTAACCGCACATTTTGTTCATCCGAAGGCTAAAAACTTATGAGTACATAGGGCTCTATACTCATATGAGTATAGTAGCCCTAGCCGATCAAACCAATATCATGAGCTATTATTGCTTATAGAATTTCACTAAGCTTGTCGCAAGATGATTGATTCAAATATATTCAATTATTCATGTAGCTTTATTTTGTAAACAAAAAAAAAAAAAAAAAAAAAAAAAAAAAAAAAATCTTAAGAGTTCAGACGCTAAGTATATAAATAAATCAATAACCCCCCCCCAAAAAAAAATAGTAGATCAAATTCAATGAACGATCTCCCTCACCTGGTAATGTACCCAGAAATGTACTCATAGCTTGGAATATGAGTAGAGACGTTGTGGGTCCCCACTACAGTAACTGTAGAATTGAGTGCATTTTCGGGTACAGATACCTATAATCACATATGTTTGTAACACTTTTTTTAAAAAAAGAAAACAAAAACAAAACAAAACCAAGATAATTATTTTACACTAAAATTTCACTTATTTTCATTTCATACACTTTCCACCATTTTTTATTTTAAATTTTTTTCATAATTTATTTTTATTTTTTTCCTTTCTCCCTTCTCCCCTGTGTACTTTTTCTTTCATGTAATGACACGACCATTAGCAATAAAATTCCAATAGTCTCACATCAAATAGAAAAGAGATTCTAATTTGATACATAATAATAATAACTGGATTTAAATATTTTGGGCAGATGATTTAAATCCAACGAATTATTATTGATAGTCTATATGGAAAAAATATACTCCAAGGACTAGACCAAATATAATATTCAATAAATTTTAATATTAAATTTTAACCTACTGTGACCTAAAAATAATGAGCACTAGACGACCAGTAGCTTAAAAAAAAACTTTATTCATATATTCATCTTATTTTACTTATTTTATAATATAATCGACTTACAATAATTAAAAAATAAGAACAAATACATTATTCTTGAACACTCGGGCCCCACGTCTTCTTTTTTTCCTCGTAGTTTTAAACCTTACTTAGATGTCCAAATAAAACATTTAACTATAATTTATTCGGTATGAATATTTTTGTGCATATATCAAATAATATAGTTTATATATTTAGAAGATGATGAATCTTATTTCTAAAAAATAAATAAAGATCCAAAATAATACCCTATTCAGACCTTGGATTATACTTTTTTAGTTATATACAACAAATCTATGAGATATACAGAATAAAATATTCATGCATTTAAATAGGTACAAATAGGGTCGTAATGTTTTTCATTCAGTGGCCCTAAACAAGCAGCAAAATCCAAGCAACCAGACTCCTCCCAAATGATATGACAACCACCATTGAAAGAAGGCAATATTATAAAGAGAACAACGGGTGCAAAAATTTTCAAAAAGGACCTTTATTGTACACCATTTCAATAAGAATCAGCACAGAACAATAAGAAAAAAAGAACAAGATATGAAATACACATCTGTTTCGAGCCATCTCCAAATTAAGGTCAAAGTTTCAAAATTTAATAGATTAATAATCCAGGACCATAATACAAACAAATTGTACATAATTAAGCCCTTGCGTCCAATGTTAGCCATACTTAGTTTAGTTGCTGCCAGAAGGATGTAAATTTCCTTATGTTGACAAGGTGAGAGCTGATGGTTTTGAGAACAAAGTTTTGTCGAGAAACATGACGTGCCGAAGATTTCTCTGTTTGTCACCGCATTTGTGCTGCATCGCTCTATTCATGCGGACATCACCTTCCGTAGGTTGGTTTCGAGTAAGAATTTGATTTGAGGTATTTAACGGAGACATTTCCTTCGCGCTAAAACTGAAAGAGAAGTGAGAAAAGGCCTCACATTTAAGTGTCAAGTAGCAGGAAAGTGATTATTCATCCCTACTATGAAGCACATAGAAGCAATTAAAAAAGGGTAAAAACTGCTAAACAAAGCAAGGTGGAAATGTAGAAAGAGAAAAAAAAAAGAGAAATGTATTTCATACATCCAGTCAATAGTGCTGTGGTTGCTGTTAATTATTGTAGTCTTACACCCAAATGTTGCAAATTCTAGCAGTTTTATGCAATCAGTAAGAGCTGAGAACCAAATAAAACCATAGTCATGAATTGTGGTCCTTCGAACCATAGAGTTGATGCTGGTGGCTACAAATCAGAAGCCAAACCACATGTTCTAGCCAATCAACTTGACCGGTTTCATCACACGTTGCATTTAAAGCCCATGAAACAAAATGCAAAGGCCGAGGCCGAGTCACTTTAAAAAATAATCAATTTGAGCAATTTTATCGGGGTCTTCAACTTTGAGTTCACATAGCCCTAGTACATTCTATCTAAATTTTATATGAGTTTGGTTTTCGGCTCCTCGTTAGAACTTGCTTATCGATAGATTCTTTGATAGTACTGGTTTGGATCTAAATATGTTCACAATTTCAATAGTCAAACCACTTATTTGGAGGAAACTCATAAAAGTATTTAGTGCTCATTTTGGTCAACTAGGACAACTAAACTAGCTACCCATTAAGCAGATGTTAAAGTGTCAATAAAAATTGTAAAAGTTTAGCAAATTAGTTTGTTGATCCTCACCCTCTTGGCTCTAGAAGATTGCCAAATTACAGTGGGATAAGATTTTGCATCAGTCGCCTTCAAGTTCTGCACCAAATTGCTCAAGCCTTGCTGCCTCCTCGTCGAAATCACGAATAAGAGTGTGGTTAACTGAACCATCATCTTCACTAGCATGAATTTGCCTCCCCGCAAACCTATATGTTGACCAAACTGTAAGATTTCAAAGTTCACTACTAGAAACATATATGCACCCAATATGCAAACAATTTGATTTTCCACGGAATTTCCAATTGAGCAGCTATGCTTGGGGGCAGGGGGGTGGGGCGTGGTGAAACCTCCTCCTTGATCTGAGTCCCCTTCCGCTAATAGGATCCCCTTTCCGCTAATAGGATGGCCTTTTTATAGATTTTGAACAAAAAGTATAATTGAAAGAACAAGGCATGTAATAATATGTTTTAACAGCTTGTGACATAATTAGGTATGGTGATCACCATTTTGATTGGTCGGCAACAGTATAATATAATAATCCTTTGCTCGTTGCTTTTGTTTGTTCTTTAAAACCGTCAGATATAAAATAACCGATCTCTGAGTGAAAAGAATTAGCAAAAGCCTCAGTACTTGTAATTCCTAATTATAGCTTGATTTTTGAAGTTATCAACAGTTCCTATTCCTAATCTCAGAGTTTAAACTGCTAATAAACTTGGGTATATTTTCCTTCTATATGAAAAGGTTTGCACTGTTAAACCTGTTATTTTTTTTGGTCCAGGTACCGCGAGGCCCATTCATTAATAGGTAAAAGACTAGGTATGAATTGTGGCCTGGCGTTGCTTGCATTTGATTGTGTCTAGTTAATTTAAAACCGATTTTAAACTCTGCACTTGCATTGAGAGGTTGAAAACAAACCATCTTCCATTCATCAACTCGATGCATTTCGCACCATCTCTTCGATCCTTAAATTTCACCAACACAACACCTTGTGGATGATTCTCGCAAACCTGCATGTTCATTTATAGGCAAATCAGTACCACTTCAAACATCAGCAAAACAAGAAAAGGCTTCCTACTCTTACCACAACAAGTGTCAAACAAATGCAATCTGTAGCAAAAAGTAAAGAAGTTCAATCCCTAAAATTTATAGCAATATCAATTACTCTAAAAAACCATACAATAATGGACAGATCAACTTAATCAAAGACAATATAAATTGACACTGTATATAGGCAGAAAGTGGGAAATCTCTAGTGAAGTCGCATACATGGGCAAGCTAAAGTCAAGCAGGAAATGAAGTTTTCATTACTTAAAAACGAGTGACTAAAATCTGAGACAGTTACAACGTCATTTGATATTTTCTCTAATAGAACAAGAGATGAACAAGTGCAAAGTAGCCATTGAAAGGATTTAAGAAAATAAATAATTCCTAAGGTCAATCCAAATACAGAAGCTTACAAAGGAACAGATTTTGAACTTGATATATACAACAACAACAAGAATTATTCAAGTTCATTAACAGACACATATTACTCCAAATGCTTGTATTCATCAGCAGCGGAACGGATCTCTCAAATAAACATGCCAAGAAAAGAGGCATGCAGATAACTATATACGTAAAACTTTTCTACTTCAACACACAACAAAATTAGTGCAAAAGTATAATGAATTTCATCACATAAATATAAAATTACTTTCAAAACAGTATATTCTAACCCAACATGCCACAAACCTAATTAAAAGACATTTAAATGAATTGTACTAACCTTTACATTTTCAACCGGACCCAGCTTCATGCATTCCTCTCTAACATCTGCATCTAGCTCTGGAAGAAGACTTTCATCACTCTGCAAATACAAGAACATCCCCACTCATCATTAGGCCATGGCACCAAATTATCTAAGAATTTCATTCATGCAGATAAACATCAGAAACAAATTGCCGCAAAAATGTGCCCGGTAATTTGGATCATAAAAGCAAACAGAATAACAAGGCATGTTTGGAACTGTTTACCCTCAATTCAGCAGGAACGAACATGTTCCTTAAAACAATGGTGGTCGGAATAGACACCTTCGCATCATCATGCCCACCTAATTAAAGAAAGAGAGTTAGGTTGGATAGCACCTCTCAAGAGCACCAAAAATTCATAAAAGATATATCCACATCAATCAAAGATATGCATACTGATAACGTGGACTAGGTAGGCCTTACTTCACTCAAAGAAATGCATGTACTTAGATATGTAAGACGGATGATTACCCCATCCAAGAATTTTATCTTCAACTCTCTTTATTTTCTTTTTCTTATGCTTATCAGCCTTCCTCGCTATAAATTTCTCACCTGTACACAAAGCAGAAAATAAGTCTTTTTATCCAATATTTAAACATTCTCAGCATTACAATGGTAGGACACTATGCCAATGTTAACCTTTTTGTTCAAATTTAGCTTGGCTTACAGACATGGGGATCTTTCCACCAGGACGAAGTGGAGTGCCATTCAATATTTGAATTGCTAAAGCAACGGAAGGTTCCTGGAATGGACAGAAAAAAGTTATACACAAGTTTAAGTTGATATTCACTTAATGTTTCAATAGGAAGAGTACTACTTACCTTCAGATAGGTGACAAGTGCATCACCCTTCTTTCTACCTGTTTCTTTGTCTATGTATATCTTCACTCGAGGCTTCCTTGTTTCAGGGTCCTAAAGATGTTGAGACGTATGAGTGAAAAGGATGGCCTCATCTATGAAGGATGAACTTAACCAAGGGTAACTTTATATCGCACTTAATCAATTATTCAGTACTCAAAACAACTAAAAAGTGCTATCAACATCAATGAGACAACGATGAATCAAAGACAGAAACAGCTTAAATCTTGCCCTAAAACCAACCGGAATGTAAAATAGGACCAACCAAAATACAAGTGTGATACAGACATATATTTGTCTTGCCTGCAGAAAATTAACGCTTAACAAGTGGAACTTGCTCTGAATAAGCAATCGGAGACTTTCATCTTAAAAGAACTCCCCCCCCACCCCCACCACAAATGTTGACAATCAACCTATTGCGTTCAAAAGCTCTCAAGTCAAACAAATTTGTTAAAAGATAATAATTGCGCGCTTGCATGCATTAGGCCAGGCAAATAGCTAACATAGTTTGCAAAATGCAAACAACAAATATACAAATGAAAAGAGAATTGTGGCGGGAAAAAAATCTGAAGTGCAAATAGATAAATAATTTTCTTACCTCCTTTATAATTCCACACTTAGAGAATACTTCCACTACCTGCAAGATAAATTTGAGATTAGAGCCACAACTATGACTCACAATGCATGGAACTAAACAGGTGCAAGCACATTTAATCATTTCTTGCTAGGAAGTTGCCAAGTAATGTGCCGTGAAATAACAATTATGTGAAGCATGAAATAAAAGTAGGAGACCTAATACTCACTTCTTTGATAGTAATATCATCGGGCAATCCAGTCACATAAACATGAGTATTGACCTTCAAATCAAACCAGCTATCTGGTGGTTTATTAGCTTCCTGTCACAGTTTGAATGGTTTATTAGCTTCCTTTCACAGTTTCATTCAAAAACCATCATCATCCTTCCATAACAAATATTCAAGCATGTATAATATCAGAAGTAGCAACTTGGTAAGTGCCATTCCTTCTCTTGACTAGTAATAAAAGACAATGCCAGTGCTAAAAGACCATGTACAGAGGGTAAAAGTGCAAATATCTGCCTCCTACTTGGCTCAAGTGTGCAAGGAAGGCCCTCTAAAGCAGAATAATAGTTTGTGCCATGCTATGCAAACTTGAATGAATAGGAAGCTAAAACATGCCCTTATCTATGAATTAGAGAAACAATAATAATAATCAAAAGTAAAAAAGCAAGAAAAAGATACCTTCTTTTCAGTTGGCTTCTCAGATGATTTCCGCTTCTTCTCCAATTTTGTTTCAGCTTTTTCATTCAAAACATTGCTCTCCTCTGGCACAGAGGGATCAGGAGCCTCTGAAGTTGGAAACATCTCCTCCTCATGTGCAAAAGTCATCTCTTCAAGTCCATATTCACCTCCCTTACTTGAAAGATTATCCTATGGAATAACAACGTTCATGTAATTTCCACCTTTTCACGTGTTTTAAGAGAAATAATATGTTGACACTGTAACACAACTGCATAGAGTAGTGGTCTTAACTTGAAAGTGGATTACAGGAGGAAGCAAAAGTACACATGTATTTCCAGCAAATAATTTTGCCCAAGATTAAAAGCAAAGAAACAAAATTCATAAGAAGCTAATATCATCTGGCAGAGTTCTATGGCTAAACTGGAGAACTTCAATACTCTCACAAAGCAAACTGTCACAAATAAGCATTAAGGCAACTTACTTGAGTTCATACATGTATTTTGTTACACTGATTTGGCACAACTGAGGGAAAAAAACTAGATTACCTAAGAATTAAGACCAGACTACATGGAGTAATGCTTACTTGAGGAACCCACACCCTGACGCCACGATCCCATTTATAAACAGTTCCGTCATCATCAGTAAATTCTTCCTCGCCATCTGGGGGGGTCGCCGGTCTATCATTGAGACCCGCTTCTGTCCCTCTTCCCTCACCCTCAATATTTCCACCTTTTAGGGCCTCAGCCTCGGCCTCGGCCTCAGTCTCTAACACCTTTTTCTGCCATTTCACAAAATCATCATTGTTTTCTTCCGCATCTATGAGAAAAAGACAAAATGAGGAAGGGCTCCTTTTGTTTGTCGAAATCGAGGTTCAATGAGGTAATAATAATTTTGTTAACCTTCGGTAGGATGATTAACTGTTTGAGCTGAAATCCCTATATATAGCTCAGGAATTGAGGATAGCGGCATCCAGCTACTTCCCCCTTCTGACCAGAGCAACGTGTTCTCATTGAGGTACCCATTTACAAAATGCTCTAGCAAAGTAAAGAAATCATGGGCAATATGGTTAAGTAGCGAGTTAATATAAATATACAAACAAGGTGTATCATAATATCAAGCAACTCAAACTGTGGTAGTTGCTCAACATACTATCATTCGCTTGAAGAAAACTCTATCATATAACTTTCAAAAGAACAAGAACCAAATTAATATAAACTCTCAACTCCATATTTAATGCAGAAACAATAAATGTTACATCAAGCAATGTGATTGAAATAAAAATTTCCTCTTTCTAACAGTAGCAATACTTTCAAACTAGATATATACTGGAATTTACAAAAGAATTCAAATCCTGTGGATTATCGAACCAAAAATTTTGCATGATTGAATCAAACCAAATGCAAATTACAACCAAGCAGTAATATTTACATGAGACAAAGCACATGCAGTTCCTTATTAACTCTAATATCAAAAGCTACTCACTTAAAAATAAAAATAACAAAAAATTAAGAAAAAAAGAAAAGTTCACCTTGCAACTCAGAGAATGCGTATGGACCAACATGTTCTTGATTCTCCCCAAGAATATACCAACCAACCTCAGAAGCCGCAGTATAATTCGTTTCCCTATTCTCCTCCATACTTGTTCACCTCATCATCGAACTAAATTGAACAAATTTGAAATAGGTTAAAAAAAAAAAAGACCAAAAGCGGAATAAAAACTAAATGATCATCAGAAATCAAGCTAAAAAACGCATTTGCATAGTGAGAAGTACCAAATAGGCAGAAAGAAGGGGAAATTCGAGAAATGGGCCCACTAAAATTGCTTTGTATTCCAATCTGAATGGAGAAATTTAGGGTTTTGGGATAGATTGGGCGGGGGAGAATAGGAGTCCAATGAGAAACCCTAGGTGAGAGTAGTGTTCTTACCGACTACGATCCTACGAAGATCACGGAAATGTTCTGGAACGAGCGGGGACGAGGACGAGCCAAAACGCATTGAGGGGCAGTTTAGTAAATTTGAGGTAAAAATTGTAATGAGACTGGACCTGGCAATCTTAACCCAAATCCGGTACCCGCAAGTTATCCATAAATTTACGGGTATGGATACCAACTTTTTCAACCAAAAAATTACAGATAAAACTACTAGATATCCATTAAACAGTGAGCATTTTGGGTAACCCCCGTACCCACGAGTACCCGCACATATATTTTTTAATTACAAAATATATATTTTTCAATTAATATATATTTCTTATTTACCTATACTATAAATTATAATCCTAATTTTTCATTGCATATCTTTCATGTTATAAAATATTTTTGCTTTAAGACTTTAAATATTTTTATTGTATGTTATAATATTTTACGCAATGAGGCTTTTAAAACTTATATATATATATATATATATATATATATATATATATATATATATATATATATATATATATATAGAGAGAGAGAGAGAGAGAGAGAGAGAGAGAGAGAGAGAGAGAGAGAGAGAGAGTAAGGCTATGCTTAGAGCGGAGGGAATAGTGCTTCCGCGTCGTTTCGATGTTGTGGGCACTTTCGAATTGTCGTCGCTCAGATTAAAGCGATCAGAAGTATTTGAAGTGCTAGAAAATAAATTTTGCGATTTTTCGATATTATTTGCCTAGTGAACGAAGGGGCTAAAAATCAACTGAAAATAAAAATCTTACAAAACGCGATAATATGGCATTAAAAATTTAGATCAAAGATATTGATCTTGTTTTATATAGTATAAAGAATTTTCTATCAAAATTTCACGTAATTTGAATATTTCTACACCGTTAAACTTTCAAATGGCTCACTATGGCCATTAAAATTATTTGATTTTGTGCTCCTTCGATCACTAGGCAAATGATATCGAAAAATCATAAAATTTATTTTCTAGATACTTTAAATACTCTAGATCAAGTTTAACGGAGCCGATCGATGATTCGAAAATCACAATATCGAAAACGACCTGGAAGCACGGAAGGCTCCGTGCTTCCGATAGCATAGTAGCCTCACACTATATATATATATGTTTTACATTTAAAAATATAAGAGCCAAAAAAAAAAAATTATGGATAACCCGCATACCCATCCTGTGAGTTACGGGGAAGCCCCCAAGGATCTATCTAGATTGTATCAAACAACACCAAGAGGGGGGTGAATAGGTGTAAAGGCCAAAAACCACAAATTTCGATGCTTTAAAAAGTGAATGCGGAAAATAAAAAGCACACTGAGATTTACGTGGGAAAACTCCAAACTCGGAGTAAAAAACCCACGGGACCAACACGCGAATAAACAATCAATAAGAGAAAAGATTACAAGGTGATACCGAACTCCACGGACTCGACCTCTCTAACTCTCCTATGGATCTCCGCGCAATCCTCCTTCGGGTTGTCCACGCCTCACGTTCGAGTCCACGAACGCCACCACTTCGAATCCACGAAGCTTCTATCACGCCGAATCCACGACGCCACTCGAATCCACGAGCCAACGATCCGAATCCACGAACCGCCTTCAATGTGCCGAATCCACGACACTTCACGATTGTATCATGAATATGGTGATCCTTCGCTTAGGAGTATCGTAGAAAATCGAAGAAGAAGACTCCAAGCGAAGCGTAGATCAAATCGACATATAATTGAGAAATTATGATATCTCGATTTGATCTAGAATAGGCTATTTTGTAGAAAATAGGTTTTAGATGAATTCCTAGCCTCTAGGGTTTCTCAAACATGTATCTTCATGTTGTGCACCGAATTAGAGAACCCCAAGACCTTATTTATAGGTTTAGAAAACATAGAGATAGACTAGGATTCGAAAATATGTTTTTAAAACCTATTAGAAGACTTAGAGATAAATTAGGATTTGAAAATATATTCTTAAACCAATTAGAAGACTTAGAAATTGACTAGGATTGTAAAAATCTGATTTTTAAAAAATTTCACGCAACCAATGTCCGGTCTTCATAGAGATGTCCGGTCTTGAGTGGCTCGACCGGTCCACAGTGTCGTCAATTTTTTCGCAGCCTACTGAGACCGGTCATTGCCACAATGTCCGGTCTTGACTTGCGTAATGCACAGTCAAGCTCGTGGCATCCTGGACAAGACTCCATTGTCCTGGTCTTGGTTCTTAGAAAAACTTAGCTTTAAAAATTTATCAGTTTAAAAGTAATCCAAGTCTTCTAATGCCTCTTTACTTTGTTTAGATCACCATATTATGATTTAAAATCTTACCTTGGCATCGTGATCCAACTTTGTCGTTTTCTTCGAAGTCCAGAATTCTTCGACCATCTTCGATCCGCTCCAATCCTTCAAGACTCCGACCCAAAACATAAGTCACGAAACTTGCCAACACAAAATCCGTAACAATCTCCCCTTTGGCAATTTCGTGACAAAACACAAAAACTAAAAATACATCATAAAGACAAACGAAGTTCAATGTCATCACCAAGACATCAAACTTCTCGTGTAATCCAAATACAATTTTAAAACTAAAAATACACTAAAACTCCTAAAACAAACTCTATGACTTAGACACAAGGAGTCTTGAAGTCTTCAATGATCTGCAAAAAAAATTTTACTTTCTCCACGAACAAATCTCCACGAACAAAGTTAGTAAAAAGAAAAAATATCATTAAAAATCTCTCCCCCTTTGTTCATGCATCTTATCATATAAAAATCTCTACCTCTTTGATCTTCTATTCAAGTTTTTCTTTTCTTCTTCCCCTTTTTGTCAAAAATTGCCAAAAGAGAGTGCAAAAATAGAGAGCACCAATAATATTTGTGCATGAACACGATATATAGATTAAAACAAAATCCTCCAAAATCAAAACAATTTCATAACAATTAATGATTTTACTCCAAAAATCATTATGATGAAAATAAATTATTATTTGATTTCAAAAGATATCAAATCATCAAAATTTGATATTAAAGAAAATCTAATATTTTTAAAACATCACGACGCAAATTGATGAAAAATAATTTCTAAAAATTTAGCAAAATTGACACCAATTTGTCGCAACCCGTTCAAAATAGAGATTTAGCTAATAAACACCAGGGGTGGCTCTTTGAGCATCTTTTTCAATCTACCACCTTATAACGCCGAAAATTCTAAAATATTCACATATATTTTTTTCAACCTTTTCGGTTTTTCATATAATTACCCATGTGGTAGCTTCACACACGTACCGGACGACCGGGGTGGTAGCTCTTTCCTACATGTGGTGGTAGTTTTCACACTCCTTTCGGATGTAACTCTTTCCACATCTTTATAATCATAGGAGTTTTCTCCCCTTTTTTTTTATAATATTCAAACTCCCCCTAAATTAGACAATCTCACATTTGAAAATAATTTTGACGAATTTTAGTCAATTAAGAAAATATCCATCAATTATATTCAACATTCACAACCAAGATGAATTTAAAAATCAAGAGATTAAAAATAATTTCAAAATTTTGATGAATGTATGTAAGAAGAAATCACATATTAAATTATCGTCAAAATAATAAAAAGTGGAGTAAAAACGACAATTAATATGAATTTAATTTGATTTGAAATGTCTTTGAATACCGTTTAATGCACTTTGAAAAACCTTTGATCTCTCCCTCTTTGAAATCTCTCTCCCTCATTTGAAATCCCTTTTTTTTTTTACTTTTGAATCTCATCTCTCTCCTCAAGACGATTTTGAAACACATAGAATTTCAAGTACCAAAAATCGTTCTAAACATGTAATGCCATGAATAAAAGTATGAAATATGCACTAATCAAAGCATTACATAAACGAAAACAAATTAGAGAGAAAAGCATGGAAAGATATCACCTTTCCGAATCCAAACTTGTCGGATTTTCTGTTGCTTTGGCTTGTTGACGTGAGGCTTGATTTGCTTTGATTTTTGATCAACCGTTGATGGTTGCGATGGTTGAAACTTCGGTTGATATTGTCGTTGAGACTTAAAAACCCAAACCGCTTGTGGCTTCGATTTAGAAATCCGGTTCGGTTGAGGTACTTGACTAACTTGATTTTTCCTTCGATTCCGTGGGGGAAGTCGAGTACTAGATAATACCAATTGAGATTTCCGAGTTGCCGATTGATTCTTCTTTGTCTTGTTCGGACAACTCCTTTTGATGTGTCCTTTGATGCCACATCTATGACACACCTTGTCTTTTAAATTTGTTGAGACTTTCGATGTCGACACTTGTACCTTCTCAACATATGTCCGTTCGTAGCCGAGACCAACCTTGTTCGTTTGACCCAAACCGAGCATGTGATCCAATTTCTTCGATCCGGAAGAAAATTGTTGAAGATCGGATTTGAGTTGATGAACTTGCTTGATTAAGACTTGATTAGATGTGTAGGTTTCCTTGAATTGTTGCTCCAAAAATCTAATCTTGTCTTTAGATGATTTGATCGTTAATTCCGCTTCTTCTAGCTTCTTTTGGAGGACCGAATTGTTGTTTAGGATAGATTCCCGTTCCTCCTCAAGAGCTTTATTCACGGTCTTCAAATTATTATTCTCCTCTTCAAAATCAAATAATTGTCTTCTCAACTTCTTATTAAACTTCGCCATCTTTTTCGATTCGATAAGAAGTTGATTGTATGCCTCCTCCAAATCATCGTCGTTTGATTCCTCCTCGCTTTCTCCGTTGTCACTCGAAGATCCATGCAAAGAAGGAGAAACATTCGAATTAGTAACAATAGAGGATAAACAAGTAATATTAGAGGAAGGCAAAGAAGACTTAGAAATTAAAGCAATATGATCTTTTTCTTCACCACTTGAAGATGAATCACCCGAAGTAGAATCATCCCAAGTTTTTGCTTGCAAAGCCTTTTGTTTATAAGTCTTCTTTGAAGGACAATCCGTTGCTATATGGCCGTAGCCCTTGCACTTGAAGCATTGGATCTCCCCTTCAAATTCATCTTTCTCTTTTAAAGATTTTGCAAATTTTTTATCTTTAGATTTTGAGGATGCAGAAGTTTTAGAAAAAGATTTTCGTTTCGAAGATGAAGCATCGTTCTTCTTTCGGAAGTTCCGTCGGAATTTCTTCGTGAGGAGCGCCAATTGTTGTTCAAAATCCGCAAGTGAAATATCTCCGTCGGAATCCGTGTCGTCGTCTTCTTCCTTTGTTGATTTGAGTGCAATCCCTGTGCTTTTAGAAAAAGACTTGGAAGAAGATTGGTTAGTAGGAAAAGTCATTTCATAAGTTTGCAACGCACCTACTAACTCCTCTACTTTCATCTCATCCGGATGCTTTACCGTTTCGATTGCGGCAACCTTTGCCCTAAAGCGTTGCGGGAGAGTACGAAGTATTTTTCTAACAATTTTAGAGTCCGGGAGCTTCTCGCCCAAATTAGCACATGTATTAATAATGTCTTGAAGTCTAGTATAATAATCGGTAAAAGATTCATACTCCTCCATACGAATAGAATCAAATTGACTAGTCAACATTTGGAGCTTTTGGATTTTTACTAGACTTGTACCCTCATGTGTAATTTGTAGAGTATCCTAAATTTCCTTGGCGGTTTCACACGCCGAAACACGAGTAAACTCCGTTTGCGATAAAGCATTGAATAAAGCATTAATTCCTTTACCGTTAAACGAAGATGACTCTCTTTCATCTTTAGTCCACTTGTTTCGTGGTTTCGAGACGGTAGCATTATCGACCACTTCGGTAGGATGTTTCCATCCGAATTCTATCGCTTGCCATACCCGCTCATCGATCGCTATTAGAAAAGCTCTCATGCGAACTTTCCAATAGGCATAATTAGTGCCGTCGAAGAGCGGTGGTCGATTAATATTTCCACATTCGGCCATGATAACAATTTATCTAGATCCCGCTCTGATACCAATTGTGAGTTACGGGGAAGCCCCCAAGGATCTATCTAGATTGTATCAAACAACACCAAGAGGGGGGTGAATAGGTGTAAAGGCCAAAAACCACAAATCTCGATGCTTTAAAAAGTAAATGCGGAAAATAAAAAGCACACCGAGATTTACGTGGGAAAACTCCAAACTCGGAGTAAAAACCCACGGGACCAACACGCGAATAAACAATCAATAAGAGAAAAGATTACAAGGTGATTACCGACTCCACGGACTTAACCTCTCTAACTCTCTTATGGATCTCCGCGCAATCCTCCTTCGGGTTGTCCACGCCTCACGTTCGAGTCCACGAACGCCACCACTTCGAATCCACGAAGCTTCTATCACGCCGAATCCACGACGCCACTCGAATCCACGAGCCAACGATCCGAATCCACGAACCGCCTTCAATGTGCCGAATCCACGACGCTTCACGATTGTATCATGAATATGGTGATCCTTCGCTTAGGAGTATCGTAGAAAATCGAAGAAGAAGACTCCAAGCGAAGCGTAGATCAAATCGACATATAATTGAGAAATTATGATATCTCGATTTGATCTAGAATAGGCTATTTTGTAGAAAATAGGTTTTAGATGAATTCCTAGCCTCTAGGGTTTCTCAAACATGTATCTTCATGTTGTGCACCGAATTAGAGAACCCCAAGACCTTATTTATAGGTTTAGAAAACATAGAGATAGACTAGGATTCGAAAATATGTTTTTAAAACCTATTAGAAGACTTAGAGATAAATTAGGATTTGAAAATATATTCTTAAACCAATTAGAAGACTTAGAAATTGACTAGTATTGTAAAAATCTGATTTTTAAAAAATTTCACGCAACCAATGTCCGGTCTTCATAGAGATGTCCTGGTCTTGAGTGGCTCGACCTGGTCCACGGTTGTCGTCAATTTTTTCGCGACCTAGACCTGGTCATTGCCACAATGTCCGGTCTTGACTTGCGGAATGCACAGTCAAGCCTGTGGCATCCGGACAAGACTCCATTGTCCGGTCTTGGTTCTTAGAAAAACTTAGCTTTGAAAATTTATCAGTTTAAAAGTAATCCAAGTCTTCTAATGCCTCTTTACTTTGTTTAGATCACCATATTATGATTTAAAATCTTACCTTGGCATCGTGATCCAACTTTGTCGTTTTCTTCGAAGTCCAGAATTCTTCGACCATCTTCGATCCGCTCCAATCCTTCAAAACTCCGACCCAAAACATAAGTCACGAAACTTGCCAACACAAAATCCGTAACACATCCGCCCACCCACGGGCGGGTATGGGTAAAGATGCTGGCTACCCAAAAATTTGTGGGTAAATTTTACCCATGCCCAAGTAACTCACGGGTATAATAACCCGCCCGCGTGTTACCCAACCGGCCCGTTTGCCAGGTCTAAATGAGACCCCTCTATATAGGTTGAAATAGTCTACCTAAACTCCTCGTTGGAGGTGTACATCTGTGAAGACCAAAATTTTGACTGTGCCATTTGACTCTCTGTTGACATGTTTATGTGTGTAATTTAATTACATAAGCACTGGTCAAGTTTCAGGAGAAAATGAGCTAAAACGAAAAAGTTACGCAACCCGGAAGTCTGACTTAAGGTGAATAGTAACTTCAGTTTTTCGGATAAGCTGGGAATAGAAGTTAGGTTCGGGTACGTGTTGGATTCCAAATATAGGCTTCCAATAGCTCGTTTCGAACGGCTCAGATATACTGGAACCGTTGGCACTGACGGAATCGAATTCTGATGCACGGTTGTCGAGAAAAAGGGTCCCGAACGATATTACATATATAAGTATATATGCTAATAAGTTGGTTTATTACGGGAAAAGATGAAGAGATGGGTTCGTCGCAAAACGGAGATCAAATCGAGTGAAATAAAATGCTAGATTCGATGTCTCCGTCGTGCTGAACGCGCTGGCGCGGTCCGATCAGAAATCCGTCGGACGGATCGTCGGATATTACAAGATGATCGCAAAGGGGTCGATGTGTAATAATCGGATTGTGGAGAGCGGACGGATTTCTTCGTGAATCCGTGATCGATCGAGGCGAACCAAAATCGTGGGTTTGATGTCTTCGACATGCTGATCGCACTGGTGCGATCCGTTCGTAAATCCGACGGACAGATCTGCAGAAATTGCGAGTTGATCGAGGAGAGGTCGGAAATGGCAAGACGGTAATTTTGCAAAAGTCCCAGTATTTTATGTACTGAATCGCATGGGATTGTACGTGGAGGTGTGTACGCGTAAATTACACATGCTGTGAGGGACTCAGCATGAAATAAACAGTTTCGAGGGACTTAGACGCAATTTAGCCCTTTTGTTTAAATAATGCATTAGGGTTTTCTCCATGGAACCCTAAACCTTTGGCCTCCCTATTCCACAACCGAACCCTAGCCACCTCTATCTTCCACCCCCAGCCCTAGCCGCACACCACCGTCGCGCCGGCCGAGCCCCTTAGCCCGCCGCCCCATTTCCCTCCTCTCCATCTCTCTCTCTATCTCTCTCCCTCTTTCTCTCTTTCTCGGGTTGAGAAAGGGGAGGGGATCCCGAGGCTGTATAGACTCCAAGCTCTACGCCGGCGTCGCCCCGATCCCGACCACCACGGACCGGCCGTGCCAACCTCCGCTGCCCCGGGCCACCCAGAGCGCCGCCGCGGGCTGCCGCTCCACCACCTTCACCCGGCCGAAACATGGCCGAGAGGCCTTGGCCCCTGTCGCGCGCCGCCACCGCCTTGGGTCGGCCGCGCCGCCACCCCAGAGCCCTAGCCACCTCCTCCGCCTCTGCCGCCGTCGGCCGCCGCCGCCGTGCGCCGTGCGCTGCGCGTACCCAAACCCGAGCCCAAACCGAGGGTTCGGGTCGACCGCGCGCCGTCTTTGGTCGGGCGTGCCGTTCTCCCGGAACCCCTCCGATCTTCTCCGGCCGCCACCGCCGTCGCCACCGTCCCCGCCTGCCGCCGCTCTCGTGTCCGAGCCGAGCCCATGCGGGCTCGGGATGCTCCAGCCGCCACCGCGATCGCCTCCCGCCGCCGTATAGCCCGAGCGCCGACCTACTCGCCGGCCGCAACCGTCTAGCGCCGCACTCGCCGCCGGAGCTCCCGCTCGGCGGATCTCGCCGAGCTCTCCTGATCGCCGCGGCTAGGGCATCATTGCCCGTCACCTTCACCGCTCTCCGTCGCCACCTGAGGTGAGCACCGTGTCCCTCACCTCTCCCGTAACCATCCCTGACCCCCGGGCGCGCCGTCGTGCCGCCGGGAGTCGGCCGGAGCAACCTTGCTCCGGCCAAGCCCACAATAGGGCTTTATTTTGGGTGTTTCACTGTTCCGGGCAATTCGGAGCTCCTCGATCCCAACGGAAGGGAGCACGATGATCAGGACACATCGCTGATCAACGTGCTCACCTTCGTTTCTGTCGGGGAGACCCCGTTACGCTGTTTTGGCAGTGTCGGTCCTCTTTGGGCCTTTTTGGCTGCTGTCTCGGCTTGCGTGCGCTGTTCCGGAGACCCGAGGCTGGTTCGATGCCTCCAGAGGGGAGCACGGTGATCGTCTGTCAGTGACGATCACAGTGGTCACCTCAGTTAGGGTCAACAAGTCCCTGGTTTGCGAGAAAAAGCATGCTTTTCGTTCAGTGCGCGCAGTTCGCTGAATTTCGGGTCGCTCCCGTGCACCCCACAGTGTCCGAAACTGCTCCGAAGGGTGAGCACGGTCTCCGGCACGCCGAGACCTTTCAGCAGGTGTCCTGGTTGGTCGGTTTGACTTTCGGTTTACTCCGTCGGACCATAAAACCCCCGAAATCGCATGAAATAATGCGATTTCGTGTAACGTGAGGGGCTTTTATGCAATTGTACTTATTGTAGCTGCTGTTGGCAGCATGTGTGTGCTTTGGATAACCTCTGGACTGATTGTCCAAGGTCCTAAGCCCTCGTGGAGATCAGAAAATGATTTCCGACGCGTTTCTCGGCGAAATCCGCCGACGGAACTCGGGTTTGGTTCGGAATTATTCCGACGGTGCCTCGCGAGTTATTGTAGTGTCGCTGAGCCTTGTTGGCTGATCACCCGCGTCATTTCGAGGGTTTAGAAATGACGGGTGAGCGACGGTAGGTTCCGGTGTCGAAATAGACACTTCGGGGAACCCGTATTCGTACAATTATCCGACGATAATTGTATTATAGTGTTACTTTATGTTTGCTGCCAAAACATCCGAATAAGAGTGTTTGGGGCAGCGGGTGACTCTTGGTATGAGTCGTTGCGTTTCGGGACAGTTCGTGGGTCCCGACGGAGTCCCGGTGTGGTTTACGGGACTTCCGGCTCAGTACGGCAATTAGTTTTGGGAAACCGATTCCCGTGGGTTTAATTATGGAGTCATGTGTTCGGTGTTTTGTGTTAGTGGATTAGACACTAAACTGGTGGATCTCCTTAGGTCCGGTCGATACTTCTTCCTCAGACGAGAGTCAGACGCCGTGTTTGTACAAGTGGGTATCCCAGGTTACCGTCCGTTCAGTGGTGCAAGCTTGGTGACGATTTCTTCACCCCTTGCTTTTACATTGCTTACTATATACTCTTGCATCAGATTACTTCTATTTACTCTGCTCAGTAGTTTCCTTGGTTTTTACTACATATAGGAGTAGAGTAGCTTTCATCAGCTTATTCATACTTGGGACCTGGTTGGTCAGTTTCTTTCTCTACTCAGGACCTGGTTGGTCAGTTACTTTGCATACTTTGGGACCTGGTTGGTCAGTTACTTTGCATACTTTGGGACCTGGTTGGTCAGTCACTTTCTGTACTTGGGACCTATTTGGTCAGTCACACTCAGTACTTGGTACCTGGTTGGTTCTTACAGTTACTTGATGACCCATGTGGTCGGGCCTGAGGGGGCGGGATTGTCGGGTTGCCTTAGATGGATGATCTTTGAGCATATCTACATTGATCGCCCGATACTCGTCGCATTTCACGAACACCAGCGGTTTGGCCACCGTAAGGGGGTGTTCTTTTCCCGGAAAAGTGGTTCGACAGCGGATCGACCCGTGAGCCTTAAATGTGGTTATATGCTTGGGAGAGTAGTAGGGGCATTGGCTTGAGGTCCGCGGTGCCGACCAAGAGAGCTGGCTTGAGGTCTGCGGTGCTGACCAAGAGAGCATTGGTTCAGATTGGGTACTTTTGAGCTTCTATACCTGTTGACGCATACTTACGAGTCGTTGTTTCATATCTCGTATATCTCTCCCGTTTATTTGTTTATCATAGCTCGTACTACTATTATCTCCTCTTGTGTCTATCTCCGCGAGGTATCCACCTTTGGGAGGGGAGACATGTTTACATGTTCTCACCCCTCGCCTTCTTTTTCAGGTGACATTGCAGGGGTTAGTGGGACAGCTGGTGAGGTGCGAATCTAGTTCGCGATATAACTCCGTCCCTTTGTCGGTTATTCCTTTACCCTTCCTATTTACTTTGTTTACGACTTAGACATATATATGGTTCATGTTCTCTACTTATACTTTGGGATATCAAGTAATATTGGGTTTTCATAATGATTTTGGATTTATGTTACAGAACGGTTTTCTACCCCTCGTGGGAGCGTTTTAAAGAAAGAAAATGTTTCCTTGTGGGAAACAGTTTTTAAAAGGTTTTATCGTAGATTTTATAACTTAGCATTTCAAAATCAGTTTCCGAGTAGGAAACATTTCAATTGATAGATGTGGTTTTATGAATGAGTAAGTATGAATGAACCTGTAGTGAATGGTGTGGATATGTGTATGTTGGTTGGATTAAATATCTGTACACTTGGTTGTGGTTGTTTGGCTTTATTTAATTCTCTGTACTTGTGCGATGCCGTGCAAATACAGGGGAGACTCTGTCCGTGTGTACAGTGATCTCTCTGTATTTGTGGCAGGTCTGGTACGTCCTTGGGGGTCAGGGTTAAAAAAAAAAAAATTTCGCTGTTTTGATACGCTAAAATGACCCGGGGCGTGACAACATCCTACATCCTTGGAATCCAACTGTTGATATTAATCTTCTAACACAGTAGCAGCTAAGCTCACTCCCTTTTTATTTTTTGGTAAAGCTAACCCAAGCCCTAAAGTTAACCCAAACCCTACTACTACACTTCTCTCTCCCGCACACCTCTCATTATCTCTCTGTTTCTCGCTCTCTCTCACACCTTGCCTCTCTCTTGCTCTCGCACTCACCTCTCTCTCTCTCTCTTTCTCTTGCTCTCTCTCACGCCCTGGTCTCTCTCTTGCTCTCGCGCTCTCTTCTCTCTCTCTCTTTCTCGCAGGTCCCTCCATCAGTGCAGGTTCGTGCTCCACACATTGTCTTCCTCGGTAGAAGCTCGTGTCCCTAGTCGTCTCGAAGGTGTCTCTCGCCCTCATCTCTCTCTATTGGTAGGAGATCGCCTCTCAACTGCTCTCATGTCCATCCCAGTACCTGTCACGCATTTCTTCACCCATGGGCGTCTGAAATTGGGAACGATTTCGGAGCTAAATCGACCACAACCGAAACAGAGATAATTCAACTCAAACAGGTTCAACTCAAGCAGGAGATTATTTTAATTTATATAATCTTTTATTTTTAATTTTTAATTTAATATAAAATTTATATTTTCGGGGTTTAGGGTTGCGGCTTCGCTTTGTCTTTGCGTGATCGGATTTCGTCATCGACTAGCCGATTCATTTTATTTTAGAACATTGTGGTATATTATATTTTTTGTTGCATTTTTAAAATTAAAGGATTTATGATTAGGATTAGGTTTTAGGGTTTAAAAGATGCTTTCAGTAACACACATATATTTCATACATTTTATAAAATTTTGCTTGATTTATGATAGAAAACTGTATTCATTCCAAATATACAAATTAGTGTTCAGGATAAACTTTGATTTCATTTAAATAGTAAAAAGCTATAGAAAACATGCTTTCTCTTATGCATTGGTAGAACGGTACTATTTAGTTTTAAGAGTTAGTTTGCTATACTGCTTGAAACGAAATAGCATACTTGTATATTTGTATTAATAATTAATTTGTTTGTATTCGTATATATAACTGGCTGTGAATATGTATGCGTTGCAATCTGAGACTCTTATGCCATAAAAGAACACTCTTAGGGCTTGTTTGGTTCAAAAGTGGAATTGGAATGGATAATAGAATGGAAATGAATTGGAATGGTAATCGGATTGCACCACTCTCCCAAGACGTTTGTTTCTTTTTTGGATTGGAAATAAGAATAAATTATTCCTATTTCACTCTTTTGTTGAGACAAAGTAAAAAAATAATAGAATAACATAATACTAATTTTACTTTCAAATATAATTTTATAAAACTATCTAAAATTTATATAAAAAAAATTAATACTACTCTCAAGTTAGAGCTATGCAAATATATATATATATATATATATATATATATATATATATATATATATATATATATATATATATATATATATATATATATATATATATATATATATATATATTTTAAATTTTATGCAAAAAATTACAAAAATAAAATGCATAATTTTTTTGAGTAAAATTATAATAAAAATAATATATCACGTTTTTTTTTTTAATGCTAAGAAAAGAGGGAAGAGAAGAAAAATGATGGATAAGATAGAGAAATGTTGGGCTGGACCTAAGAAAGAGATAAGTGTGGGCTTGGAATTGAAACTTGAATCGGACTAGAAGACCTAATCAATTTCTAAGCTAATTGACCATTCCCATTCCGATTAGAAATGGGAGTCCGAGTATAGTGCATTTTTATTTTACCATCCCGTCGTTCAAAGTTGCACTTTGCCCTCTTATGATTCAGTTTTTATTTTACAAAAAAAATTATTTCAAATAAGGTGGTAAAGTAGAAATTTTTCAAAAGCTAAGAGGTGGCAAAATTAAAAATGTCTTAAACCACATAGTAGTTTGGTGTAACTTTTAAACCACCCGATGACAATGTGAGAATGAGTGAAATTAGGGAGGACGTCCAACTTTTTTAACTCTTGGGGGTCAAAGTGAAAATGTGCTATTCCGTTAGTAAGGATGGAATTTTTTTTTTTTTTTTTTTTTTTTTACGGTAGCTTAATAAGGAAGAAAAAAATAAAAAATAATTATTTTACTCCAACAATAGCTACCGGCGCAATGCACAGTATCCGCACTAGTCTATACATATAATAAAAGGTGAACCTAAGCGTCTAACGTGGCGCCTTCCGAGAGAGAGAGAGAGAGAGAGAGAGAGAGAGAGAGAGAGAGAGAGAGAGAGAGAGAGAGAGAGAGAGAGAGAGAGAGGAGGAGGGGCTCGGCGCGACCCGCGCCCGCGCAGAGAGAGAGAGAGAGAGAGAGAGAGAGAGAGGAGAGAGAGACCGAGAGAGAGAGCGCCGCGGGTGCGGGTCGCCGCACACGGCGCCACGGGTCTCTCTCTCACTCTCTCTCCTCTCTCTCCTCTCCCCACCCCCGGACCCTCCCTCTCTCTCCCTCACTCTCTCTCCCACATGTCCGAACCCGCGCATGGCGGGTGCGGGCCCCCTCTCTCTTCCCCTCTTTAATCCCCCTCTTTCCTCACCCTCCCCAGCCTCTCTCTCTCTCCCTCCCTCTCCCCGCGCGAGTAGGGCGCGGCGCGGCGCCGGCGCGGTGGCGAGCTCCGCCGCCGCCGGAGCGCGGGTCGAGGGCCTCCCGCGGGCGTGGCGCGGGCGGCAAACGGGACGAAGGCGGGCGCGAGAGGCGGGCACGGACACGGGGGTGTGGGTAGGCGCGGGGGAGGAAGAGAGGAAGAGAGAGAGAGAGAGAGAGCGAGAGAGAGAGAGGAAGAGAGAGGGAAGAGAGAGAGAGGAGAGAGAAAGAGAGAGAGAGAGAGAGGTAGAGCTAGGGGAGAAAGAGAGAGAAAGAGAATAAGGAAGAGAGAGAATTTTAAAATTTTAAAATTCAAATTTTATATTTAAATTTTAAATTTTAATTTTAGCTTATAATATTTATTTCAATTTTAACTTTAAAAGTTTAAATCTCTAAACTCTATAAAATTAATTAATTAATTAAATTTACGATAATTAGTTATATATAATATAATTAATTATCCCCTCTTCTCTCTCTCTCTCTATATAGATATAGGCTAGGGCTACTATCCTATTAATAGGATAGGAGTACTTGTCCTATCAAGTTTTTAACCCTTGGATGAGAAATTGTAGGGTTATGATGATATTAATCGGTAAGAGTTGAATAGTCCCCCTAGGGTTGAGTGGTCCCCACTGGGTTATAGTATTTAATCTAATGGTTAGAAATGGTGAAAAGAATTGATCCAAAGGCTAAAAAACTGATAGGACAAGAGCTCCTATCCTATTAAAAGGATAGTAGCCGGACTATATTGTTGAAGCATAAAAAAAAAAGAAAAAAAAAGGCAGGGATTCAAATTTTTAAAAAAAATAAAAAAAAATAAAAAATAGTGCACATGTCGATCCGTGCACCAGGTGCATGGCTATTATACATGTGCTATTTGGCAATTAGGCATCTCCCTTTCATATATTTGCAAAATACTCTATCTCAAACATATAAATGCAATATGAACAAAGTGGAGGGATCAAGTTGCAAATGTCATCCCAATATCCCGTTATTTGCACGATCGTACCCATATCCCATTACCCGCATGATCAACCACCCACTCATCCCACTACCCCCACCATCCGTACGTTCAAAAAGAAAAAAAAAGGAGAGGAGAAAACCCATAAGTACCCATTTGAATGAGGCCCTTCGCATTAAGGAAAAAAAAAGACCCCTCCCTCTCTCGGTAAAAAAAAAAGAAAAAAGAAAAAGAGAGAGAGCATCAAAGCTTCTCTCTCTCTCTCTCTCTCTCTCTCTCTCGCAATCTGTGCGTGCCTGTGGCAACGAGCAGCCAGCGCCTTGCGATCAGCTTGTGTAGGCAATAGCTGTGATGTGCCTTATCTGAATGCGCTTGCCATATGTGTATGTGGCAGCAATATGATGTATGACAACTCATAATATAACGCAGCCAGCAGCAACTGCCTTCCAATCATGCTGTCAGCATTCTGTCAATATGTATACAAGCAATAATAATAGTAACCATAAGCAGCAATAAATAATATTATAATAATAAGCCAGCATATAATAGCATAGCAATCTTTAATGACAACAGCCAATGCTGTATGATCAAATGAACCCAGCAAAATGTAATTGGCGCCTATATGATCAATGCAGCTAATCAATATGAACAATATGATCAGCATAAATGTACAATGAATCAATATATAATAGTCATATCAATCAGCATCCAATGATAGTGAACAACATGAATCAATGAATCAATGTGTCGGCATGAATCAATGGCAGCAATATAAGCAACAATGAATCAATGAGCATGCTGGCAATCAGCCATAATATCAAGCAAATATGGCAATGAATCAAATGACAGAGCATGAATCAATGAAGCAATAGCACGCAATGAATGAAGAAGCAGGCAGCCTCAATAAGCGCGCAACGTAGCGCATGCCGGATCAGCTGAGCAAATAGGCGGCGGCTCGGATCGGCACGCGGTGCGCGAAGCAAATAGTGGAAGCAGCGGCGGCACGGCTTGGATCGCGGCACGACAAATAGCAAAGCGGCGGCACACGGCGAGTTCGGCCGCGGTGCGACCGGCGGCTCGACTCGTTGCGACGAGCCCTCAATCGCTTGCCATCTCGACCACCAACCGTTCGACGAAATGCCGAATACAAGAACGTCGACGGCGAACTTAATGAAATCCGCCCTCCAAGTGCTCGACGATGGATCCGAGAGAAAGAGCGGTGCTCTCCTCTCAAACGGAGTCCGCCCGCCAAGTGCTCGACGATGGATCCGAGAGAAAGAGTGGTGCTCTCCTCTCAAATGAAGTTTGCCCGCCAATTGCTCGACGGCGAAATTGAGAGAAAGAGAGCGGTGCTCTCTTCTCAAACAAAGTTCAAATGAAGTCAAGTACGCCCGCCAAGTGCTCGACGGCGAGTTCGAGAGAGAGAGCGGTGCTCTCCTCTCAAACGAAGACCCTCCGCCAACCGCTTGACGGCGAAATTGAGAGAAAGAGCGATGCTCTCCTCTCAAATCTTCTCAAATGAAGTCAAATGAAGATCGCCCGCCAAGTGCTCGACGGCGAATCCGAGAGAGAGTGGTGCTCTCCTCTCAAACAAAATTCGCCCGTCAACTGTTCGGCGGCGAATCATAAAGAGAGCGATGCTCTCGTTCGCCTACTAACCATTCGACGATGAACCTGAGAGAGAGGGAGCTTTGTTAAATCCACTTAAATCGAATTGGACATGATTCATAATTCATCTTAAATTGAAATATTGATTCATACTCCATTCGAATTGAGAATTTGAAAACAAAATTGCACATAAGATTTCTAATACTAACATCCTAATTTTGATCAAATTTCAAATAATTTTAAAATTGGGACTTGTATTAAACCCATATTAAACCCATTTACTTTAAGCCTATCCATATTAAACCCATAAATCAATACCCACATATCATTAACCTATACCCATTTAACCCAATAACCCATATATCCAATAACCCATTCATGAATCCAAAACCCATTGACCCAATACCCATTTAACCCGAAATTCATTTAACCCAATATCCATTTACCCAAAGAGGCCCAAGCCCAAAGTCCACTTCGAAATTAAACCCATCAAAACAAACTCAGACACCCGGTCCATGAACCATGGACCATAAACTATACACCAGGTCCATGAACCATGGACCATAAACTCAGTACACCAGGTCCATGAACCATGAACCATAAACCCGTACACCCGGTCCATGAACCATGAATCATAAACTGTACACCGGTCCATGAATCATGAACCATAAACCCATACACCAAGTCTATGAATCATGAACCACAAATTCATACACCAAGTCCACGAACTATGAACCAAAATCATACACCAAACTTCATAAACCATAAACCTATGAACCTATGTTCATGAATCATAAACCTATGAACCTATGTTCATGAATCATAAACTTATGAACCTATGTTCATGAACCATAATCCAATGAGCCTATATTCATGAACCATAAACCTATGAACCTAAGTCCATATATCATAAATCAAACCAAATTCATGAACCAAATCAAGTTCATGAACCAAATCTCAAATACCCAATACCATAAACCTTATAATCCAAACTCAATCGACCGAAACGTCGTTAAACTAATCCTAAGTCTAAAACCCTGACCGAAATGTCGCTAAACTAAATCTAAACCCAATTCCGACCGAAACGTCGTTAAACTAAACCTAAACCCGATATTGACTGAAATGTCGTTAAACTAAACCCAATATCGACCGCAACGTTAAACTAAATCCAAGTCCAAAACTCAATCGATCAAACGCGTTAAACTAAACCCAAACCAAATGACCGAAATGTCGTTAAACTAAATCCAATTCCACTTCGACCGAAACGTCGTTAAACTAAACCCAAATTCAAATGACCGAAACGTCTTTAAACAAAACCCAAATTCAAATGACCAAACGCCGTTAAACTAAACCCAAATTCAAATGACCAAACGCCTTTAAACTAAACCCAAATTCAAATGACCAAACGCCTTTAAACTAAACCCAAATTCAAATGACCAAACGCCTTTAAACTAAACCCAAATTCAATGACCGTAACGCCTTTAAACTAAAATCAAATTCAAATGACCTAAACGCCTTTAAACTAAACCCAAATTCAAATGACCAAACGGCTTTAAACAAAACCAAAATCCAATGACCGTAATGTCTTTAAACTAAACCCAAATTCCACTTCCGACCGAAACGTCGTTAAACTAAACCCAAATTTCACTTCCGACCGAAACGTCGTTAAACTAAACCCAAATTCCACTTCCGACCGAAACGTCGTTAAACTAAACCCAAATTCCACTTCCGACCGAAACGTCGTTAAATTAAACCCAAATTCAAATGATCAAACGCCTTTAAACTAAACCCAAATTCAAATGATCAAACGCTTTTTAAGCTAAACCCAAATTCAAATGATCAAACGCGTCTTTAAACTAAACCCAAATTCAATGACCGTAGCGTCGTTAAACTAAAATCAAATTCAAATGATCAAACGCCTTTAAACTAAACCCAAATTCAAATGACCAAACGTCTTTAAACTAAACCCAAATTCAATGACCGTAACGCCTTTAAACTAAAATCAAATTCAAATGACAAACGTCTTTAAACTAAACCCAAATTCAAATGACCAAACGCCTTTAAACTAAACCCAAATTTCACTATCGACCTAAACGCCGTTAAACAAAACCTAAATCCAATTTTCATAAACATCTCAGCCAAACGACCGAAACGTCGTTAAACTAAACTCAAAACCAAAATCAAACCCGACCGCCATGTCACTAAACTGAGCAACAAAATCAAATCCGACCGCCATGTCATTAAACTGAGTATCAAAATCAAATCCGACCGCCATGTCACTAAACTGAGCAACAAAATCAAACTCGACCGCCATGTCACTAAACTGAGCAACAAAATCAAACCCGACCGCCATGTCATTAAACTGAGTACCAAAATCAAACCCGACAACCATGTCATTAAACTGAGCAACCCAAACTCCTTTTGACCGCCATGTCGTTAAACTGAGTAATTTGATCCCTATCGACCATCAAGTCGCTAAACTGACTATCCTACTTTTATAAATGTACAGTGGGGGTATGCCCCTGCTTAAGCCATGTAAACGGCAAATCATATTAATAAAATTTTATTTGTCCGTTTTGTCTCTTTTAATATCAGCACTTATATTTGGTCTCTTAATCGAGGGTACCCTAACATTCTATGTGGTAATTAACAATAGACGCTTGCGTTTATTGGAAGCCATGGATCCGCAATACCCGATAACTATATATATTTAAATATTAATCAATCATGAATACTACCACGGAAATCCAAGATAAATTTCACCGTGCGAGGTACGTCATTCGTGGTGGCAGACATATATATATATATATATATATATATAGAGTTGAACTAGAGTACTATCGGTAGTAAACGAGTCATTTTACTACCGATTTGTTTTCGATGATAGAGCTTCCAAATTGACGATCGGCTCCGTTGAACATGATCCATACCATTTGAAGTGTTTATAAATCAAATTTCAAATCTTTTCGATATCATTTGCCTAATGATCAAATGGTTTCAAAATTTGTAATTTTAATGGGCGATAAGAGGCGTTTTCTCGTTTAACGGCGTAAAGATATCCAAATCAATTGAATTTTTGTTAGAAAATTTTTTAAACTATTTAAAATAAGATCTATATTCTTGATCTTGATTACAAGACTCCTATCATCATTTTTTAAAGAGTATTTATTTTCAGCCATTCATTTTTCTTCACTTGATGGATGAAAGAACAATATCGAAAGTGCGTGAAATTTGATTTCTAGATAGTTTAAATGGTTTAGATCATATTTAACGAAGCGATCGTCAATTTGGAAGCTCTATCATCGAAAACAAATCGGTAGTAAAACGGCTCGTTTACTACCGATAGTATTCTAGTTCAACTCATATATATATATATATATATATATATATATATATATATATATATATATATATATATATATATATATATATATATATATATATATATATATATATATATATATATATATATATAGTAGAACTCTTGTGCTATTAATAGCATAGCTTGTGCTCTAAATTTTTAACCATCTATCAATTTTGATGGATGATTAAGGTGAGAGAGAAGAGAAATTAATGAGATATTCAAAAAAATGTGAAATTGACAACCTTAATTTCTCTCCAAATTCTCTTCTCTTCACCTTAACCATCCATCAAAATTAATGAATGGTTAGAAACTTAGGAGCACAAGTCTTTGTGCTATTAATAGCACAAGAGACCTACTCTCTCTATCTATCTCTCTCTCTCTCTCTCTCTATATATATATATAATTTTATTTATAAATATATATTGATTTATTATATATAGTATTTTATTTTAATAATATAGATATATTATAGATATATTATTATATAATAATTTATTATAATATATATATATATATATATATATATATATATATATATAAAATTTTATTTATAAATATATATTGAGTTATTATATAGAGTATTTTATTTTAATAATATAGATATATTATTAATAATTTATTATATAATTTACTGTTTATTTTTATAATTACTTATTTATTATATATAGTATTTTTGTTAATATATATATATATATAGACCTAGGCTGGTATGCTATCAATAGCACCAAGCGTTTGGTGCTATTAGTTTTTTGGTCCTTGGATGAAAAAATGAACGGTTAGAATGATGTGGGCCTCTAGGGTTGAGTAAGTTATTGGTTTAATATTATAATCTAACCGTGAAAATAGTCAAATAGTTAAATCTAACGGTGGAAAACTTGATAGCACCAAACGCTTGGTGCTATCGATAGTATCCCGACTCTATATATATATATAGCGGGACTACTATGCCATTAGGAGCACGGCTTCTTGTGCTCCTAAATTTTTAACCATCCATCAAGTTTGATGGATGGTTAGAATGAAAGGGGAAGAGATATTGGAGAGACATTGGGTGTCTCAATTTCTCTTCTCCTTAAATTTCTCTCCAATATCTCTTTCTCCTTTTATTCTAACCACCCATCAAACTTGATGGGTGGTTGAAAACTTAGGAGCACAGCTTGTGCTCCTAATAAAGATAAATATATATATATATATATATATATATATATATATATATATATATATATATATATATATATATTATTTTATTTATAAATATATATTTAGTTATTATATATAGTATTTTATTTTTATAATATAGATATATTATTATATAATAATTTATTGTATAATTTAGTATTTATTTTTTATACTTATTTATTTATTATATATAGTATTTGGGACCCACCTCCTCTTTCTCTCTCTCCTTTTTTTTTTTTTTTTTTTTTTCCTTTCTTTTCTAATCGTTTTTGTTTTGGTCCGTTTATTTTTGGATAACATACAAAAAATAAAAAATAAAAAATTTAAAATTTAATTTTAAGTTAAAATTTAAATTTTAAATCAAATATCTTCGGTATTGCTAACTTTGTAATTTATGTGCTATTTACTATATAATTTAAATTATTTTAGAATTTATATAAATTTTTCGCGTAGCGGCCTACGCTAGTAATAATAATACGATGAAAATGGTACAAGGCTCGCGGGGTCCCTCTACTTCAACTCTTCTTTATTACGTGCTACAGTCCACACCTCTACTTGAAATTTTTTTTTTATAAATAGTTTTACTGAAACTTTTATTTATAAAAATAGGTCTCTATAAACTTTTTTTGCAAAAATAGTTTCCAAACAGGCCAGGTCAGCTGGAGGGGGGGGTGGCATATGCGGTGAATGGTTTACGCATTTACATATGCGGTGAACCATTCACCGCATTTGTGGGTCTAGGCCACAACATTTGTGGGTCATTATAGTATTATTTAAATTTATTCATATTGAAGTGTGTTGATATTGGTATAGCTCATTTTATATGCTTAAATCATGGTGAAAATTAGTATAGATAATTTTATGTATTTATTGTTGTATTTGAAATGCCTGAAAACTTTGTTATTTTGTATAATGTGGGATTCTGTATTGTTGCTGCAGGTTGGTGTGGTGCAGGTTGAATGCGGTGAATGGTTCACCGCATATAAAAGCGATAAACTATTTACCGCTTTTATATGCGGTGGACTATTCACCGTATTTATAAGTTTTCTTTGCCTAGCAACCTTGGAAGGAAAGTATAAGAAGTCTCAAGAATGCGGTGAATCATTTACTGCTTTCAAGAAAAAACGATAAATGGTTCATCGCATTTGGCTGCTTTTGCCCCCATCACCGCCCACGCGACAGAGTTGAGCGTATTTTTGTAAATAAAAGTTTGAGAAGCCTATTTTTGAAAGAGACTAGTTGAATAAAAACCTCCCTCTACTTACTTTCCCTTGTTTGGTATCTCCCATGACCTGGATCCTCTCTGCTCCCTCTTCTTCTTTACTTACGATATTGCATGCTCTTCATGGATGTATGTAAGGAGAAATCCCCTTCAATGGCGGAGCCTTTGACCGAGGACTTTGCCGAGTTGAGGCTATCGGAGGAGATGTCGGCGCCGGATTTAGATACCGGCGGCGGCGAGAAGGACGGCGCCGGGTTCTTGAGCTTTGTTGGTGTCTTACTCGCCTCTCTCTCTCTCTCTCTCTCTCTCTTTTCCTTTGATCTAAATTGTCTGAGATTGCTCTTTCTGTTTGCAGATGAAGGGCCTACTTGGCAACGTTGTAAAATTGAGGTAGTGCTTTTTTTTTTTTTTTCTTTATATTACAAAAATTGTTTCTAGAGTCGCAAAATATATCATTTGAGGCACTTTTCCTTTTAATTTTGTAATAATACCAAAAAAAAAAAAAAAGAGAAAAGAAGATGTTGTTGTAAAATGTAAAATTGTAATTCTCTCTCTCTCCTTATTATTAGTTCCCTCATCGTGAGAACCAAACACCTTCAGAGCAGTGTAAATTGATCTGAAGTAATGTTGTATTGATACCCGCCAATCTGCCGGCCTCAGAGCAGAGAGCTCATGAGGGAGGTCTAGTGCCTCTGATCATAACAAAACTGAAAGAAAGAGAGAAAGAGGAGGAGAGAAGAGGAAGAAAGAAGGGAGAATTGTATTAATATTCCATGCTGAAATCCAATTACAAGTTAACTCTATATACAGCTAGGGTGGATGGCAAAATGGTAATTTGCTGGAATTGTAAAGAGTGCGGGACTTCCCTGGAAGTTACGGTAGTTAGAGAGAAAAGAATGGACGCCTTTGATTTCTCTTATCAAGTGGGATCCAATGGCCCTTATTTAAGCTATACTCCAGCCGTTGTAGTGAATCAGGGGGATGAGTGGCTGCGGTGGTGTGAAGTAGTCAAGTAGAGGACCTCACTCCCAATTAAGAAGGCGTATCATGTATCCTGTTAGTTTTATTGTACAGTATTTTTACACTGTTTTATCTCTTCTTAGTTCCCCAACAAGCCCGATGCCCGCGGCACCGTCGGAGCCTAATCAGGTATTTTGTTTCTTTCTTTCAGTTGAAATGACGAAACTTACTGCAATTTTGTTGAATGTAATCTTTGTGAATATGTGGCTAAAACTGGTTTATTGTCCTATCTGCTCAGAAATTTATGTAACCGTTTCTTAATACAAGTACTGCAGCCTTCTTTTTCATCGAGTACTTCACTCCGAATGTACAACGTGATCAGATTTTTTTCTATTTTGAATTCAAAGTTTGGCGCATGGTCATTTTTGGATTTATGATTCTTGATTGGTTAAAGTAAAGCTGTTTCTTTTTATTGTCTTAACATTGTATGTTAGCTTGGAATTTATAGCAATCCTTTGTCTCCTGGAACGCAATCCAAAATTTGAGACAGATCAATAGAATAGCCTGACTAATTATGAATGGAACACTCGTTGTTAATGTGACCATGGTCCCCTTGAAATTTGCTCGGTAATTTTAAGCCAAAGCAAAATAAAGCAATTAGAAAGGCTTCTGATGAATTCTTTGGGGATGCTTAGCTGGCGTAATATCTTACGCAGATCTTTGAAAATATCAGAGTAGTCCAAAAGTATTTGTTTATGACTTATAAGTCCTTAGAGCTTGCTTATTTGCATTTGGAGCATGGCGAAGTGACGGTAAGAGGTTATTGTTTTGAATATCCTTCCTCACACAAGGCGGGGAGCTAAGAGAATTTCTACATAGCTAGTGGTGATATAACTAGAGCACAGTTTGCTTTAAAGGATCATCTTAAAAAACTTTTATGAAAGATGACTTTGGTCTTCTAAATGCTGGTTTGTGAATTGCAAGCCGTCTAACTGAGCACAATAAGACTGCAGAAGCGCTTTACAGTTGCACAAAATCCTATGGAACAGGTTGAAAGGAGTTTGTCTTTGTTAGTCACATTTCTTGGGTGTCTTTGACTTAACTTGAAATTGTTTATGATATAGCTTTGACCCCTCTGATTGAACTATCTATACCTTGTAGTGGCTACAATATCATTTAATAAGTAATTTTTTTCCCCCTACTCTTTTCCGTGAGGGCATTCTTTATTTCCCTATCTGCTGTAAATCTTGCAAGTAAACCTTTGTTGTTAGTTTTGATATTTAGCCAATCAATATGTATTTGAGGAGCTGACCCTGGAAAAGTAAATGTGCTGGTCAATCGCAAGGTAGAGGAACACAATACATTCTTTTTGGCTTTGGACTCTGGTGGTATTTTATTATTATTGATGCCAACAAGGGTGATTAGAAATAATCTAGCGGCAACTTGTATAAGGACCTAGCTCAAAATAGGATTGAGTGGTGTAAGAGGATTGATACATCCAATCTCATTTTATTTCTTTTGAGGATTAGTATAGCGATCCCCATGTATCATGGAAAGGAGGGCTAGTTTAGTTGATAAGAGTTTTTGGCTTGGAAAGACAATTTATGTTATTTAGCTACATACTGATTTTGTCTTAGTCAGCAGAGAAATCATGTTTTTTCTGATTTTTCTTAGATGCTTGGCTTAAACTTTTGGATCTTGCATCATAGGGCGGGAATCAACGTTTCTTTTTGAGCCAAAGCTACTATTACAACAGTAATCCTCGGCAAAATTTCTACTAGTTTGTAATGATAGTTTCGGTTGTATATGACAAGTCTATTCCATCTTGAAGCTTAACAAAAAAGAAAGTTGCCATTATTTTTCTACTTGGCTTATTAGACACAATTTCTGTAGACATTTTCTCTTTAACCTGTTCTGTGCTTGCTCTGAAACTTACGGGAGGATTAAAAAAGATTATATTTAGTAAGTAGACTATCATTTTGTCTTTTAGGGTGCTATTGTTTTACTTAATAGTATTAGTTAGCTCACTCTCGATGTTGGCTTAAAGGGGCCAGCAACCTGCCCGATGGCGTGAGGCCGGGTTGGGCCGAGTCATGTTCAAGATGATGGGTGGTCGGATTGGGCCAAGTCATGCTCGAAGTGGCGTGAGGATGGTTAGGCCGAGTCACAATCGAGACCCGTGAGCGCTGTGTCTGTATGCTTCAAGCGAATTAGTTGCGTATTTCTAATAGCTCGAGCTTTTGGGAGTAATGATTAGCGCCAACGATCCGACAAGTGGTATTAGAGCCAGAGGTTACGGGTTCGATTTCCGCAGGCTGCAAATTTGTGCAGGGGCGAGGGAGGGGGGTGGCTTATGAAGGCCAGGATCCTGCCATGTGGCGGAAGACCAGGTTGAGCCGAGTCACGTTCAAAATGACGGGAGGTTGGATTGGACCGAGTAATATTAGAAGTGGCGTGAGGCTGGTTGGGCCGAGTACAATTGAGATCCATCGGTGCTGTGTCTGTATGCTTTAAGTGAATTGGTTTGCGTATTTTTAATAGCTCTAGCTTTGGGGATTAATGGTTAGTGCCAACGATCCAACACTTGAGACATTGACCTATTAGGTGCGTCGGTAATAAGAACTTTGAAGATTTTGTTTCTCTGGGTGCTATTATTTTATTTCTAGGGAACAATGACATCATGATGTTTCAAATAGTAAACTGTGCAGAGTGGTTGCACCAACTTGCCATTAGCTGTCCTGTCTTGTTGGAAAATCTAGAGCATAAATGGCCCTTAACAATTGTCTCCTTTGGATAGAAAGTAAATGGTGATATCTGAGTATTCCCTTTGGTAGATCTTAACTTCTGTCTGCTTGGGGGAAAAAAATAAACATATTATTTCATGTTATCTGGAATGAAACTTTTTAGATCATGCTGTTTCAAGCAATGCCGCTGCTTCATTAGAGTATTTTATTGTTAGTTTGTCTTTAGAAACTTAAATATGCTCACTAAAAGTTTGATGTTATAAAACTTCTAATTTGATGCAATGCTATTGTCACGATCTTCATAATTTTCTTTTCTTTTGCATCTTTCAAAAAGGCTTCGAAAGAAGAAACAAGAGAGACTCTCCCCAGTAGGGTGATAGAGACAGAATGCAAGGTTAGTCTTTTAACTATTTTTCTTGTTGTTCCTTTTCTGTTTCCTTTTTTTTTTTTTGGTTGTTCTTTGATATTTAATTATATGTTGAAGAGAATTTTAAATTTTTGGTTATATAAATGCGTAAAATAATTTTATTTTCTTCTTAACAGGAAAACTTCTTGTCTATACTAGATGCTATACATCTCATTAGTTTCTTGCATGTAGTATTAGTTTCTTTCTCACCTTTGTTGTGCAACAAAGTTTTTGATTTACGCATGTTTGTCAAATTTGGGATTCTACTCTGCTATCTCATCTCCTGAATAGTTTCTTGCATGTAATATTAGTTTTCTTATGAATTTTGTTGTGCAACAAGATTTTTGATTTAGGTGTACATGCCAAATTTGGAATTCAACTATGCTATCTCATCTCTTCGAGCATATACTGAAATATGAAAGGAAGAAACTCGTCGATACACCAGTAGTTACCCACTTTTGTTTGATAGGTCCTTTGTGCTGAAACAGAAACTTGTTCTAGAGAACATCTATATGTTTTCAAGATGTAAAGGGGCGTAAAAAATAATCTGCTGATCTTTGTCATTTATTAGATTTTTTTATTTATTTATTACTTTCGCTTCTCATTTATACCTTGTAGAAGGCAACTAAAGAGAAGCAGAATGAAAAGGTGGAGCAAAAAGAAACCGAGAATGAAAAGGTGAAGAAAAAAGAAATTGAGAATGAAAAGGTGGAGCAAAAGGAAACTGATGTCAGCATTTAATCTTGTGCACTTTGTCTCTACTCATGCTCGTATTTAATCTATGTCAACACTTAACTCTTTGAAATATTGGTTATGCCATGTGGTCATTGTGTTCTTTTCTTCCGGTGAAGTCTAATTGCTTCGACATACTTTCTCCATTTTCACCTGATTCTGTTTTTAGTTCTTATTTACATATCACTGTTTCTTTATAATTTATTATTACATGTATCCAAGAAGGCAGAAAATCTGCTTTCAAGAGGTGAAGCAGCTAATGTCAGCATTCATCAATAATTAAGAGTAATTTCTTGCATTTAGTATTAGTTTCCTTATTAACTAAGTTGTGCAACAAAGTTTTTGATTTAGACGTATGCGTCAAACTTGGGATTTAACTCTGCTATCTCATCTCTTTAGTTTCTTGGATGGAGTATTAGTTTCTTATCAACTTAGTTGTGCACATTGTTTCTGGGCAACATCTAAGTATCTTAACATGCAGTATATGTACAAGATGTAAAGGGGCATGAAAAATAATCTGGCAACTTGATAGTAGTTGTAAATGTAAACTGAGCAATGAGCATGCAGTATATGTCTTGATCATCCTGCACTCTTGAGTTTGATTAGTTGTCCTGGTCATTGAGCTTCAGCCAAATGTCTTGGACTCTTTGTGAGAGGTCGTCTAAGGCATAGTTTTGTCCTGAGTGTGTGAGCTATTTTTCGTTGCTAGTCCCATCATTACTTACCATAATATTTTAAGTTATTAGTACTGTAATTGTTGTTAGGAAGAAACCATTTGTGTATGATGTGGACTTAGACCAGAAGCAGTTGTATATGATTCATGTTCTACTTAATTAAGTGTAAGAAAAGTTTGAGGCCTCAGAAATCTTGGATGATAGTTTGATTTTGTTATCTATTTCTTGCTTTTCAAGGTTTAATTGTGCTGTTTATGTTCTTAATTCTGCCCCTCGTGTAATTTTATTCTATTCCTTGTTTTGCCTTTATTTTTGACAAAAGCCTGCTCAAGAAAAAGGAAAGGAAGCTACTGCACAAAGTGGTGGTCAGAAAGAATGCAAGGTAAGAAGCTCTTTTTCCACAGCTTACTGATTTTCCTTCTTTCTTCATCCTTTTCTAGGCATGTGCAATATGAAGTTAAACCAGATTTGAAATTCTTTAAAAGAAACATTATGTTTACACAAATAAAACCATATTGATCTTTGATCACCAACATAATTAGTAATCAGCTTGCAGACTCTTGGTTTGAGATCTTTTTCTTTTGCTGCCTCTATGCCCTGTTGAAAATAAAATGGTGCTACAATTATAGTAGATACAAATCTTACTCGAGCTTTGGCAAGGTTTGTTCTTGCCTATTACCAAACAAGGCCTAGTTCTTAGTTCTTAAGGTTAGGCATTCTTTGAGATATTAGATGTTTATGCAGTAGTGAGACCTAGTTCTAGTATTGAGCAACTACTACGATGGCATGCGTGGTTCAAATGGGAACTGAAATTCAATTAGGAGTCAAAATGGATCGGAATTTAAAATGGAATGATGAAATCTCCTAATTTGTTTTTTTTTTTCATAATAGGAATGGGAATTGGTACAGTTGATTCCCTTATTACGTGGTTGAGTAAAGTTCGGTTGGCTTTAGAATTATTTACAATAGAACGGACAACTCAAAATGTAAATTGAATTCAACACTCAAAATATGAAATTCAAATTGAAACTTCACAATTAGAATTTGACTTGAATTTGAATTCATGCTTAGAATTTAAAACTCTAATGCAAATTTGGATCCACAATTTGAATATATAATTTTGTTTAAATTTGAGTCAAATTTGAATTCAAAATGAGATATTGATTCACAATTCAAATTTTATTCAAATTGAAATTAAATAATAAAATTAATCTTAGAAACAAATGTATACAAAAATTAAGTATTGAGTAAAATTCTAATTTTAGATAAAATTTAAACCCACTAATAAATTCATAATTAAAATTTGAATCCAAATTTCATCTGAGAATTTCATGTATAATTTGAATTATCAATTCAAATTCAAGTTCAAAGTTAAAATTAGAACTAAATTCAAATATTAAACTTTTATTGGAATTTACAGTTGAAGTTCAGAAATAAAAACTTCAATTTGAATCCATACTTTAAATTTGAAATTATAATTTAATCTGAGTTTAAATTTAGAATTATATTTGAATTTGTTTAAAAAAAGAAAAGAAAGGGTTCTTTTCTCAATTCCCTATGGAACTAAGTTTACTCCCACTTTCTTTATTGGAGTCATTTGGGGAGAGAAAGTAGGGAGAGGGATTCATTCCCTCCAGTATGAGACCGAAGTTCAAATCCCTTGAACCATATACAAATGATGGGAATGACATGCCTATTTGTCATGCCCCGCTTTCTAGGGGGTCGCCCATTCTAGAACTACTCTAGCTCTAGCACGCTTCACCCTTTTAACCTCTTGGGTCTAGCCATAGCCCAAAATGCTATAGCTGGATTACGAGATTTAACACTATTATACCTTATATATAGAACTATTGTAAATCTGAGGGGTGTCACATTCTCCTCCCTTTAAGCCCTGACGTCCTTGTTGGTTCAAGCACACTTATAAGCACCAGGCGATATGAGACTCATCTCGCGTGCCTAAACCGACCTTGTAAGGAGCTGCACTCCACCTACAACGGCCGCGCTCTCTCTGCTGTATGACTCTTGCTCAGTCGAGACTCATTTCACAGTTCTGGGTGGTGATTGGCTCTGATACCAAGTGTGACGCATGACGCATCGCTTTCTATGGGGTTACTCATCCTAAAACTGCTCTAGTTTAGTACACTTAATCCTCTTAACCTCTTGGGCCTAACTACCGCCCAAAATATTATAGCCGGGTTTAGAGGTTTAACCCTATTATACCTCATATATAGGACTATTCTAAATTCTAGGGGTGTCACACTATTCCCATTCCAAGCCTCCAATCCTTTAAACCAAACTGTTATGGAAAGTCAAAATTGTATATATTATGTTCCTATTTAGGTAGCATGGTTTTAGGCATCTTTCCTTAAGAGATCCTTCCTTATTAAATATCTTATTATAGAAACATTTATATATATATATCTTTGTAATTCATTATTGAATGAATAAGAAGATTCGTATTCTCTTTGTACTTTCTTTTTCGTGGTATCAGAGCCAAACTCTAATTCTAGGGTATAGCGATCCAGTGCTGTCCCTCACTGGATCTCATCGGCGTTGCTCGTTTTTTTTTTTTTTCTTTTCTCTACGACTACATACTGCTACAGTCATCGCTACAGTATGGCGCTACAGTACGGCTACAGTGCTGCTATAGTATCGGTGCTACTGCTGCAATCTAAGGTTCATGCATCTGGTTATTGTTTTGATCCTTAGGTGACATACCTAGGGTTGTTTTATTTGCCTCACAGCGAGGTGTAAAGTGCAGCCCTGCGAGCTGCTTTGTGACTTGGTCTCGTTGTCCAAGACGCCATGTCTGAAACTGTGTTTGCTAAGAGTGAGTCAAAATTTGTGATTGCCGATGTGATCCCGGTAATGACCAAAATCACAGAACACAAACTCAATGGCTCCAACTATCTGGAATGGGGCAAGACGGTTCGTATTTATCTACGAAGCATTGATAAGGATGATCACTTAACTAGCGATCCACCTGTCACGCCCCGACCCCGTCTATTTGGTTGGTTTCGGGCACGCCGACAGACCGCCGAACGGACAGAGTTTTCCCTGTACGCGGACAGAGTCTCCCCTGTACGTCCAAGGCGTCGCAATCGATACAATACAAGGAGTTCCAACTAGGAACAGTATTCAATACTCAGATTGCATAAGGAAGTATCAAAAACATAATCACATCCTATGTTATTACAAGCATTCATTTGTCATGCATTTTACAACTCGATTTCGTCTACATTTGTTTAACTCCCAAATGCAATTGAATTATTACAAGTTTTAGTACATCTTGTTTTTTCCATTTCCCTCTACCCCTAGTCTATGCCGACCCGGGGTACCTCTATATCTGGTCTCTGGGGTAGGGCGCTATCCATGGAGCTACGTCCTTGCCTCGCGCCGCCGCGCCGCTCACGTGCGAACCTGTAAGACCCCAAAACAACGTGGGGTGAGAACCAACTCCATGTTTCCCAGTGGGTACGGCCACCCAAGGGAAAAGCTCAACCAACAGGTTCAAAGGAGGCAAATACATGTTAGTCCAATAAATAGATAAATATATATCTTAAACATGCAACTAACTTTACCATGCTTTGCCTCACAACTGTAACAATGCAATACTATATACAATAATGCCACAATGCAACTATGCAACTATCATAAATAGATCTATTGATTCTACGTTCAACTTTGCTAACTTTAGCTCTTGTCATTAAGTTCTAAGGCTTCTACTACCTTAGGTTCTCATCTCAAGTCCAATTGCTTCTAAGGTTTCTATTACCTTAGGTCCATCACATTTATCACTAACCCTCAAGGGTCTTTCTACCTTATTCCAGCTAGCCACCCGACTCGGCCTCGAGTCAATCAACTGCGGATAATTCGCACTCTGCCCGGCTCGAGGTGAAGGAACTCTCACATGCACCTCAGCCTGCAAGTCAAGAACCACATCGCCCAACGGTCAGCCCGAAGGTCCGTGCACCGTGGTCAGGGATCCGCCAGTGGGAGAGAAACATGCCGCATACACCCATAGCCACGATCCCTGATAGGGAGAGGAACATGCCGCATACACCCTAGCGTTCTTTGTTCTTGCACAATCACAATCCTCAAAGTTCTTCCGGTGGGAGAGGAAAATGCCGTATACACCCGCGGTCCAAGAACTATCGAGCTCACGAGTACTGGGATTCCGGAATCCACCTCACAAGTCAAGGGTCCATATCCAACCCTATTCTGTCGACCTATCTAGGTCCAATGCACTTTCTACCCTAGGTCCAACTGACTTTAGGTCTAATGCCTCAATCACATAACCTAGGTTTACTTTAACTCTAGGTTTAGTTCTTAACCTATGTTCTTTGACATTAGATTAGATGCCACATACCTAGATCCCGACTCTAGGTTCATACTCAACCTATGTTCTTTAACACTAGGTTAGATGCCACTCGTTATTTATCCTAGGTTCAACAACACTAGGTTCATATACCATTCTTATCCCTCCTAGGTCCTTGACACTAGGTTCATTGTAACCTATGTTTACTAACACTAGGTTAACATGTCATTCCTGTTCAACCTATGTTTACTCACACTAGGTTAAGTGCCACTCGATCTATTTGACATCCTATTTGTCCCGTTGAGTCCATATATCCATGCATCTCATCTAGCATTGTAATATACCGAAATCTCGGCAAACGAATGTCGAACTTCAGTCAAAATGATCAGAGTTCGATAATGAAATGCTTCGGAAAGGCCAAAGGCGTCTACAATGCAAAAAGTGCATTGTAGGGGATCTTCGAGAGCTAAGAAAGAAAAGAAGACAAGAAAAATCTGCAAGTCTGCAGGATTGGCTCTTGGAGACCGGTCTCCAGTGGGCGAGACCGGTCTCTGTGCACGCAGAAAGTTTGGAAGGTGGAAAATCGGCTAAGTCCCGAAATACCAGTGCTCGGGAACCGGTCTTCAAATGGAGACCGGACTCCATGAGACCGAACCTCGGGAGGGAGACGGTCTGTCTGCGAAGGGGAAAACAACCGAGAAAATTGGCTAAGTCTGGAAATCCGCGTACGGGATCCGGTCTTCAAATGGAGACCGGTCCCCACGCGTGAGGGGACTGTTTGCGGAGACCCTTTGAGACCGGTCCCCAACTAGAGAGACCGGTCTCAGCAAGCGAAAAATGCCTAGTTTGTGCTGTGTACAGAGATGAAAGTTGGAGGGTTTAAATGCAATTATGCATTATATGGGTTATGTGTGAAGGGGTATGAGGTTAATTCCTCATTTCTTCAGGCACAAGCAAACTGAAGAGCTCCCTCTCTCTCTCTAGGATCTTTTTCTCTCTTGGAGGTGGATCTAGAAGGATGATTTGGTGGAGAAGAAGCTTGAGAAGTGGGTTAACTCCAAGGTTTTAAGTGCCCGTCGACACGGGTCGTATCCCTACGGAAATCTTTATGCAAGTCGTCACAGGTACCAACAAGTTAAACCCGATCTGGTTCCGTCATAAATGTACAGTTCAAAACCCTACATTCTTTAAATTAATGAGTAATTTCCTGAATAAAGTTCAAAAGATGTGATAAAAAGACATAATAAATAGTTATAATATTTTGTTGCTAAAAAAAATAAATATTTCACGATATTATATGTCGGCACACAAGAATTTTTTTGATCGGCACGCATTGGTACGGCTCGGCACGCACTGTGCCGTACCGTGCCTGCAAGTTTCCTGCACGACCCCGTGCCACGGCACTTAGATCCTTGGTTAACTCCCTCTCCTTCACCTCTAGAGCAAGAAAAAGAAAAAGCTTGAGGTAAGCTTTCCTCCTTCATGGTAAAACCCTAGAATAGGGTTCGAATGTCTTGGAAATGGTTTTAATGGAGTCTCTTGAGTATTTAGAGCTTTCCTTTGCTCTTGATAGAGATCAAATCTAGGGTTTTGTATGTTGCTAACCCTAGGGTACCCAAAATTGGGATTCTCATTTTGGAGGGTTATTGGATCAAATTGATCCTATAGAAACCTAATTGGGGACGTTTCCGACTCGTTCGAGCGAACGGTTCGTTTAAACGAAAAGTCTATAGAAAGTTATGTGCAAAAGGCCTAAGTCGGCTTTATTTTGCCGCAGTTAAGAAATTAGCGGCCGAGAAACGCGAGGTTGAGTCCGAGCATCTAAGACTAAACTCACAAGGTGGGGGGTGCTTCCACTAATATCGAACTTCTCTTTATGTCTATGTGTCACTATTGAGCATATATGTATAGCTACTTTCATGCATAGTAGGGTATTGTGTATATGGGTGGCATTTTTAGAGTTAAGATGCAAACGAGAAAATTGAGAACCAAGAAAAAGAATGGAACCCTATGTATGCATGTGTCGAGACAAAGAACCTAGTTGTTAAAGAACAAGAACATTGTGACATATAGATCGAGTGGCATTAGAGAGATGCAAAGAACACTAAAGTTAGTGTGATGACATGGTCAAGAACAGGAACACTAGAGTTAGTGTAATGACGTGGTCATGATTACAAAGAATAAGAACAAGAATGCAAAGAATTAGAACAAGAACAAGAATGCAAAAGACAAAGAACATGACAGTGTGACAAATGATAAAAAAAACCTTATAGTTAAGGGTCATTGTGCAAGACTTCCTTAAGGTTAAGGAACGGATTTGGATTACATCCTTGGAGCAAGGATTTGATCATACTCGCCTATAAGTCCTTGCTCGGGGGCGGTAGCTCACTCGGCGGTGCGCTCGGAGTTTGGTCACCATCGGGATGAGCGTCCCGGAGGACGGCCCCGTCGGGTCGTAGTAGTCTCCCCGATACTGGGATTTGAGTTGGTGAGTTCTTGAGCGGCGGAACCTACGGGCTAGCCATGAGATTGGGTATTGAGATTGAGATCCTGCATTCACGTGAGTATTATGTTGAGCATAAGCATGATTTATTATTGTTCAGGCATATTAGTTGTTATGCATTATAGCTTGGCTACTTTCTGCTTATTTCTTCAAATTATGCCTGAGATAGACCTAGTGAGAAAGTCGGTGCGATTGAGGGCCGAGCCCACTGGGAACTTTGTTGTAGTTCTCACCCCATTCCTTCTACAGAGCCTGGACCGAGCGAGCCAGCGAGCGACCGTGGTAAGGGCCTCGCACTTTAGTTAGCGGCTGCCCTAGCTGAGTTTATTTTTCCAGTTGCATACCACTTGTATATGTACTTTTGGAAGTAAAATGTAAATAGTCGTTCTGGGAGACAAAAATGAATGTAAAGAAAAGAAATGATGAATGTAAATGTAAGTGTGAAACTGTGAATATTTGTCTATAGTTGAAGAAAATCATCTCACTTGTGTAATTTAGTATTTTCTTTCACTTGGCTATTGCTTACCCTCGTGTAAGCCATTGGTGTATGCTTTCGCTTGTGCATTTCATATTTTCCTTGAATTGTACTCGTGTTGAGCCTTGGGCGGGCAGGAGAGACTCTGTCCGTCCGGCGTCTGTTTGGCGGGCCCGGGCCGGCCAAAGGGATCGGTCCCGGGGCGTGACAAGCATGCTCACTACATGTATACATTTCAACATGCGTCTACTTACTGGCAAGTATTTTCCAAGCATTATCATGTAATTATCACTAGTATGCTTCTTATCACTTTAGCATGTCATGCAATTCATTTTAGAATTAACTACATGCATCATTTAGAGATTACAGTTGTAAGGTATCGGACTTCAAAAACTATGAAGTTACGGTATACATTTGGTTGGAAAGCCATTTGAATGGTCCCGGTGAAGTTTGGGAGCATTCGGGCGTTTCGGTGCGCGTAGGCGCGAGAACGGAACCCGAAGGGCAATGATGGACCATGGACTAAATCCAGCATTAGCGCGGATGAAAAGATGATGAAAACATGTTCGAAAACATGTTTGGAGAGTCTCGGCTCGATTTGAAACGAATCGGAGGCCAAATGAGCGAAAACGAGCGAAAACGGACCCCGAAAGTGAAAAAGCTGAAAATTTGGCTAAGTCTGGAAATGCTGTTTTTCTGGACCTACGGGGACCGGTCTCTCCAGTCCAGGGATCAGTCTCTTATACAAAAAATGGTCCCTCGTGAGCAGTGCAGTAAACATAAAGTGGAGGGGCCTATTTGCGCTTATGGCATTATGTGAGTGTGTGTATGAGCCATAGAGAGCTCATTTGCTCTCTCCCTCATATTGCAACCCTAAAACACAAGCTCTCTCTCTCTCTCTCTAAACTCTCTTCTCTCTCTACAAGGATGGATCTAGGAGAGGGATTGGTGGAGAAGAAGCAAGGGAAGGAAATCCTCGCTCTCTTGCTCTTCTTCCTTGGGCTTGGAGGAACTTGTTGAGGTAAGCTTGATGCTCATCCATGGTAGATCTCTAGGATTAGCTTTGTATGCTCTAGAGATGGATTTAGTAGCATTCTTAGATGCTAATTAGAGGTTTATTGCTTGAATCATAGATCAATTTGATGGTTTTTGCAATATTGAGCATCTAGGGTTCAAAATTAGGATTTTTCGAAATGTTGGGTCTTGATCTAATTTGACCGCATATCTAACATATTGTTAGGTGTTTGAACGCGTGGAAAGCGACGGTTCGTCGATCCGACGAGCGGTTTGAGAGATCCGAGCTAAACGAAGACCTGAAGCTTCGTATTGGCCCGAAGAGTCAGAGTGGTGATTGGAGACTACGAGATCGACGTCGTGGCTTCGCGAAACAACCCAAAGGTGGGGGGTGTCCATCCCGAAGCAACTGAGCTTCCTTTTATGTTTAAGTTCAATATTGATTATATTCATATATATTGATTATTATGCATTATAGGATTATTGGTGTAGTTTCATTCTATTTCCTTGCATGCATGTCTAGTGGTGTAGCATCGTGGGCTTGACACTTAAACCTAGAATGCATGAGGATTGGGTTTTGTGACATAGAATCCTATAGTGGCATAAAGAGAAGAACTTGGACTTGTAATGATAAATGAGTGACATGTCAATTTAGTGTAGGTGAAACACTATAACATGAATGAGTGGCATGTTGACTTAGTGTAGTGAAACACTTACAACAGCATGATGATTGAGTGGCATTTGGACTAGTGTAAGTATTATGCATAATACGGTATCAAAGAGTTGCATTTCCATTCTTGTATGATCCTTCGTAGTGTAGCAACATGAGTTTGACACTTGACTTAGGATGCATGAGAATAGAAGAATGGTGACATGGAACCCTATAGTGGTAAAGTTAATTATGAACTTACTAAAGGATGAGTGGCATCTAGATAAGGTTAATAACTTGACGAGTGGCATGACAAGTAGTGTATAGATGAAAACACTTGTTGCATGTTGAACTCAGGGATGAACTAGTTCCCAGGTGATGTTGACCTTAGTGGTAGGGTATCCTCAGTGACGGGGATTTGATCATACTCACATGTCTGTTCAGAGTTTGTAGGCGGTCGCTCCGCACAAGCGTGCACTCCAGAGTTGTCACACGATAGGGATAGCCTTTTTGGGTCCTGAGGGATAGCCTTTTTGGGTCCCGCAGATGGTCTCGAGTGAGTGAGTAGATTCTCACCTAGAGTGAGCGGTTCCTCACCTATGAGATTGGGTTGTGAGTCGGGTGAGTGAGCAGATCCTCACCGGTGAGATTGAGATTGAGTTGTTGCACCTCTATCGGGGTGTCGGGATAGCCTTTTTGGGTCCCGAGGGATAGCTTTTTTGGATCCCCTTTGGGAGTGGTTGTTGCTTGGGGCAACCTTCGGTTAGCCAAGTTGATTGGTAAAAGAATATAAACAGCATAGTACAGTTGCATTCACACTTTGTATATTGCATATTTATGAGATATTAGTATTCATTACATGATACTAGCATGATAGTAGCGTTGTTACAGATGAACATGGCATGCATTGCTTTGCATTGGGGGCATGATAGAATAGAATTGCAATTTACTTTCGTTCTATTATCTATCTATCTATCTATTTATCTATCGGTGCCTGCTTAGACCTAGTGGGAAGATCGGCGGAGTCGGCGGCCGAACCCACTGGGAACTATGGAAGATAGTTCTCACCCCATTTTATTACAGGGCCGAGTACTAGCGTGCCAGGCGAGGACCGTGGTATGGGCATAGCGCCCTAGCTTAGTTGGTAGCTTTTCCTACTTGCATTTAGAGTACCCTCGTGTACACAAATGATTTACGTATTTTGGTGAGATGTTAGAGAGCTACTTATGTATTTTGGATATAAAATATGTATATTCATTTTGGGAGATGAAAATGTAAACTTGATGTAAATGAAAGATGAATGTGATGTAATAACTAGATGTTTCTCTCTTTATTTCACTAGTATGTCACTTGTGATTCTTGCTCTTATCTGTTTAGCACTTGTGGTGCTCCGTTGTATCATGTATGTTGTTAGAATTTCTCCTGGGCAAATTCTTGTACATGATCGGGTTGTTTAGCCTTGGGCGGACAGGGGAGGTGCTGTCCGTCAGGCGTCTGTTCCACGCGCCCGAACCGAACCAAATAGGTAGCGGTCTCGGGGCGTGACAACAGTCTACTTTGACATGCAAGCGACCTAGTAGATTCGGTAAACACAACCCACCTTAACTTACTCTCCGATTCCTCGTAGTCACTTGCAATCGGCCGTTCGCGGCACCGGTGACCCGGTTCGGCCCGAACTCTCGCGCGACCAACCGAACGGCCACCAATCCCCGATCTGGCAACTCTGGCGTTATTCCACGACGTCATGATGCTCCGGATCCGATTTCACGATTTATGGACACCTATTTTGCATGCTGCGGCTATCTGTTAAAAAAAATACTATTTCGCCAATAACTTTGCGTACGCTCGTCGGATCACAGAACCGAGCGCACCAACGTGTTCGTTATACCCCCAATTAGGTTTACATGGGGTCAAATGAGATCAATCTCATCTATATACAAAAACCCTCTTTTGAACCCTAGGTTTGCATCTATGCAAAACCCACCATCAAATCTCTAGATTTGAGCTTTGATCCTCTATTTAGAATCAAGGGGTTCCATTAAAACAATTCTTAGAGTTTAGAAGCCCATCCTTAGAGATCTATCATGAGAGAGCTTAGGAGCTTACCTCTCAAGTTGCTCTCTTGCACAAGGAGAAAAAGACGAAGATGGCTTTCCTCCTTTTTGCCTTTATGCTCTCGAGGACCGATCTCCCCAGCCTGGAACCGCTTCCCGAGAGCTCTGCTCCTGCCATTTTCGCACACGGGGATCGGTCTCTCCCCCAGAGGGACCGGTCCTCGAGAGCAGCTCTCTCGCAGGACACTCCAGACTCAAATCTCTTGCTCACGGGAACCGGTCCTCCCCCGAGAGACCGGACCCTAGAGGACCGGTTCTCGCTTGAGGGACCGGTCCCCGAGAGCATTCCAGCACAGAATGGGCATTTGCCCATTTTGCACGCGTACGGGGACCGGTCCTCCGACTGAGGGACCGGTCCCCGAGAGCATAAAGGCTGCAGTCAAGCAGACTTATTCCAGCTTGCTCTCGAAGACCTTCCACAATGCACTTTATGCATTTTTGACGCCTTCGGCCTTTTCTAAGCATTCCGAACTCACCCTTGGTCGATCTTACACGAAGTCTAATCCTCGTATTTCGAGAATTCACTTTCTTACAACACCGAACGATGATACAAAGCAAGCTTGGTTGAGAGAAGATGCTCGGTTGTTCTTACAACTCAGGAACTCCATTCAAAGTGAGGTAATTAGTCTAATTAATCTTTGTGAGTTTGTGAAAGAATTGATGGATTATTTAGATTTTTTATACTTTGGCAAAGGAAACCTCTCCCGCATATATGATGTTTGTAAGACATTTTACCGATCTGAGAGGCAGGATAGGTCTCTCACAGCCTATTTTATGGACTTTAAACGTGTTTATGAAGAGCTTAATGTTTTGTTACCCTTTAGTACTGATGTAAAAGTGTAGCAGGTTCAACGCGAGCAAATAGCGGTTATGAGTTTTCTTGCTGGTTTACCACCAGAATTTGAGACAGCTAAATCTCAAATTCTTTCTAGCTCTAAGATTTCCTCCTTGCATGATACTTTCAGCCGAGTACTTCGTACGGAGACTCTTTAATTTTCTCAATCCACTAATAGCGCTCTTGTGAGTCGCAATGATAATGGACGACATAATAGTAGAGGGGGCAATAGAGGGATCACTACCAATAGAGGTAATCACCGTCATGGAGAGACTGCCTCTAATCGAGACTTTGGAGTTTTTGCTATTACTGTCATGAACCTGGTCATACAAAGCTCACATGTTTGAAACTTCAAAATAAGAACCAGCGATCTTAGATGGCCAACATGGCAGCTGAGGGGAGTATACAACCCCATTCTCAGAGAAAACTGTTTTGGTGTCTGCTGAAGAATTTGCACAGTTCTCCCAATATCAGGCATCCTTAAAGTCCACCAGTTCCCCTGTCACTGCACTCGCTGAGTGAGGTAAATCCACATCATGTCTTGTGTCTTTCCATTCCAAATGGGTCATTGATTCAGGTGCTACAGACCATATGACAGGTAACTCTGGTCTTTTATCTGCCTTTCAGTCTTATATACCAGCTTCTCCTGTTACTTTAGCTGATGGATCTACCTCTTGTGTCATGGGTTCTGGCATTGCAAACCCAACATCATCAATTTCTTTGTCATCTGTTGTCACGCCCCGGGACCGGCGGAGGCCCTGCCAGTAGCGTGCCCAGACCCGCCATATGCCTGCACATATAAGGCGTCTACAACTGTCACGCCCCGCTACCCGCCACTTTGGTCGGGTTCGGGTCATGTCAATAGACGACAAACAAACAGGGCCTCCCCTGCCCGCCCAAGGCTCTAGCAACGAGTATAATAAAGCAATCAAGAGATATTTGCTATTATACAAGGCTTGCACGAGGGCAAGCATCAAACACAGCGGAAGTGAAAGCTCTAAGCTATCAAGTAAACCATACATGCTATTTGATTACATTTCAACCAAATAAACATAACTAAAACTATTACATTCTTTTTCTTTAAACATCATATCTTTTTACAATTAAACATCCCACAAAATTACATGATTGTTTACAGCTTAACAACTATAGATCAACAAAAGTAAAGTTGATACATGTATACCAAAAGGAATGCCTAATGTAACTCCGGTGGCCACTAGCTATGGCGCTAAACCCTTGCCCCGGTCCTCCGCTGCCCGCTCGTGCCAGGACTTGTAGGGTTGGTGGTGTGAGAACTACAACGAAGTCCCCAGTGGGCTCGGCAACCGACCTCGCCGACTTACCCACTAGGTCTATTTAGGCATAAGTATTACAAGAAAAGGAAATAATAACCGAACTATATGCTAATACTATGCCTGCAAAAGAGAGGTCAATGAATGGATAATCAAATGTAAGTAACTATGCATGCATGCTCTTTACTTTACTTTACTCGGCTCTTTACCCAATCTAACCGGTTAACATAGTTATCCCCAATAACTCATAACCCAAATCCCTTTACTTCGGGAGGCTCTAAGCACTACAAGACCCGGACGGTCTTCGGGGACCGCGCTCCCCGTGGTGACTCTTAGGAACGCCTTTGCTCGAGGAGGAGCTACCTCCCTCGAGCCAAGACTTATCATGAGTATCGATCTAATCCTCTACTTGAGGATTCATAGCCGCTAGCCACAATGCTACTATGTCAATGATAGGTTGCTACCTTATCATACTATGTCATTCTTGCCATAATGCCACTAAAGTTAAACTAGGTTTAATTATTGTTAACTCGATGCCAATCTCGTCTGTATGTTCAATATCACCTTTGTTTACCATGATCAAGTCCATTGTCATACTCTCACATGTATAGGGTTCTAGTTCTTGTGTCTCCTATGGTTCCATTTCAATCACTAAGTTCATCCACATTAAAACAAAGCATTGAGGTTCAAGTTCAACCATAAGCATAAATACTCACTACCCTATCATGCATGAATATTCTACAATATAATACGCTCAAGTACTCAACAAAAGTGAAATAGACATAGAAGAGAATCCAACGATTCCGGAATGCACCCCCACCTTAAAATATTACGGTGGAGTTGTGGTTCGAATTTCATGGCTATCCGATGCCTAGGTTGTGACTTGCGCGTTAAACAGAGCCCAAATCAGGCCGATTTACATGCTAGCTCATATCTAGGCTTTTCGTTTTGACAAACGGAGTTGTCCCACGCGTCGGGAATACCTCCAATTAGGTTTTCACAAGGTCAATTTGCCTTGGAAACACCCTAGGGCAAAAGCCCTAATTTCCAAACCCTAACAATGTCAAATTGGGTTTCCTTCTAGATTGATCTTATCCACAAGCAAAAGATAGCTTTGGATCACCTAGGAAGCTCTCTAGTACCATCCTTAAGCCATTAGAACCATCCATTTGGCCTCTAGTACGAACCCTAGCCAACCACCATTAGAGCACTTGAGCTCCCATGGAGGTTTCATAGTGCTCATGGCCCTACTAGCCTTCTAACACTAGCAAACAAGCTAGAAACCCCAAAACCTAAGATAAAACTTAAACCCTAGAATCATATTTGCAAGAACTCACCTCTTGTAGCAAGCTCAACCAAGGCTTCCTTGTGGGAGAGCTCCTAGATCCTCCAAAAAGCCTCCCAAGCCTTCTCCTCTAGCTTCCTCTCCTTGATCTCCTTCTTCTCCAAACCCTAGATCTCTTCTAGAGAGAGAGAAAGAGAGAAATGAAAAGAGAGGAGAGTGTGTGTGTGGTGTGCTGTGAAAGAGAAAAGGCCCTAGTATATAACATGTTGCTACATTTGCAACTAGGCCCTCCCATTTCATTTAATTACAACCTGCCAGACTGGGTAGTTTTCGGGCATCAAGACCGGTCTTGACCTCCAAGACCGGTTCCCGAGAGCAGGTTATCAGGGACTTAGCCATTTCTGGCTGATTGCGCAGACCAAGACCGGTCTCGACCACCAAGACCGGTCTCGGGAAGACCGGTCTCCAAATCAAGACCGGTTCCCGCAGAGGGAATTTCCAGGACTTAGCCGATTTTTCCACTTGCTCGGCTCGTACGCACGTGAGGACCGGTCTCCACCCGTGAGGTCCGGTCTCTGTGAGCTCCAAGTCTGGAATTTTTCCAGACTTGCAGTTTAGCCTCCTCAGGTCCCGTTTTCACTTCACATAGGTTCTAATACACTTAGAAACCTCCCTTACTTGCTCTACTCCGGGTCCCGCTCATTTCGACAGAACTCGGCACGTTCTACGGGGAAGCGATATGCTACAACAACAATAGCGATAAATAAGCAAGATATAATCAACATCTAGAGATATTAGAGCAAGTATACAACTAAATCTATCAACAAGAAGAAACCATAAAATCTGATAACAACTATAGTAATCCAAAAGGGAAAATACATCGAGGGATCCATAAGAACTAGATACAAAATGGTGGCCTCTATAAAGGGGTACAAAAACACTCTCATCCTCTCCAACTAAAATAAAAGGAGAAGATGATTCACCTTGCGAGACTTCTCGATCGCTAGCCCGAAGCGACACCCTTGCCGTGGTCCCTAGCCTCTCCCTGGATGGAAGGCACTGTAGAAAACATAAAACAGGGGGCGTGAGAACTATAATTTATAGTTTTTAGTGGGCAATTACTGACCTCCAGTGAAAAGCACTACTAGGCCCAAAGTAAGGTAAACATAATAAAGAACAATATTTAACTGCTGATATGAAAGCATGTATAAAATGCTAAACTACTATGCCACAGATAAACATGATGTATGTCTATTCTATCCTGATCCATTATGTCAATACATAATGAGTATGCTCTATCATGGCAATCAAGTATACTATGACACAACAAATAATACTATCAAGTATCAAGTATACTACATGTCTCAATGTCCACTAATCCAACTACTCTATGTTATCAAGTAGTGATTGCCATTTAAGGTTTAATGTCAATGTTCAATCTCATTTTTGGACCTACACGAGTATAGTCCGGCTTGTACCGCCTAAGTGCCGTGGTAGCCCCAACATTCCCCTTGAGGAATGAGTTATCCCATTCGGCCCCGTAGGTTTCTCGATACCGCACGAGCGAACATAAGTCGCAAATGCTAACTCCGGAGTGCCGGCTTGTAGGGAGCGACCCTCACAAGCATATGCGAATGAGCATAAATGGGAAGCAAGTATAGTCAATATCTCAAAAACCCGATCGTCATGTCTCTAACATGGTAACAGTCACTAGTAACCCCAAAGGTCTAGTGCAATGTCCTTTTATGACATTACATTCATTATGTCCATATCCGGTTTCAACACTAATGCCGCTTTATGACATTAGGTTTACTAAATCCACGCATGATCCAAGCCTAATGCCGCTTTATGACATTAGCTTATTATATCTCACACATATGCCAAGCCCAATGTCTCTTTATGACATTAGCTTTCTCTATAACATACATCACTCTAGTTAATGCCACTTTATGACATTATATTTGCTCCTGTGCCAAGCATGAATTCTAAGTGCAAGAGTGTATGGTACATGTCATTTTCACTATATGAAACATGATCCTAAGTCAAGTGTAAGAATGCTATTCATATGCATAAGCCCAACATAAACAACTCTCTACTACATAGTGGTCTAAATATACATTGTACATAACAAGTGCATTTTAAGCATTCTAAAATTCACAAATATTTTATCTAGCACAAATTTGCATGCATATTTATTTTACGATAAGTAAAAACCATCGAATGAGAATTCTATCTCATTTTGGTGAGGCCAAACCCACCAAGTCTTCTTGGAACCCTTCGTTTGCGCAAAAGAAGATATCCACTAGCCTCCTAGCTCCCTAAATGACATTTTAAAAGGGTTAGCCAAATGAAACGAACATCTATTTCGTTCATCATTAAACAACCCAAGAAACAAAGGTAAAAACTCACCTATAGTGTAGAAATCCCCTTATAAATCCCAAATGGAAGCTAAAGCCCTTCCAATCCAACCTAAACCAAGGTTCTAATCCAATTAGCTGAGTCCTAAAAGCTTCTAATCAAAAAGCTCCAAATAAACCCTAGATTTTTCATTTCTAGGGTTTCATCTCAAAAATCATGCAAACTATGAATCTAAAGGTAGCATCAAAGCCTCAACTTAGGCTCAAAATCAAGTTGGGTGGAAGATCTCTCCTTCAACAAGCTCAACTCCAAGCTTCAAGTATTCTCCCATGGTGGAAATGCCACCAACAAGCAAAAAGAAGCAAAAGGGAGAGGATTAAACCTCAAAAACCCCAACAAAACTCAAAAGGAAATCAAAGACAGAGAGTGGAGGTCTCCCTTACCTTCACTCTTGTGTTTCCCACTCGGGGAAAGCTATAGGGGGGCGTGGGGTACATATAGAGTAGCTACAATTCCAAAAACACCCCTCAAACACGCGCGGTTGCATTACGCATTTGCGTGTACACGGGAAAGTGTACCTGTACAAGTCAGCCAGACTGCCAAACTCGAGCCTCGGGTTGGCATAAAAACCCCCTGTGTATCGGTACAAACCGATGGTTGTACCGGTACAACCATCAACCTGTACCGGTACAACCATCAACTTTTACCCGTACACAGCCTTGCTGTGGCAAACCCGAGAGCAGACCCAATGATCCAACTTTTTGGATTTTGGTGCTAAGTTTTAAACCTCAATTCTCGGGATGCGAGCCATGGGTCGGAACACTATCAACGACCCTCTAGAAATTGTGGAAAGGCTCCGAACTCAAATCAAACACTCGAACTTCGCTATTTGCAAAGGCCCAGTGTGTTACATTTGTTTTATGTTTACCCCAATTTTCTTTCAATTTACTATCTGTTAGTAAACTCACCCAAGCTTTAAATTGTTGTCTCATTTTTTCCCGATCATTGTTTGTTTAAGGATCTTACGACGAAGCAGATTATTGGTAGAGGACATGAGTCTGGAGGTCTCTATATCCTTAACAATCAGGTGTCAAGGTCTCTTGCTTGCTCCAGTGATTTAACTCCTTTTGAGGTCCATTGTTGGTTGGGACATCCTTCGTTATCCACCTTGAAGAAATTGTTTCCGCAGTTTCAATTTTTGTCCAGTTTAGAGTGTGAGTCATGTCAGTTTGCTAAGCATCATCGTTTACCTTTTGTGTCTAGAGTTAATAAACGGGCATCGTCCCCTTTTGAGTTAAGTCATTCTGATATTTGGGGTCCGTGTCCTATTGCTTCCAAATCAGGATTTACGTATTTCGTTACCTTTGTGGATGATTATTCTTGTGTTACTTGGTTATATTTTTTCTTCCTTTTGTCGAAATCAAAACACAATTTAATGTTTCTATGCGTATATTGCGAAGTGACAATGCGAAAGAATATTTTTCAAAAAATTTTCACAGGTATATGACACAGAATGGCATCCTTCATCAATCATTATGTGTTGACACTCCATCCCAAAATAGAGTTGCTGAAAGAAAAAAACCGACATTCCTTGAGGTAGCTCGTGCTCTTCTTTTTCAAATGAAAGTTCCTAAACATTTTTGGGCTGATGCAGTTTCCACAGCTTGTTTTCTGATTAATCACATGCCTTCGTCTGTCTTGGCTGGAGCTATTCCTTATACTGTTTTGTTTCTATCTAAATCTTTATTTCCTATTGAACCTCGTCTTTTTGGTAGTACGTGTTTTGTACGAGATGTTCATCCACAGGTAACTAAATTGGATCCAAAGTCCCTTAAGTGCGTCTTCCTTGGGTATTCTCGTCTGCAAAAGGGGTATCGATGCTTCTCTCCTACTCTCGATCGATATGTTGTGTCTGCAGATGTTACATTTTTTGAATCTACTCCATTCTTTCCTCTTTCATCTATTTATGAAAGTCAGGGGGAGGAAGATGATCTCCTTATTTACACTATCAGACAAGTGTCCAATCCTGCAACACCTATTCCTGCTCCATTGGCGTTTGTTCGACCCCCTATTGTTCATGTCTATTCTCGGAGATTGGCGACTCCTGACTTAGATCCTCCATCAACTTCTTCGTCGGAAGATCCAGTCACTACTATCACCGACCTTGCTTTTGACTCTGATATTTCCATTGCTCTTCGCAAAGGCAAACGTACGTGTACTTACCCTATTTCATCGTTTGTTTCATATGACTGCTTGTCATCTTCTTCTCGTTGCTTCATTACCTCTTTGGAGTCAGTTTCTGTTCCTAAATCTGTTGTGGAAGCTTTGTCTCATCCTGGCTGGCGTGCTGCAATAGAAAAGGAAATGATGACTTTAGACGCTAACGGTACTTGGGAACTGGTACCCTTACCTGCCGATAAGCGAGCTATTGGTTGCAAATGGGTATTTATTGTGAAAATGAATCCAGATGGTTTTGTAGCTCGCCTAAAAGCCCGCCTTGTTGCTAAAGGCTATGCTCAGACTAATGGGGTTGATTATTCCGACACTTTTTCTTCGTGGCTAAACTTGCCTCTATTTGCTTATTTATTTCGTTGGCGGCCACCTCTCATTGGGTTTTACACTAGACATTAAAAATGATTTTCTCTATGGTGATCTTCAAGAAGAGGTATATATGGAGCAACCACTTGGTTTTGTTGCTCAGGTGGAGTTGGGTCGAGTTTGTAGATTTCAGAAATCTTTATATGGCTTGAAGCAAAGTCCTCGAGCTTGGTTTGGCAGATTCAGTGAAGTAGTTCAGGAGTTTGGCATGAAGAAAAGTAAGTGTGATCATTTTGTGTTTTATAGACATTCTGAGACTGGTATAATTCTATTGGTAGTGTATGCGGATGACATTGTCATCATTGGGAATGATACTGCAGGAATCTCATCTCTCAAGCTTTTTCTTCAAACCTAGTTTCAGACAAAAGATTTGGGGATGTTGAAGTATTTTTTGGGTATTGAAGTTACAAGATGCAAAAGAGGCATCTTATCTCAAAGAAAATATGTGCTTGAGTTACTAGCAGAAAAAGGAAAATTAGGAGCTAAACCTTGCACTGCACCAATGGCTCCTAATCTCCAACTTACAGCAAATGATGATGAATTGTTTGAAGATCCAGAGAGGTATAGGAGATTAGTTGGCAAATTGAACTATCTTACAGTGACTCGGCCAAATATTGCATACTCCGTCAGTGTGTTAAGTCAGTTTATGTCTTCTCCGACTGACACTCATTGGGAAGCTTTGGGACAAATTTTGTGTTATCTGAAGGGAGCTCCAGGGCGTGGTATCTTGTACAAGAACCATGGACATTCAAATATTGAATACTTTTCAGATGCAGATTGGGCGGGTTCAAAGGTTGATAGGAGATCGACTACAGGATATTGTGTTTTTGTTGGAGGTAACTTGGTGTCGTGGAGAAGTAAGAAGCAGAGTGTTGTCTCCTGTTCTAGTGCTGAATTGGAATACAGGGCTATGGCACAATCTGTGTGTGAAGTAATGTGGATACAACAATTATTGGATGAGGTTGGTCTTAAGAATCCACAACCCATTAAATTATGGTGTGATAATCAAGCTGCTCTCTATGTTGCCTCTAATTCTGTATTTCATGAGCGAACTAAACATATTGAGATTGATTGTCACTTTATTCGTGAAAAGATACAACAGAAGATTATTTCAACAGGGTATATCAAGACTGGAGACCAGTTAGAGGATATCTTCACAAAAGCTTTGAATGGAGCTCGGGTTGACTACATTTGTAACAAGTTGGGCATGATTAATATCTATGCTCAAACTTGAAGTGTTATGGAAAGTCTAAATTGTATATATTATGTTCCTATTTAGCTAGCATAGTTTTAGGCATCTTTCCTTATTAAATATTTTATTATAGAAATATTTATGTATATATATCTTTGTAATTCATTATTGAATGAATAAGAAGAATTCGTATTCTCTTTGTATTTTCTTCTTCACAAACATATCTTAAGGTCGTCCTTCAGAGACCTACTTGTAGGCCTTCTTCAAACTCTTGGTACGCTATTCCATCAATGAGATCTAGATCTAGTATTAAAGCAACTGCTAAAAGACCAACTTGCGTTCCCCAAAAAAAGGTTGTTTTGCATAGTAGTCCCTAAAGGCTTTTGATTTTGCATTTAATTTTCTCAAAAGATGTCCTCCACAAGCTAGTCCATCCTTAGTTGCACATATTGGTCCGTCAGGTGAACTTAACAACGATTGAAACAATATTCCAAGGTTCCTTTGGTCAACTTAACAGAGATTTAAAGGATATTCTAATAATATAGGGTAAAGTTTTTTGACATATACCCTTACGATGCTTGCTTTGTAACATGACACCATTGAAGCATCTTTGCCAAAACCTTGTGCACACCTATCTTTCCTCGTTTGTGACTCTTTAGAGTTCATCAAAGGAAAAAAGAGTCATAGATACACATTATAGAACTAAAGCAAAAAAATTAAGAAAGAAAATTGAAATAATACCTTCCCACAGCCTAGCAATATAAATCTCCTAGGCTTCCCATTGACCATTATCGAGACGATGAAATTACTATCTTGAGAAGGCATATTACTGTTTTGAGGGAGGTGAGGAGACGAGGGAGAATAGGTTTAATGTTTAAAGGAGGGAAGTGGATTTTGGGAAGGAGCCCTATTTCTGACATGCTGAGGTATAATTTACCTTTTATCTCCTAAAAATAACCTCCTTGTGAATTTTATTGTACCAATATGCATGAGGAGAAGGATTTTGAGAAACTATCAAATCAATAACAAGAATTCAGGAAAACATACAACAATTGAAAAGTTTGAGTTTTATGCAAAATATCCCCAAAAATATTTTTATCTTATAAACGTAAAATAAAATGATCAGCTCTGTAGGTATATCCGTACTTAGAATGAAAAAAGAAACTATGCTTTATCTATGTCAAAATCTCTCCAACTTCATTGCCTTAACAAAATATACCCTTCTCCTGGAAGTTGTTTTATATGTCCAGAGGTACTCTTAGTGGACATTCTAGCTATTTGTTCAAATGGAATTTTTTTTCTTTTTTTTAATCTTGTGTTGCTTTTAGAACTCTTAGTAGTTTTTAAATGGATATTTTATTGTTTTATCCTGGTTCATTCATCATTTGTGTTTGGTGAATTTGATAATCTTGTTGAATTTAACAAATGAGGCATTTTGCAGTTCTATTCAATGCCGGGAGGTTGTAAATATGGAGGATCCTGTCGGTTTGCTCATCATTTAGGAAAATCGGATGTTGGTTCGGTGGAGCTAAACTTTTTGGGGCTTCCAATTCGACCGGTGAGTATAAGACTTTCTTTTAGGTCTTGAAGATCCTTTTTAAGGGTCACGACATCATTTTATGGTTTGTCAATCTATATTGCATCAATTATTTTAGGATCAGGGCCTGAGATTTTATTTTTGGTTTTGAAGATCCTTTTTGAGGGTCAGTTAATCTGCATGAAACCAACTGATAAATTGATGCTGTCTGAATTTTGCAAAGAAGTTTTAGCAGTTAAAGTAAATCATAGAGGAGGAGAGAGGTAGGGTGCAATTGACCTTGTATTAACACCACAAAATGATGCTTTATTGTCATTTCAGGGTAACAGGGAATGCCCGTTTTATATGCGCACTGGAAACTGCAAATTCTCTACCAATTGCAAGTTTCACCATCCTGATCCGATAGCTGATAGTGCACGAGATGCTACTTATGGATATTCCAATGGTGAATCCCAAAAGCAAAACTCATCAGGAGCATCTCAAATGCCAACAACACCCTGGCCTGAACCAAGAACAATGAATGAACCTATCCCTTTCCATGATACATCGCCATCCTACATACCAGGACTGATTCTACCTCAAGTAATTCATCCTCACTTATTTACTTTTGTTGGGATTCACTGAAATACAATTTCTGGCTTCGAATTATTGATCTTTCTATAAATACTGCTCTATGAGATGCAATTGATTCAAATTCTGAGATTATAGAGGGGTTAACTATTTTGGCAGATCTTGAACTTATGAATGCCATCTCCGGTGTAATGTTTTAAAATGTTGTATGCAGTATCTAGGCATCCGTTATTGCATAGTGGATATGCAGTGTGTGGGTTCATATGTGGTTAAACTATTAAAATATTAAAAAATTCGATATATATGTAAGATAAAAGTACTCATATAAAGAATAAAAATTTTCTTCATAAATGTCATTTACAATCACTTAATAGTCATCCGAAGAGGCGATGCTAATAGATGTAGCAAAATAATGTCTAACATGTGCAAAAGTAATTACCAATATTTATATGCATAATTATTATATTTTAAGAATAACATCACAAAGTATGAAATATGAACAACCAATCAACTTTAAAAAAAAAGAGATTGTGAGACGATACTTGTATGAAGATACTTAGTTTTCCATGAACAATTATTAACCAAACCCATATGAAGATATTTATATTTACATGCATAGTCATTAACTAGGCAATCCCATCTAATTTAGCATTTTAATCCCACCTTAAAAAAAGAAAAAATCCTACTGCATATGTGGCCCTAGCCGCATATCACCACATATTACATATGCGTTGTGGTTGGTGCCTGTTATATTTGGTTTAGATTTGTAGTTACCTAAATTGGAGTTAAATCCTAATCTAATTGGGATTGGATTTAATTTGGCATATATGGATTATAATTAGGAGTGTAGAATTAGACTCAAGTGTATACGCATAAACGAAGCCGCCGTAGGTTGTTTCTAAGGCGAGTGGTCATTCATGGTAGAGTTTAAATCTATTTATATTTTATTTTAAAATCAGGATTATAAATTCATGGCTTCCAACAGACTCAAGAATCTGCTGTTAATTATCCCACACTTTCGGTGTCACGCCCCGAGCTCGATCCATTTGGCCGGTTCGAGCGCGTCAAACAGACGCCGAACGGACAGAGCATCAACTGTCCGCCCAAGGCTCAACAATAGTACAGATAGAGTATAAATTTTACACATGCGGAAGTATACATAATGACTTGCACGAGAGTAAGCAATAGCCAAAGTAAAAATACTAAATTAAACATACAAGTACAATGATTAATTGAAATCACATACATGCATACTTCTCATAAGATTTCCATTCTTTACATTTGTTGCATCATATCTTTTTACAACCCAAATTCCTCAAAATGAACCTTTACAACATTTAAAGTTAACATCTACAATCATCGAATACAAAAGATGATATAAAAGGGAAATGCAACTACAAAAAGTAAAACTGCGTCGGGCGGTCTCTACCTAGGGCGCGATGCTCTTACCGCGATCCTCGGCCGGCTCGCTCGGTCCTGGCTCTGTGGAAATAGTGGGGTGAGAACTACAACAAAGTTTCCAGTGGGTTCGGCAACTAACTACGCCGACTTTCCCATTAGGTCTAATTCATGCATAATAGAAGAAAATGGTAAGAAAGTAACCAACTAACAAATGCAGCTAATATGCCTGAAAGTAAACAATAATATGCTCGAAAGAAAGCGCATGATGAATGCAAAATCATAAGTCCAATACCCAATCTCTTAGCTAGCTCGTTGGTTTCGCCCTCAACAATACTCGCCTACCCAAATCCCTATTGTCGGGGAGACAAACCGCTACGACCCGACGGGACCGTCCTTTGGGGAGATAAACCACTACGACCCAGTGATGACAACTCCGGATCACATCGCCTGACGGGGAGCTACCGCCCTCGAGCAAGGACTATGAGGTGAGTACGATCAATCCTTAACTTTAAGAATTTCAACTCAATCCATTCCTTGACTTTAAGGAGAACTATGCTCAAATGACCCTTACTCTAAGTTGTAATGTCATAATATCACTACTAGTTCTTGTTCTTTGCCATTGATGCCACACTTGTTGTCTAAGTGATCTAGATTCGTCAATGCCACTCGCTAAGATTATGTCCAATGTCACATTTGTTTTCTAAGTTCACTAGGTTCTTGTTCTTTAGCATGCATACATAGGGTTATAGTTTTCTCAATCATCATACAAGTATTCCACATGCATTTAACTCATAAAATGCAATAAAACACACAATTAACCCTACTATGCAATATGTTCAATATACATGAATATGCTCAAACATGACACTTAGACATAGAAAGAAGTTCGAGGTCCTTGGCATGCACCACCCACCTCGTAGGGTTGTAGGGATGTCCCGGTCATTTTCTTGGGATTTTTGGACTCCTATTCCGCGTGTTGCGGCTATCATTAACATTTTAACCTTTAGTCCATAACTTTTTGTACGCTCGTCGGATCGACGAACCGAGCGCACCAACGCATCGATCACACCCCCAATTAGGTTTCTACAAGGTCAATTTGACATAAAAACCCCTTTGGGCAAAAGCCCCAAATTGGGTGCCCTAACAATGCTCTATATCAAATCCTAGGTTTTGATCTCCAAAACAAGCAAAAGAGAGCTTGTTGATCCTTTAGGAACTCATCTAAAACCATTTAAACTGTCTCTAGGGCTTCTACTTGAAACCCTAGAAGTTCACCATTAGAGCACATGAAGAAACTAGGGTTTTCATGTGCCCTATGTGCATTAGGATGTTTCTACACTTGTAGAAACTCCTAAACTTGAAGATCTAAGGAGAAAACCCAAACCCTAGGTCTACTCTTGCATAGAATTCACCTTAGCCCAAAGCTATCCCTATGTCCACCTTGTAGGAGAGTTCTAAAGCCCTCAAGACCTCCAAAATCCACCTCCAAAGCCTTCCTTCCCTTCTCCTCCTTGCTCTAGGGTGAGGTTTCTAGAGAGAGAAAGAGAGAAATGAGGTGGGAGAGGGTGTGAGTGTGTTGGCTGTGAGGGAGGGGGTGTTTTGGGTTATATCATGTTGCAACAATAGCAACTAGACCCCTCAAAACTCTTTATTTCGAAACAGTCCAAGACTGCTGCCAGAGCCCATTTGTATCGGTACACGAGCATTTGTGCGGTATACTTTGCGCGAGAGGCAAACCCGAGAGCATCTCTCTCGGTTTTTGTGACATTTGTACCGGTACACTTGCTAAAATTCTCAAACTTGAGAGTTCTCCTCTCGGTTATAGTGGGTTGTCTGCGGTACAAGCATCACACTTGTACTGCGGTACACTTTGCTCAGGACACGAATTTTGGCTTCACATCGACTCTATTTCGTGCCGAACAACGCCAAAACCTTTCTAACTCTTTTAGACCCGATTTTAACCCTTCCAAGATTATTGGAATGGTAATTGGAGCTTGTCCAATTATTTCTTTTGCGTACTTTAGTCAATTTGGCTAAAGCTCGGTTCTTTCAACCGAAGTTTCGGCATGTTACATTCGGTGTTAAGGAACCCTTGATTAAGAGACCAAATATAAATGCTGATAATAAATGAGATAAAACAGGCAAATAAAATTTTATTAATATGATTTGCCGTATACATAACTTAAACGGGCGTACCCTACATGTACATGAATTTTATAAGACTAGGATACTCGGTTTAGCGACTTGATGGTCGATTGGGATCGGTTGCGCGGTTTAACGACATAGCGGTCAAAAGGAGTTTGAGTTGCTCAGTTTAATGACATGACGGTCGGTTAAAATTTTGGTGCTCAGTTTAATGACATAGCGGTCGGTTGAAGTTTGGTGCTCAGTTTAATGACATGGCGGTCAGGTTCAAGTTTGGTGCTCAGTTTAATGACATGGCGGTCGGGTTTACCTTGGTTGTATATTCCAAGGTGGAGATATGACCAAACCCCAAGTACATGTACTGAGGTAGATCGGATTTGATATTACCTGAAAGTAGAGAGTGGCTAATTCCTGAGTGTATGTATCAAGATTAACCGAATATATTTTTCACTCTAGTTATATGTGCTAGAGTGAGGATTTGACTAAGCCCTAAGGTATTGCGTTAGAGTTCGTCGGACTTGATTTCATGAGCTCTAAGTATATGTATTAAAGCTCTATCGGGTAAGGATTTCACTCTAGGTAGATATGCTAGAGCAAAAGGATGACAAGACCCTAAGTATGTGTTAGGGCTAGTCGAGCATGGTTTGACTTCTACTCTAGGTATATGTACTAGAGTAAAAAGTTGACTAGGCCCAAAGTATATGGGTTAGGACTAGTCGAGCTTGGTTTGACTTTCACTCTAGGTATATGTGCTAGAGTAAAAAGTTGACTTGGCCCTAAGGATATGTGTTAGGGTTAGTCGGATGAACTCTAAGTATATATGTTAGAGTTCGAATAAACTTGATAGTTGATACCATTTGACTGAATTCTAAGTATATGATTTAGAACTCTGTCGATTTGGACTTGCCTTAGTTATATGTGCCAAGGCGATTGACTTAGCCCTAAGTATATGTATTAGGGGTAGTTGATATTTAATTTTTACTCTAGGTATATGTGCTAGAGTAGAAAAGGTTCATGATGAGATTTGGGTATTGTTTCATGAGATTTGGGTATCGGCTCATGAGATTTGGTTCATGGATTTGGCTGTTTAGTTTAACGACTTTGCTGTCGTTTGAATTTGGGTTGAGTTTAACGACTTTACGATCGTATGAATTTGGGTTTAGTTTAACGATTTTACGGTCGTTTAATTTTGGGTTTAGTTTAACGACTTTACGGTCGTTTCGATTTGGGATTAGTTTATTGACTTTACGGTCATTTGGTTTATTAGTTTAGCGACTTTACGGTCGTTTGAATTTGAGATTAGTTTACGACTTTACGATTAAATGAATTTGGGTTATTTAGTTTAATGACTTTGCGGTTGGATGTTCAGTTTAATGACTTAATAGTCATTTGTTCAGTTTAACGGGGACGGTCATATCTGAACTTGATTTGCTCAGTTTAGCGACTTGGCGGTCAATTTGAGTTTGAGACGTTCATGAAACTGATTCATGAAATTAATTCATGCTAGGAGCCCATTTGTAAAGTCCATTGAATTAATTGATAAAATTAATTCATGATAGGGGCCATTTAGAGAACCCATTGAATAAAATTAATTTATGATAAGGAGCCATTTGGAAGGCCCATTAGTTCATGAAATTAATTTATGACAAGGAGGGCCCATGAAATTAATTCATAGAATTAATTCATGATAAAGGGCCTATTTGCCAAACCCATGAAATTAATTTGTAGAATTAATTCTTGGAAAGCCCAAGAAATTAATTCATACAAAGGGGTCCGTTTAACAACCCATTAATTTATGGAATTAATTCATAATAAGGGGGCCCATTTAGAAAGCTCAAGAACTCGGTTTGGGTTAGAGGTATTTGATGACATAGGTTTGGTAGATTTGGTTGGGTTCTATTTATGGATTTTGGACTTTGGATCTTTGGGTTTTGGGTTTTGGGTTTTGGATCTTATTTGTGGACTTTTGGGTTTTGGATCTTTATTTGTGGACTTTTGGGTTTTGGAGTTTTATTTGTGGATTTTGGGGTTTTGGGTTAAGAAATGCCTTAATCTGAATTTTTATTTGTTTTGGACCCAAATCTGCATGTGGGTTGAGCTAGGCTGCGGGCTTTACATGTTCTGGGCCCGAATCTGTACGTGGGCTGGGTTTCGGGCTCTGCATGTTTTGAGCCTTGGAGCCGAATTTGCATGTGGGTTGAGATTGGTCTTGGACTTCACATGCTCTGGGCCTTGAACTCGAATCTGCATGTGGGCTCTGCATTATTTTTTTTTGACTGCTTACAGAATTTGTTCATTGGGCCCAGGATAGATTAAACCATTTTTTTAAAATAGCTCAAATTCAATTCCTCAATATTTTTTGTTCCATCTTTTTTGTTCTTTTATTGAGGGAGAGGATTAATCTAAATGTCATCTAAATTTCCTCAATTAATCCAAATGCCATGATGGATTTTTTTTGTTTCTTTTTTTTACTTTTTTCTTTGGTTGACTCTCAGAGGGAAACAAACCTTTTTTTTTTTCCTCTTTTCTTTTATTCTCCTTTTCTCTTCTTTTTCTTTTCTTTTCTTTTCTTTTTTTTTCTTTTTTTTTTTCTATTGGTTCCTTTTTTTTTTTTTTTTTTTTTTTTTTTTTGTTGGCGCCACGAGAGAGAGAGAGAGAGAGAGAGAGAGAGAGAGAGGAAAGGAAGGGCAACAACTTTTTTTTTATTTTATTTTCTTTCTTTCTTTTTTTTTTGTTGGTATCGAGAGAGAGAGGGACATGACTTTTATTTTATTTTATTTTTTTCTTGCGTTTGTTGTTTTTTTTTTTTCTTTTTTTTTTTTTCCTTTTTTTTTGTCAAAGAGAAAGAAAGGGGTCCCTCTCTCTGTACGAAACTCAGAGAGAGAGAGGGAAGGTGCCCTCTTTTTCTTTCTTTTCTTTTTTTTCTCTTTTTTTTTTCCAAATATATGAAATTTCGTCCCTTTTTTTTTTTATATACGAAATTGATCGTGTTGAGCAATACGTTCGAATCGAACGAAAATGGTGAATCAAAACGATGCCGTCTATTTTTATTATTATTATTATTATTATTTTATCACGTTTTGTTCAAGTACGCGGAATTTAATCGTGTCGAGCCTATCACGAAGATGACCGCTCGGTTAACCATTTTGACCATGTCGAGCCTATCGCGAAGATGACCGTACGGTTTACGCTTTCGATCATGTCGAGCCTATCGCGAAGATGGCTGCACGGTTTACGCTTTCAACTATGTCGAGCCTATCACAAAGATGGCTGCACGGTTTACGCTTTCAACCATGTCGAGCCTATCACAAAGATGGCCGCACGGTTTTCGTAACAAAATAAATGGTGCTCGATCACCCATTTTGATTATGTCGAGCCTATCACGAAGATGGCCGCACGATGTACGTAATAAAACATCCGGTTCGATCAATCATTTTGACCATGTCAAGCCTATCGGGAAGATGACCGCACGGTTTGGAGATTAACAATACATACGCACGGTGGAAGTGACGATTTGATGTCAGATTTGATCGGTTCGAAATCTATCACGAAGATGGTCGAGTTGATCAAACCAACAAAAAAATTGCACTTACGCTATGCGTATGCATGCGTATCTCCTATTGTTGTTGAAATCGTCGTGATTGTCGTTGTCGTCGTTGTCGTCGAATGCGAGAGCCGAAATCCCTTCTTTTTTTTTTGTGCTGTGTACGGACAAAGGAGGGGTGCACATGACATCCCTCTGCCAACATGCCCAACAAGGGCCCTTAACCCCCATTTTATCCCCAAACACTACCAAAAAGAGGTGGGGGCAAACTCCACCTCAAAAGTTATCCCGGCTTAATTAACCTCATCTAACCCCACCAAACCCCAACCAAACACTATTTTTCTATTCATAATAACCCACTATCCTTCTTATCCCACCTACTTCAACCAAACACTATTTTTCACTATCCTCGACTAACTCCAACTCCCAACCAAATACAAAAATACTTTAACCCCACCTTAACCCCAAACTTAACACTATCCCTGGAATAACTAGTTTTTTCTTAACGCCGAACCAAACGGGGGCTAAGGATCCAGGCATGTTGTTGGTCTGTACGGATGGTTGCGAGAGAAGCCACTTTGGAGTTGCTTGTTGCGGCGTTTTCGATCTATTTAAGCTTCGGTTCTGTTGAGAGATCTTCTTTGTACTCTGCCTTTTCGACATTAATAAAGTATTTGCTCTGTCTTCCCCCGTGGACGTAGGTCGTTGGCCGAACCACGTAAACATCGATGTAGTCTTTCCGCTTATTTTTTCTTTTTTGCATTAAGTTATTTTTTGGATCTATTTTTCGCCGTTCCGATTTTAACAAACTGGTATCAGAGCCTTTCTATTCTCTTTGAGGATTAAGATGACGACGAAGTTCGAGATTCAGAAATTTGACAGGACCAACAATTTCGCATTATGGCAAGTCAAGATGCATGCTGTATTGACGCAACAAGGATTGCAGAAGGCACTGTTGGGAAAAGAAAAGATGCCCGATTCGTTAACGACGGAGCAGAAGGAAGAGATTGATGATAAAGCACTTATGGCAATACAATTATGTTTATCCGATGAGGTATTGCGCGAGGTCTTAGATGAAAAGACCGTTGCAAGGCTTTGGCTTAAATTGAAGTCTCTCTACATGACAAAGTCTCTTACCAACATGTTATATTTGAAGCAACGTCTCTTTATGTTGCGTATGGCGGAAATTATCTCTATTAAGTCGCATTTAGATGAATTTAATTCTATCATACATAAGGCATGCATTTTAAGTGTTCTAAAATTCATAATAATTCTATCTAGCATGAATATGCTTTCAAAAGAATTAAATCAAACCGAAATAGCACTTAGGGGACATTTTCCCCTATGCTCATGAAGCCAAACCCACCGAATGCGAATAGCGTTGCTCCGAACCGCTAACGAAGCTTCGATTATCACTCCTTGAGTCCTAAAAAGCAAACCCTAGAAGTTACAAGCTAAGAAGATGAACCATGAGTTCACACTTTAAGGATTTCAACAAAAGGTTGAAGAAAACTCACCGAATGTGAAGGAAATGCTCTCGATCTCCAAATGGGAGTTAGAGTCCTTCCAATCCAACCTAAACCAAAGTTCTAAAACCCTCAATTAGGTTCTAGAAGCTACAAAACGAAAATCCCCAAATCCTAACCCTAGAATCCCATTCTAGGGTTTCTACACAAAGAAACCATCAAAAACCAAATCTAGAGGAGGAAAGTGGTTTGCTTACCTCCAAGAAGCTTCCAACCAAGCTTAAAAGGTTCAAGGCTTGAAGTTTGATCCTCCACCAAGCTCCAAAAGGTAAGCTCCAAGCTCCAACAATGGTGAGGAAGGCTCTACCAAGCAAAAAGAGCACAAGAGAGGGTTTAATCCTAAGAAAACCCAACCAAAACCCTAGAAATGCAAAGGAGTAGAGAGAGAAGCTCCTCCTACCTCTTTGCTGCAGTGGGGGTGCTCAAATGGAGCCCTAGGGTGAGGGGGTACACTAATAGAAGCAACAAAATGCTAAAACACCCTGAGTTTAAAGCTGCTCAGCTACCAGTGTCTGGTACAAGCCAGTGCATGCAGTACTGAGACCTGCGAAACGACAAAACACGAGGCTCGGGTTGGCGTCCATCGGACCGTCCCATCCAGTGCAGAATCCGCACTGTCGGTATAGCAACAATTCTTTATGCAGTCTGCAACTTTTCTGCATCTGACACCCAGGCTTTCAGAGAGCAACCTAAAATCCAACTTTTTGGACTTTAGTGCTTGGGATTCATCCGCTAGCCTCGGTACACGTGCCATAGGTCGGAACACAGTCAACGACCCTCCAGAAAAGTGGAAAGGCTCCGAACTCAAGTCGAATACTCGAACTCCGTAATTTGCGTAAGTCCAGTATGTTACATTCACCCCTCCTAAAAAGGAGTTTCGTCCGCGAAACTCAAAAGTGAACTCATACCTCAAGCTTCCATCTGAAAGAGATAGGGGATAGCGCTCCTGCAGTGCGCTCTTGGGCTCCCACGTGGCCTCCCGCTCCTTGTGGTTGCTCCAAAGAACCTTCACATACGGAATGTCCCGATTCCGCAATTTCTTCACTTCTCGAGCTAAGATCTTCACTGGTTGCTCCTCGAAGCTCAAATCCTCCCTTAGCTCAATGGGTGCCGCATCCAAAACGTGAGCCGGATCATGAATATACTTCCGGAGGACCGACACATGGAATACGTTGAGTACATCCGATAGATTCGGCGGTAGAGCAAGTCTATAGGCTACCGGGCCCACACGCTCAAGAATCTCATACGGTCCAATGAATCGGGGCTCAACTTACCCCGAATCCCGAATTTCCTGATCCCTCTGGTCGGCGAGACTTATAATAAGACATGATCTCCAATTTGAAATTTCAAGTCTCGTCGACGCTGGTCAGCGTAGCTCCTCTGCCTACTCTGGGCTGTCAACAACCGTTCCCTAGCAATGCGAATCTTGTCCTCTGCTTCCTGGAGTACATCTGGGCCTAAAGCCAAACTCTCACCAACTTCACTCCAATGAAGTGGCGATCTACAATTCCGTCCATATAGTGCTTCAAATGGCGCCATCTTGATGCTTGCTTGATAACTGTCGCTGTAAGCAAACTCTGCCATCGGTAGATGATGCGACCATCCTCCCTGGAAGTCGATCACACACGCTCGGGGCATGCCCTCTAAATTCTGGATAGTACGCTCCAACTGCCCTTCCCTCCTTGGGGGGGGGGGGGAAGAGGTGCTGAAGTCCAAACGCGAGTCTAAAGCCTCCTGTAGACTTCCGGGGTTGGACACATCCCAAGCCAATCCAGTAAAGTTCCTCGAACTCAAGTCTTCACTGCGAAGTTCCTTCTCTAAATTGCGCTCGTTCGATAAGCTATTCAGTTGGTCAATCACTAAAACCAAGTGCTCCCAAAAGCTGAATTTTAGTCCTCACTTTCCTCGTCTTGATCGAGGGCGAAGCCTAGCTCTGCCTCAATTTACTCATACAATTGAAATTCCGTTATATAGCTCTCTGAGGCGGATCCAACAATACCGCTCATAGCAAGAACCCGGGGTTCAAACCCGTTACCTGATCCATCAACACTCTATTGGAATGCTCACTAAAGAGATGTGATACAGTATCTAATCGTTGGCTCTAATCCCAACAATGCTTGCTCAGCTCAAAGTCAGATCTTGTTAAAAGATTGCACGACTGAGTGTATTTCAAATCCATAATTAAGCATGGCGTAATTTTCACATAGCTACCCTTTTATACCTGCTTGGCAGGAACAGCCCGACAATCAAAATCCCAGGTAATCGTCTCATTCGATTGTAGCGACACTTGACAAACCGTCCAATTTGTTCTCTAGAAGTGGTTACTCGATTCACCAGTCGGCATTGCACCCCAATGCCTCCACAGTAGTCTCAACTCCACCACTGGGGTGGTACTCACTGCTTCTCTTCTCTAAATATGGTCAAGAACCACAACCCACACACATTCTCAATCTACTAAGGTCATTTCCTTAGTCTCGACTTGATGCCTCAAGTAAACTCTTCATAAGCCTACGCTGAGAGCTTATCTTCAATAGAGAGTCTCATAGCACTAATTGCTCAAGCGCTCGAAACGAACCATTCGAAATTCTTCTCCCCAATGCTTCCCTTAGCATTGGATACCCCAAGTATCCATAGTCACTGAGCTCAACTCAAGTGATAGAGAGGGCCCAGTTTACAATTTAATAATATCTCTCTATCAATATCACCATGAAGTGACTATCAACGAAGACGTCAAACTCAACCACTCTTCCACAAAGTCTCCATTGTAAGGAATTTAATTCCACGTGCAACATCCGAACAAGGGGAAAATCAGCAACTTGGTACTTTCCCTCACGAATTTTTCCAACAACTCGATCCAACAGTGAGAGTTCACACTCCGCTCACCTCGATGCTTCCCATGTTCCTTACCAAAATTAAGCTCGAAATGATCACCAAAAGCCTTCACACCAATTCGGACCCACTTCTGGATGCCCAGAACCTGCATCTAGAACTTCAGCACTTAAGCAATCTACTTGCTCTAGCTCAATCTGAGAATTCTATCTTATAAAACCAGCGGAGTTGGCTGACAAACCTTCCAAATAGAGTGGGGAATCAATCCAAATCTATCAATAAGCTTTCCATAAAAATCTGGACTCAAAAATCTAAGAAATCCATCAAAACTCCCAAAAATCAGTATATAAGCTTAATTATCCAAATCTGAGCTAAGACTCACCTCTCAAATCTCGAATTCAGGTAGGGAAAGCTTCTAAACCAGTAGAGGATCTCAATTTTAGCTCAAGAACACTAAAATCCCAGGAAAATAGGCAATTCGAGCTTACATACCTACTTAAATTGCTGTTGGAAAGGTTCAACACACTCCCCCAGGCCACGAGTCCACAATCTTCCAAATCAAGTTTTACAAAATTTGGATGCTCCTATTCCACACACGAGTTGAATCTCCTAAGATCGTTGTTGGATTTCTGCTGAAATCTAAGCCTTCAATGCCACAAAATGGAAATTTAAAGGAGTGGAGGGGGTTAACTGCAAAAATCTCCCTAAAAGAAGAGGTGAAAAGAGCTCTCAGGGTACGTTCTTATACTTTTATAGAGGTATAGGTTGGGTACAATAAGCCTCAAGAACAAAGGTTGCAAACCTGTACTGCTGTCTGCTGCAGAAAATCCCAGATTCGGGAGCCCAGAACCAGAACGGGACGCCCAGAATTTCCAGCCTGCACGCTCAGTCCTTTGGGTTCTCCGTCCAGCGGTTTGGTGTGCCCTAACGTGGTCCGATGGACCTCACCTACCACAGCACACGTGTCAAAAGGATCGATATTCACAAAGTGAACTTTTGGGCCCAACTTCCGGGCGCCCTAAACAAGGTTCGAAATGACTTCAGCATCTAATACAAAATAGCGCTCAAGATCTAGGCGCCCTAAACTGCCATAACTTCAGTTTTGGCTTATTTAAGTGCGTCGAGTTCGTTTTCGCATCCATTTCGTGCTAAAACGACTTCGACTCGTCCCGACACTCTACAGATATGTCGACTAGTCGCTGATACTGTAGTCATTCCGACAGTTAAACCCCAGGGACACTACACTAACTTTGGAAGAGCGACCAAGTGTGCAACATGAGTATGGATGCGAGGCTGATGTTTAGGTGGAAAATATGAAGTTATCTTAATGATGTTCAGTCAGGTTCCATTTGCTGGGAAGAAAATGACCCCAACAACAGCATATTTAAGGTTGTTGATGAAAGAGCCTGAGTTCCATAATTAATGAGTGTGGGGGTACTTGTACAAGGTTGAGGGAGTGAAACAGCTTTAGAAATAGGAAAACCTTAGGGACATAAATGTACATTTTCCTTTTAATAGTAGACTGTATTTTACTTATATGATGAATGTGGAATCCGAATATACATAATCTCCTGCAGGATATTTATTTTTCCCATTTGTCTTTATGTACAAGTGCCTGATATTATTGTACGTCTTAGATTCGAGTTTTGCCTCCGGAAATGCATGAGCACAATTTTTCAGCTTCAAGTATGAACCATGCTTCTGTTAAATCAGATATTCCTGTCCATCAGCAACCCCCCAAAAAAAATAAAAATGATATGTACATGTTTTGTTAAAATCGGAACGGCGAAAAATAGATCCAGAAAATAACTTTATGCAGGAAAAGAAAAGAAAAGTTGCTCTTCTGGAGTACTAGAATAAATCAAAATATTGTCTACATAGACAATACTCGTACAAACACGGTCAATTACAAAGCTCTTCCCCCAAAGGCGCCCAACACATAAAGTATAAACAAAGGGTTCGGAAGTTAACAAATGATTTCGATCAAAAGCAAAAGAGGTAAAGAAATAAGTAGTTCCAGAATCAAAGAGAACACGAGCAAAAACAGAAGCTATGGGAAGAATACCAGGGACTATAGCATTAGATGCCTGGACATCCTGCTGGGAGAGAGCCTGAACAAGACCCTGCGTCTGAGGTCTTCCACGTCTGGACTGATCGATTGGAGGGGCATGATCACGACCGGTCGAAGCAATAGATTTCTCTTGAGGCTTCGATCCAGTACTAGCATCAATGCTAAGTAGAGGACACAGTGCTATCCGATGGTTCAAATCTCCACATCCGAAACAACCACCGTGACGTGCCTACGGTTGAGTCATTATGTGATCCTCCACAAATTGAGCATTTCAGTTTCTAATCTCGATTTGGTGGTCCACCACGAGAAGCTGGCGCAGTACGCGACCTCCTTGAGTCATTAGATCTGTCCGATTCTCTTGCATTTCGATCTTCTTCTTCTTTGAAAGAATCTCTATTTCTCTTCTTCTGACTTGCCTTTCGCTCTTCTCGAGTCTGCCTCCATACTGAATCTAAGGATTTTTCCCTTGAAACAATCTCGTCATATGTCTCAAGGTGTAGAGGCGCGAGACCAGTACGTATATGTCCATTCAATCCTTCTTCAAACCTTTTGGCCCGCGATTCATTATCATCCACCAATTTCGGGGCAAACTGAGAGAGTCGGTCAAACTCAGCCTCGTACTCCTCTACAGACATTGGCCTTTGCTTTAGATCTAGAAATTGCCTCTCGAGCTGGCGAAGTTTACTCCTTGGAAAGTACTTAGCATAAAACGCCAATTGAAATTCCTTCCACGAAATGGCTGCTAATTCGCTACCGCGGGTCCTCAATTCGCTTTCCCACCAATTGTTCGCTCTGCCCTGAAGCATGAATGTCCCGAATCTGACTTTCTCTTCTCCGGTGCACTGCATGGCCGTAAATGCTTTTTCCATCTCCTTAATCCAATTTTCCGCTTCGTCTGGATTTGTAGCGCCTGAAAAAGGTGGAGGAGCAGACTTCTTAAATTCATTGATGCTCATCTCTCGAACTCTGGAACTTGACTCCGCAGCACTAGGAGCTGGATTCTGTTGTAAATTTTGTTGTTGAGTCTGCACTAGTCCGACAACAGCTTGTATCAGGGTGGCGACTAGGGGATCCATCGTGGTGCTCTGCGGTAAGGTGGCGGAGTGGGTGGGAATAGTGGTTTGTGGCGGCGGCGGAACAAAACCAGGAGGTGCAGTCGACGGCGGAAACGAAAATGTAGTGGGGGCGGTCGTCGAAGGCATTCCCGTACTAATAGTTTGATGCAGTGGTGGAACAGAAGCCGAAGAGTTGACTGTAGCGGATTCTGGATAGTAGGTGGAACGGCTGCCGAGGATGTCGTATTCAAGAGTGAGGCTAAGGTGGCGTTCAGATCTGCATCTCCGGATCCAGCTGGAGGTGGGTTCCTAAGTTGCTCGTTGTTGATGTTGCCACGGCGGGACGGACGCACCATCTTAGCAAGAGAGGGGGGGTCACAAACACATAAATGCAAGATATTAACGAAAACTATAATCAATAATCAAATAGAATTAAACACGCGCCTACTTCTACCCATCCTCACACGTCCTAATCAACTCTCACAGTCCTATACCTTAAAATTCCTAGATATCTTAAACCTATTCTCTGATACCATTTCTCTGTCACGCCCCAAATCCGAAACGTAACAGACGCCGCATACCTGCTAAACTAGCAAATATGCAAGGCTACAGAAATAGATGGAAACTAGCAAATAGGACATCAACTAAAATCAAACCGAATTCTAACATCTATAAAACTAAAGCTTACCACGAATCACAAGAGAGATTCGGTTCATAAAATACCATAAGTAACAAAAGTGGGTACGAAGAAATAACGAAACAAAAACAGATAAACTTACGAAATCCAAAATTCACATCTAACAATACTAGATCTAAAACAAAAGAAACTAAAATCGAACACTAACTACATCTAACGTTCACTCGGTCCCGGCCCCGCCCTGCGAATTAGTCTCGGTACCTGGGTAAGCAATCATACACCACATTAGCCGGATTAAGCATACAGATAATTAAATACACAAATTAATTTAAGCGACTAGTTTTTAATTTGCAAAGTTTCGAAAATAAGAATTATCAAAATTAAAATTAAGATCGAATTGAAACTATGAATTTACAAAGCATTTCTCTTTCAACATATAATGAAATAATATTAGGTCTCCGGCATCTAATTATGTTATATAATCCGTTGGCGAGATACAAAGACACCCGAAGGCGTAAACAAAGCTGAGGCACCCGAAGGCGCAAACAAAACTGAGCCACCGGAGGTGCGTGTACAAAACAGAGGCACCCGAAGGTGCAAACAAAGCAGAGGCGCGGATAGGCGCAGGCACCCGAAGACGCAATACAAAGACGAAGCTTGCTTCTATAACAAAGTACATGTCGACACGGCCAACCTTATCATAACAGAATACCAAGAGACATTATAATTCAAAAATTATCCAACCACTAATTTACAAAACAGATTATCAAATTTCAAAAAAATTCATTTTGCTAAAAGGACATGTCAATCATAATTGAAACTCAATTTACAGAAATATTTAATAATATACTTAACCCTTAATTTTAAAATCTACAAAATAAGGTTTTCACACAATCAAAGTATTTTCCTAATTATTTAACAAACACTAACGAGTGTCCGGTCGCTTACGTTAACGCAGCTTCAAAGATAGAAAATTATCCCGTTGAAACTGCACCGAAAATTTAATCGTCGGAACCTAAAATAGAGACATGCGATTCTCTATAAGCTAACTAAAATAAACATGCAAAGAGAATATAATTATATTTAGCAGACAATTTACCCAAGGTTTAAATTGGATAGGCCCATATCGGTAACAAATCGGTTAGAAAAGTATGCAAATAGGTCGGGAAAGAACACAAAGGGATTTAGAACATTAAATTCGACGAAGTTCAATTAGCGATCAAAGGGATGAAGAAGTTTCGAGGATTAAAATATTCAAAGAAGCAAGACAAGATGAATGAAGTTTTAAATAATAAACGAAGGATCTAATGCTCGAAAAGAGGGTTTTCAGATGTTGAAACATTGATATGCAAATCAATAATTAGATAGAATCAAGATGGGAACAAAAACAATATATACCTTCTTTTAGGCATTTTATCGAACATGTAACGGACTTTCAATAACTAAGTAGAATATGAGAAGCTTACGCAACTAGATCATATAAAGGATACAAGATATAAAATTAAATGGTTTAAATGACAAAGATTAGATACAAGGAAATCAGATTTTGAATGATTTTCAATTTTAATCATCATGAGACGAGCATTCAAAATAAAAATATAACTATGAACAAAGCGGTTGGATGATCACAAGATTCGATATAGAGGTAAAATGAGAGAAAGAGGAAAACCTTCTCGAAACTGGTGAAGACAACGGTAAGATGTTGTCGATAGCGAACCAAAAAAGAAATAATGGCTAATAAGGATCGCGGCGGAGGCGGCTATGGATGACGGCGACGATCGGATGGCGTCGCGCGCACATTTGCGGAACGACAGAAGTACGGATGCGATGAGGGGAGAAAGGAGTCATGCAGGAGGGGAAAAAGATTGATCGGATGAGGGTTGGCTAGGGAATAATTAAGTTAGGTAACAAAATGCAGCCGAGTCCCTCGAAGATCGAAAATTACGAAAAGGTCCAATCTTAAAAAGATATGAGTTAAAACAATAAGTTAAGGGTATGGGGTGTTACATTTTCGCCGTTCCGATTTTAACATTTCTGCTTGCTTGTGCATATGTGTGCTGGCATGTGTGCACAGTGGGCACATAGCGTGTGTGCATAATCAGGATCAACATGCATAAAACTGTAACTAATGCATTTCTACTCAGGTGTAAATGGAGGCCCTATAAAATCTTAGTCATTTGATGTAATCGGCAACAAATAAATGGCCCATAGATGGAAGTCATTAAGTTTTGAAAACATTTCTTTTATGCATTTAGTAGTAACCCTTATTGAAAAGTTACATATTGCTGATTTTGGCAAAGCTTGATATTTACAATGAGTTGTGAATTTGTGATATTTTATATCTAGGCCTATGAGATGTGGTAGATTTCATCTCTCTATGGAGGTGGTGCAGGAAGGGCCTATTGGCGACTTACATGAACACCAAAAGGGTGTTGTTAATTATTTTGTCAGCTGTAAAGATTTGTAGTATACAAAATCAAAATGGCAATCTCATCTTTTGTTTGAAAAATATCCTGATGATTGACATAAGTAGACATTTTCACGCTCTACATCTTATAACTATCTCCTTGTTCTAAACTTGGTTTGATTACTGTTATTCGGCTATTATCTATGTTGACCCAACATAATTTTCTTGTTTCTTTTTCCCGAAATGCTTGCAAAGTGTGATGATAATGGTGAAAAGACTCTGGACATGTCCATGGTAAAGGGTGAAGAAAAGAACTTGTGCAAAAAAGATAAATATGCAAGGATAGAACAAATGAGGGTTACTCCTGGTCTTTCAGATTATCAGAGGACCCCTACGGTAATCTTCTGTTTCATGTTGCTGCATGTTGGATATTTCTTTTCTTTTTGTAATACTTCTTATTTATAAGTTATGACACCCTAATAGTCCCACATCGGATAACATAGAAGAGTAGGAGGGGCTTATACATGACCGACACACTAGTAATAATAATCGAGCTTAAACATTTTAGGCTGGTGGTTTGAGCCCAATTAGTTGGTATCATAGCTGAATACACTCAGAAATGTGAGAGCTAAGTTCTATGTGGGACAAAGTGCTACAGATTTGTTGGGAGCCATCTTCTAAATTTGTAGGAGTCACCTCTAGAATCTTACATCACCTGATAATTATGGTTTATGTGTGTGATTGGGTTTGGGCTTGATGAGAACGTTAGTGTCTAAACTGGGGAAGTCTATGACGCCTAGCAGTCTTACATCTAATTATGGTCTATGTGTGTAATTAGGTTTAGACTTGATGAGGGCGTTAGTGTCTAAACTGGGAAAGTCCGTGACGCCAAATAGTCTCACATCGATAATGATAGAGATTACGAATGGAAATAAAAGGATCATGCACCCCAATACTAAAAACTGGGATAAACATGCTGGTTATTTAGACCTTATGAGTAATTAGTGCTAGTGGGCTTGGTAGATTAGTTGGTATCAGAGCCGATTCATCAGGCTGACGTATGAGGTGGACCTCACGTCACTTGGTGATCTTGGGTTATGTGTATGATTGGGTTAACGGGAACGTTAGGGTCTAAAATGAAGGAAATACATGACATAGGATATTTTGGGAGTGTGAGAGACTTACATGTGATGAGCGCACAAGAAGTACTGAAGTACTAACCGGGCTTGAGTATTTTGGGCCGGTGGTTTGTGCCCAATGAATTATTAGTGCTAGTGGACTGGATTGTAATGTAACTTTTGAGCTTTCCATTATTTAGAAGCTCCCTTAGTAAAACATATTCCATCTTTGCATGCTCGAGCGAAATTCTGAAACAATCTTGTTTATTAAATGTTGCTTATCTCTGGCAACAATAGGTTGTTGAGAAGTAATACTCTCTTGGACTTATGTTGTTATTACTGCTGAAAAGTATGGAGAAAATGTTTATTAGTACATGTAGTATCCTTAAATAGAGTATCAGTGTTAGAACTATGAAGCCAATAATACTATGAACAGATTCGCTGGGAATGAAAACTAGCAAACATTAACAGCTTGAGAAGCTTCCTGCTGGCTGTAGACGATTTAAAACCCAAATTATGTGTTCCAACATATGGGCATTGCATAATCATTGGATTTTTTTGTAACCTCCCTTTACAGAAAGATGTCATCAACTCATCATTATCTCAAATGAGATTGGTAATTCTTCTAGTTTTTTTTTTTATCAATGGCTAGATCGGAACAAAAGGAATTGTTGTTGTCCATTTGGTATTTTGGCTGTTTGATGTAAAAATTTTACCTCTTTTGGCATTGTTTGGTACTGTTACCCCTTGTTTTTTGTTTTGTTTTTTATCACAAATTTTACGTAATTGGATCCGTGGGTGGATGGACTTCTCTGGTTTCCATTATTGTTGGTTAACTTGCAATGCATCTTTGAGGGATGCAGAATGACATCTTTCTTTGGAAAAAAATATATAGGGAGCAAAAGTTGCAACTTAAAGGTCTTATTTGGCATCATTGTCGTTTTTCTATTTTTTAATACACTCGTTCTATATAATTTGAGATATCAATGGAAAGATTTTTCACTTGTTGTCATGGTTGGTTAGCTTTGTAGTACACTCCGGCTAAATGATGAATAACAATTTGTTTGATAGTATCTAGAACCGAAAAAGAACTTGTCTTTCAACTTTTTGGTTCTTTGTGCCAAACAAATAGTTTGGATGTAAAGATTGCAAATAATCCACCATGCCTTTCTACACTATTTCATATAGAAATTCTACTTCTACACTGTTGGCCTGTTGCACTCATCACATTGCATTTGTGTTTTAAAAAGGAAAATAAAAAGCAGTGGTACCAAACATGGCCTTATTTATCAAAGAAGTTTGTTATTACTTGGGTTTAAGATAATTCTTTCTGTATTTTTCTTACATAATTGATTGTTTAATTCTGATTTTAAATTTTGAAGCCTGGAGAAACCTTGGGAAATTTTTATAGAAGAACAAGGATGTACTGGCAGATGACTGCTCATAAGCGTACTCAACATACTGGAAATGTATGTTACTTTCTTTATTTTTAAAAGTGTGTACCAAGTCACAATTTTCTTTTTAATTTTGCTAACCTTTTATAGCCATATTAAGGATTCTTTTGTACGAGAACAAATAATTCACAAAACTTTCTGAATAGATAATGAGAGTACAAAATTGTGACTTGGTACACACTTGCTAAGAGTATAGAAGCACTACTCCTTTCAATAATCACTATATATCAAATTAAATCCGTTAGCCAAGTTAGGAATAGATAGTAATCTTTTACACGACATCTCGACCTATTTCTGACAATTTTTGTACTCTCAATATCTATTCAGAAAGTTTTGCGAATTCTTTGTTCTTGTACGAAAGAATCCTTAATATTGATGAATCAAGAGATGTTTGCTGCTTCTAATTTTAGTATATGCAAAGGAAATAAAATGAAGCAGTATTTACAAATCGCGTGAAACTAAGGATCTGGTATGGATTATCAACCATTGTGCTCGAGCTGCAGATCATTATGCTTGTTTTCTAATGATTTAACTTCAGCGAGCTTACATAATTTTTGAAACTGTAACATGCAGCTACATGTGAATAGCCTTAGTTTTCACAAGGGCTCAAATTTGATGTTTTATGTTGTTGCGTTTTGTGTTTATTCAAATATTAGGAGCTTGGGAAGGCTAGTTTTGATCTTGCTAAGGCCCGATATAAGGAGGTCAAGCCCATACTTGATGAGGTGAGAATTATTGGGCTAAATTCGGCCGAGTGCTTGATGTTTTAATTTCTTTTGGGATGTATTTACTCACTTATTTTGTCTCGCATGCTGTGTAGCTGGCAATACCTGATGCAGATCAAAAGGCTGAAGAAAAAGCTGGCAGGGAAACAAGTTCTAGAAAGAAGGTTAATCCGGCGGGAACAAGCTCTAGAAGAAAAGCTGGTGCGGAAAAAAGTTCTAGAAGAAAGGTCAATCAGTTGGAAACAAATTCTTGCCCGGAAACAAGTTCTAGAAAAGAGGTCAATTCGGCAGAAACAAGTTGTCAAAAAAGAGTTGGCGCAGAAAAAAGTTCTAGGAAAAAGGTCAATCCAGCAGAAATGAGGTTCTAGAAAATGGGTTGTAAGAAAAGCATGCCAAAAAAACCCGGCAAAGTAGTTTTATTTTTTTCTTTTTCTTTCCAAAATCTCTTGCTCCAGTAATACTTGTACATTAGTTGATGTCGTGGGCAATTGTGTTTCGGTGTTGATAACGATAACAAAGAAAACCACTGTGAAATGTAGTTCCTACTTAAGACAGCTCAAGCAGCTTCTGTGTACATTATCAAATGTTTATTGTGTCTTCATATTTTGATATATGTACATACTATTTAAGGGTAAATTGCACGTTTGGTCCGCAAACAATGAGGTTGGTGACATTTTGGTCCTCAAAACTTTACTTTATCGTAATTTCTAACTCGAACTTCCAAAATTATTGCAGCAAACCCTGTAACCTAATTTAGTTAATTAAATATTGATGTATCATCATGTGTAGTTAGTAGAAAAGTGATATAATAGCGTTGTGATGATGATGTTACATCACTTTTATATTAGCAATGCGTAAATGTTAAGTCAACTAAATTGGGTAGAGAGATTTGGTTGCAATAATTCTGATAATTCGAGGAAGATATTGCAACAAATTATGAAAATTTGAGCACTAAAATATCGCTGCCCTCATAGTTTGAGGACCAAATGTGCAATTTATCCTACTTTTGATTATTGAGAACAACTTGCACATTTTTAAGTTTCATTTACTAGCTAAGGTGCCCATGCCATGCTGCAGAGAGACAGACACTGTTATAATTATTTTCCAGAGCTTATATTTTTTTCGGAAAACTTCAAATACCAATCCCATGGTTTTGCATTTTCTTACTTTAGTATCGTGATTTAAAATATATCACTTTCGTACCCTGTGGTTTTATTTTTCTCTTTTGTTATCTCATTTTACTAATTTTTTTCGTTAAATCAGTGGCAAAGTTAAAACTAAAGGATACTAAGGTGAATATTTGATAAACTATATATGTGGTATTTGAAGTTTTTTGTATTTGATTTTACGAAAAGTTAATGGACAAATGACGAAAAAGAGAAAATGAAACCACAGTACTAAATTGATACAATTTAAAACATATGATACTAAAGTGAGAAAGTGTGAAACTACAGGAGTGGTATTTGAAGTTTACTTTATTTTTTTATTCATGTATAATAACCTGAAGAATATGTAAAATCAATTGAACAATATAATGAATAAATAGCATTAATAATTGGTACAGATATAAAGCTGTTAAAATCAAACTTAAAAAGAAATCAAAGCTTTGAAGCAAGAAAGGAAGGAATGAAATAAAAAAACATATATGTAATGCCCATTACCATTACAAAGAGATGCCCACCAAGATAGTAGATCTAACAATATAAGCAATACACCGACCATCCCTAGAGCCAGTGGTTGGTACCCGAGACCTGAGTTCGAATCCTACTTGATTCACATTTTTCTAGCTAAGTTTATTTCTTAACGAAATAAACGAAGCGGGTAGCGTGCTACCTATCTCTCAAAAAAAAAAAAAAAAAAAAAATAAGCAATACCTAAAAAGAGAAGAGAAAATAATCGTAAATCTGAGGTCTTGTATACCTCAAAGTTGAAGAATGAGCTCTATTCATGTAGTATCCCTGGTGTACAGCAGTTGAGGCTTGTCGACAGTTTTGGAGAGTATCGGGACAAGTCCGAGTCGTGTTAGCGTGAAATAGACGCAAAACAGACTCAGTAGGGACGCGAGAGCAGGAGTTAGCATTGGAATCTGCAAAAGTGCAAATTTTCTACTTGTTGTACTGGTACAACCATCAAGGTGTACCGGTACATCTTTGCTTGCTGTATTGGTACAGCCATCAAGGTGTGCTTGCAACATCGCGGTCAAGTTTCCGTGCAAATGCTTTCTCTCGGGTTACCATTTGTACCGGTACAAATACCCGTGTACTGGTACACCAGGGTAAGTAAGAGGGCAATTTAGTCTTTTCTTGCCTCGTACGTATCACCAATCCACCCCTTGCTATATGTACGTGTTGGGGGAGCTGATGAGGACTTCTTGCAGGCTTCTTCTCCTCTTTCTCTCTCTAGACATGACCGTGAGCAAGGAGGAGCTCGGGTGGAGTTGGATCGTCGCCGACGTCGCGCCGCGGTGCCGTTCGAGCGTGTGTTCGTCGTCGTAGCATCGCGAGGAGGCCGGGCGAGGGTGCAATTCCGCCGTACTCGACGTCACGCCGGATTAGGAGTAGCGTTTGAGGTGGGTTAATCATCGAATTCCTATTCCTAAGTCTAAGTTGATAACATGTATCTACGATCTTCGTGTTTATTGTTTATTTTAGCTCGAACTCGTGAATTGCATGCTTATATGTAGAATCTTAGTTTGGATGTGACACCCCAATAGTCCCACATCGGATGGGAATGGGGTTGTCATTGGATTTATATGAGACTTGGACACTAGTAATAATAACTGGGCTTAAGCATTTTGGGCCGGTGGTTGGGCCCAACGAGTTATTGTTGCTAGTGGGCTGGGTCGTTACATTGGAGCCTCGAGTAGAAATTTTAGAACATCTATACATGTTAGACTTGGATATGACTTAGGAGAAAACCCGTGATTATGATCAGTTATATGCTTAAACTACCAGATTTAGCTCTAGGAGCCGTGGTTCGATTGTATCGTCGTAGTTTCAGAGCGGTGGATACCTCAGGTAGTTTAGAGTGCAGTTACGCTCGTGCTGGGATCTCGAGCCTATTTTTACAGTAGTGTTCAGATTGTTCCTGACTGTTGGGTGCCGTCGGGGTTGACGGTGGACACTGATTGCTGTTTTGGCATCAGATTGTGCTGAGGGCACGTGACATATTGGTTGTTAGATCGACTGGACCATGTTTACTTGACTTTAGCCCGTGAGAGCCTGATTGAGCTCGACAGAGATACGCTTGCATACTCGGTTGGTTCGCGCCCACGAGTGCCACTCCGGAGTCAGGCTTAGTGCTGTTGCGTTGGTGTCGTTGTGTCCTGGTTGGACTCGCTCTCTACTAACTACCCAGCATGGTGGTTGTTAGTGTAGCTTCGACAGGCGGGACGGGTGTATTACAGTCCCTGGTGAGATTGGGTCAGGATTGATATTTGCGACAGATGGTTAGAATTAGAGCATGATAGTGTAGTGGCATTTAGCTGTAGATTTATTCTAGCTTTTCCTTCTATCCCTACTTACCCCTGTAGACTTAGTGGGTGGACCGGTGATGTTGAGGGCGGCACCCACTGAGGACTACTTGTTTTTACAGTAGTTCTCACGCCCAGTTGTTACCCATGTTTTTGCAGAGCCCTTTTCTACGGCTGCTACTGTTCCTGTTTCAGATCGTGGCATGGGCGTCGCGAGTTAGAGCGCTTCCCGACGTGCCAGAGCTAGAGGAGCACCAGCTACAGGTAGTTGTAGTTTTTGAGTTCATATACATACTTTTGTTGTATCTCGCTGGTGCGAGCATTTTGTAGCCCGAGATGATATGTTTGTATATGGAACTTGTTTATTTATCTACTTTGGTTTATTTTCTAGCAGCCCGATACTACTGGTTGTAGTATTGTATGGTTTACAGGTACAGCTATCGCTTCGTATACAGGAAAAATTTCTTTGTATACGGCGGATTTATCGGCGTATCCGGAAAACATGTAATCCGGAGCGTGACAATTCAATTGAACTCCATTCCATCTATCATCACCTCTAGTACAAAGTATTAGGATTTAGCTATCAACATCAAGACAAGATGATAATTAAAAAATAAAAATAAAATATCAATAAAAATGTGCAGAGCCAACATGGAAGATTGTATAGATTTATCTAATTTGACATGCTAAAGCATTTCTATCGATCCATCATTACCTAAGCATCATAAATCTATTTTAATTTCGGAATGAAGGAAAGAGATAGAGCATCGATCATAGCTGATGAATCAGTACCGTATACGCTCCCGACAAATCCTTTACCATGCTTTTTTTAAGTACACAAGTAGCTAGGAGAATTTTAACCAGGCAACAAATAGAGAAGGAAAATCATTAGATACTAGTGCAGAGCCAGCACTTCGTAGCGGGTAGATCGTATTTCAATCAATTTAGAGTTGGTATACGATATAATTAAAACAGAAATGCAGAACTCTAATTAGGTCTTTTTTCATTCATCATACAAAAAAGTAACGCTCTCTCTATTATATATAAGTAAATAGTCAATAACTAGCTTTTGACTCAATATACGATGCACGGCTAATATAATAATATAAAATAACAAAAATTATTATATAATGATAATAGAAAAATATTCTAATTAATATTATATTTTTTAACAAATAAAGAAAGATACTATCCATCTTAATAATAGTATTGATACCTTAAAAAGTCGATAGCTATTTGGCCCGTACGATGCACGGCTAATACAATAGTATAGAATAATAAAAATTATTTTGTGTTTATAAAAAGAAATTTTCTAATTAATATTATATTTTTTTAACAAATTAAGAAATGTACTATCAATCTTAATTATAGTACATATTAAAGTATGAAAGCTAGAGAAAATTTTTTTGGACCAAAGTGATTTAATTATATTTAATTAACTTTAATTGATATAATAAAAATTAATAATAATATTTTAATTTACTAATTTTATTTCATAATTAATTATAATATAGATTTGATACCCTAATTATTATTTTTTAAAAAAATCTATTTACTATAGAAAGCATTTTATTTCCTAATTATTTTTTTCCTAAAAAAATCTAATTTGACTTAATTTGAATTAATTTGTATTAATTTTATTTAATTTGATTTGATTTTATTTATTTAATTTTAATTGATATATTAAAAGTTAATAGTAATATTTTAATTTTATTTCCTTATTAGTTATAATATAGATTTTATTTCCTAATTAATAATTTCCTAATTATTTTTTCCTAAAAATATGTATAACTAAATTGTAAAATCAATTCAAATTAAATTAATTCAAATTAAGTCAACTAATTTGAATTAAGTCAAATTAATTGATTCAAGTTATTTCTATAATAAATTTAAACTGAAGAATTATCTAAATTGGTATTCTATATTTGAGTATAATTATAATAATAGTGTTTAATAGTCTTTCCTAATCAAATTCTAGTTAATTCTTTAGTCGGTATACTTTGATTTAATAGTGTTTCCTAATAAAATTGTTATCCTATATTTGAGTATAATTATAATAATAATAGTGTTTCCTAATCAAATTTTAGATAATTGTCTAATTGGTATAATTTGACATAATTTGAATTAATTTTATTTAATTTGGTTTAATTATATTTAATAGTGTTTCCTAATAAAATTGTAATCTGATTTAATTTGATTTAATCTGATTTAAATCAATTAACTTGTAATCTGATTTATATTTAATTTTTCAATTAAGCCATATTAATTATAATATTAATTTGATTTAATTTTCAATTTAAATCAATTAAAGAATTAAATCAACTAAAATTTGATTAGGAAACACTATTGAATTGATTTAATTGAAAATTGAAAATTGATTACAGAATTAATTCAAATTGGTATAATAATATTCAAATTAACTATTAAACCAATTGATTTAATAGTTAAATTAATATGCCAATTAAACACTATTAAACATTATTAAATTGAAAATTGTTTAATTGATTTAATTCTTTACTTGGTATATTATAAAATCAAATTAATTTTAAAATCAATTCAAATTAAGTCAAATTATACCAATTAATTTGAATTAATTTATAATATACCATAAATTAAATCTTTGAATTAACTATATATCTTTTTACTATAGAAAGCATATAGAAAGCAATTTATTTTCTAATTATTTTTTCTAAAAAAAACAAATTTGACTTGTTTCATATATTATATATACTTTACTATATATAATAATAATTTTGCAAATTTACTATATATAATATTCTGAAAATTTTCTATATTATAATTTACTATATATAATAATATAGTTCATAATTACTATTTATAATAATAAATTTAAAAAATCTATATTTGAGCTTGACACGTGGCAAGCATATAAAAAGCCACGTGTCAAGTTTTCACATAGGGTTCAATTAGGGTTCTTCTTTATTAGTATATTATAATAGATAATAGATATTAGTATTAAATAATTAAAATAATTAATATATAATATGATATATACATATATATTAATGATATTTAATTAAGCAATTTGATCATAATATTTATTTTAAAAAATATTTGGATTAATTGTCACGGGTCTTAGATTTTGTTTGGAATTGCAGAGAGATTGCGTTACGTGTGATGAGAAATTATGATTGAAAAATACTTTATTTGTTTTCGTATGTATTATATTGTTCCGCATAAATATATTTTCTACGGTTCCACCAGAAAATATAAAATAAGATCACTAAATACTTTTATCCCAACTCCATTTTATCTAATAGTATTATATGGGTCTCAATACCAAATTAAGCCTCACTAATTTGAAAACCAAAAGTGTGTAGAGACCTGGAAGATTGCACCTGAGGCTTGACGACGCCTCTCCGGAGAGTGTCGGCAAGCTCTGGTCGCGTTAGCGCCAAACGACGCTAAACGGGCCCCGTGGGAATGCGAGAGCGGCGTGTGTCACAAAAAACTGCAACAGCGGGTTTTCGTGATCCGTACCTACAAGTTGGTTTCTATACCGTAAGACAAATGATTGCTATACAGATAGCAACCAGGGCTATACTCGGTGTAGCTCGCAGATGCTCTCGGGTTGCCCGTTTGTACCGGTACAAATGGAATTTTGTACCGGTACAACGTGCAGTATGGTGCAGTTTGACTTTTGGGCTCTTGTCACATCACCACCTCACCCCCCCTTGCTTATAGGAGCAGAGAGGAGAGAGAGAGGGCTTCTTCACCCTGCTGCTGCTGCTTCTACTCCCCTTCTCCTTCTTCCCCTTAGCTAGGTGGTGGTAGTAGAGGAGGAGCTCGAGGGAGGTGCGAGCTTCGACGACGACGTGCCGCGGAACGGATCGAGCGAGTTTCCGGCGACGAGACGCTGCGAGGGAGCCAGCCGTGCCCGCGGGACCGCCGCCCTCGACACAGCGACGAGCCTAGGGCTTTCCCTGAGGTGAGTAGCCCATCGAGTTTCCCTCCGTTGCTTCTAAATTCCTGGATTTTCGAACTGCAGCTGGCAGCACCGTCGACCCGCGGAGTTTTGACTTGTTCTCTGTGTAGGAGAGTCGAAATCCGGCGAAATTTGGGGCATTGGATCCGCGACTGCGAGACGATTCCAACGACACCTTACTTGCTGGATTTGGACAAGGTTTGCTCAGTCGGAACCCATCTTTACTGAGCCGCTGTTTGCGAGCAATTTCTGAAACGCCGAACTGCAGGATTCCAGCGTCGACCGTCGGTGTTTCGCCTTGATCTCAGCGTAGGAGAGGCGGAATCCAGCGAAACTTGCGGCGTTGGATTCGTGACTGCGAGACGAAGATTTCGAGCCCTGAATCGCTGAATTCGGATAAGGTTAGCCCTGTTGGAATAAAGCTTTTCTCAGCCGCTGTTTTTCCGGCAGATTTTGTGAAATCGGTGTGACGTTGAGTTACTTCATCGCAGCGGGAGACTTTGGATCTCGGCGGACCAGCGAAGGAACTTTTGGACGCGGGCCACCTTCCTTCACTGCCAGGAGATTGCTATCGAGGTGGGTTTTCATCGGATCATGCCTAAGTCAAGTAGTCAACATGTATAAGTTCCGGTTTTTGACTAACTTGTGATCGCTCGAATTCATGATTAGTAGTACTTTAAATCTGAATTTTGGAAGCATGTTTAGTATACTTTTAATTATACATGTGGACTTGGATTTGACTTAGGAGAAAACCTCGTTTTGGATCGTCATTAGCTACACTACGGATTTAGCTCTAGGAGCGTTTTGTGCCGTATCATCGCCGTGGGAGTGCGATGGATACCGGGGTAGTGTAGTTTGCTTTTACGCTCGCGCTGTGGATGCCGAGCTCACTTTTCAGCAGAGTCTAGTCGTGCCGGGTTGCTCGGCACCGTCGGGGTTTGACGGTGGACCCGGTGTACCGTGTGGTTACGCTTTGTGCCGGGGGCATGTGGTGTGTTAGTTCTCGACCCAGTGTACTTGACTATGCCTGTGAGAGCCAGATTGAGCTCGACAGAGATACGCTTGCATACTCGGTTGGTTCGCGCCCACGAGTGCCGCTCCGGAGTCTGGCTTAGTGCTTTTGCGTTGGTGTCGCTGCGCCTCGTTGTGGGTTGCTCTCCGCTAGCTACCCCCCGGGGTAGTTGTAGTGTTGCTTCGACAGTGCGGGACGGTGCTTTCACACCCTCGTAAGATTGGGTCACTTTCATCGGTTCTATAGAGAGTGGTTTAGAGCAGATAGTATAGGGGTTGTTAGCCGTCGAGCGTTTCCAGCCTTCTTTTACTTTCTTGCTTACCCTGTAGACTTAGTGGGTGGACCGATGTGTTTAGGGCGGTACCCACTGAGGACTACTTGTTTTTATAGTAGTTCTCACGCCCTCTTTCTTCCACCGTTGTTGCAGGGCCTTCTGTTGCGGCTGCTGCTCCTTCTGAGACGGACCGTGGGAAGGGCGTGGCGAGCTAGAGCCTACCCTTCGAGTGCAGTGCTAGAGGACTTCCGCTGCAGGTAGTGACAGTTTTTGGGTTTGACACTTTTGTACATACAGTTGAACTCGCTGGAGCGAGTAGTGTTCTTTTGTATCCGTCATTGTATGTATATAAAGTTGTTGTTTTTCCTACCTGTTTATTTATAGTTATTCCAAACTCTATGCTACCGTTTGTAGCATTGTATGCTTATACGAGTGTACTACGCTTCGTATACAGGAGAAATTTTTTTGTATACGGCGGATTTGTCGGCGTGCCCGGTGAATATGCAACCCGGGGCGTGACAAAGTGTAAGCAATTTGATAACAATATTTATTTAAAAAAATATTTGGAACAGTTGTCTTGGATCTTACTAATTGTCACGCCCCGGGGTCTCTCTTTGAAGTTAAAAACACAGCAAAATTTTTTTTTTTTTTTTTGAAAACCTGACCCCCAGGGTATACCAGATCCGCCACAACTACAGGAAGTTCACTGTTCACACGGACAGAGTCTCCCTTGTATTTGCACGGCGTCACACGAGTACAGAGTATTATAATACAACCACGAAACAACCACAACGAATTAACATACAAACAATCAACAGTTACACATTCACATACACCATTCACCACAGGTTCATTCACAATTGAGTTTAACATAAATGCACATAAAAACCTTTTAAAACCGTTTTCCACATGAAAACATTTATCTTTTAAAAACGCTACCACGAAGGGTAGAAAACTTTTCCATTTTACAAAATCCAGAAATCCTTTTTATTACATTCATGAAAATCCACATATTCAAATGTAATAAAAACACTGAACCATATAACTGACTAAGCTATATCAACAGAAATCATAAGAGTAGAAACTAAACTGAATAACCTTGGTCGGAAGCTCTAACGACCGCTACGAACGTGTCTCACGTCTCGTCTCAACTCTCACTGCCCGCAATACCTGAAGGATGGTGGGGGGGGGGGGGTGAGAACATGTAAACATGTCTCCCCCTCCCAGTGGGTACCGCAAGCCGATGAAGGCGAGTACTCACCGGATCAGGAAGAGATAAACAATAATATGGGTAAGTGAAATACTAGATACAGTAGCAACAATAATACATGAACAAGATGTATAAGAGCAACTACCGCTACTATAAAGAAGAACTGCATGTATACAAACAACAAAACTATAGTAGCACAACAAGTGTAAAGAAAGAACTGAAGATGTACAAGCAACAACCGTTACTATAGCTATATGCGTCAATCGGACAAGAAGTCCAAATATGCCCAATCCGAAACCGCCATGTTGGTCCATGAGACCAAAGCCGTGCCCGCTGCCACTCTACCTGCATATTACCCAGCCCTGACCTCTAGGCTCACGGGCTGGCCCATCCAACCACTTTTGCGAAAAAGAACACCCTTTTGCGGTGGCCAAACCGCTGGTGTTCGTGAAATACTAACGAGTCGCGCGATCGATGCTCATATGCTCAAAGGTCAACCGTCGGCAACCAGCCGACAATCTCGCCCCTCAGGGCACACCGACCGTATAGGTCATCAACTGTATGGAAGCACAAGAACCGACCACTCAGGTCAACTAGGATGGAACCACTCAACATCCTCTCAACTGTATGCAAATACCGCTCAATAGGTCAACAAAAGTATAAATGCAAGAACTGACCAAAGGATCACCAAAGTGTATCAATATAATCTGGAACTACCGTCAGCCACTAGCCGACAATCTTACCCCTCAGGGTACACCGACCTCAAAGGTCATCAACGACAGAAGTCAAGAAAACGACCGAACAGGTAACAGATACAAGATACCAGAACTGACCAACCAAGTCACTGAATAAATGCAATGCACGGATCGACTAGGTAACAATCTCATAGATAATCACGAAACCGCTCTACTATAAGCATGACACAAGATACGTAGAACAGGCAAGTAGAGCAACAAGAAAACATGGTATCACATACAGATAATCTACTCTACTCCTACACATGATACTAAGCATGAAAATATCTGAGTAGAGAATAACGGAATAATATCGGTGCAAGGCTCAATATATATATGCAATAAAAACCACGAGAGAGTAAGGGTAAGAAACCATCACCGAGCGTGCACCACACTGTACCGGCGTCGGATCGAAGTACCGACCTGTAAGGATGTTGTGTCTGTCTCCTAACTGTAAAAGAATATCAACTGGACCTAAGAAAGGTCCACTGGGTTAGTGTCTATGTAACATACTGGACTTGCGCAAATTGCGGAGTTCGAGTATTCGACTGAGTTCGAAACTTTTGCACATTTCTTTGGAAGGTCGTTGACAGTGTTCCGACCTATGGTTCGAACCCCGAGAATGATGGTTTGCATCTAAGCACCAAAACCGAAAAGTCGGATGTTTGGTCAGCTCTCGGATTGAAAATTTTGGGCTTTGTACTCGTACAAATTGATGGCTATACCGGTACAGCCATGATGGCTATACCGGTATACTTTGGGTTCTGTACCGGTATACTTTGCCGAGAGAGGGGCAACCCGAGGCTCGGGTTTGGCCATTTCACAGGGTTTGTACCGGTACACTTTGGGTCTGTACCGGTACACTTTGGCAAATTCTGAGCAGTTTGAACTGCAGGGAGTTTTCTGCATTTGTGCACCTCTATTAGTATACCCCACGCCCCCTAGGGCTTCTCATGAGCTGAGAACCAGAGGAGAGAAGGTAGGGAGACCCTCCACTTCATCTCTTTTATTTCCCTATGATTTTGGCTAGGGTTTTTTAGATCAAACCCTTATTTTGCTCCTTTTTGCTAGATTGAGCCTTTTTCACCTTGGTTGAAGGCTTGGAGCTTGCGGTTGGAGCATCGTGGAGTATCAAACTTCAACCCTAGAGCCTTTTGAACTTGAATTGGAGCTTCTTAGAGGTAAGTTGTAAGTTTCCTTCCTCTAGATTTGGATTTTGGTAGTTTCTTTGTGTAGAAACCCTAGAATGGGATTCTAGGGTTAGAAATTGAGGATTTTCGATTTTAGGGCTTTGGGACCTAATTGATGAGTTTAGAATCTTCGTTTAGGTTGGATTGGAAGGACTCTAACTCTCATTGGGAGATCGAGAGAGTTTCCTTCGCATCCGGTGAGTTTTCTTCACCCTTTTGTAGAGTTTCTTAATGTTTGAGCTCACGGTTCGTCGTATGAGGTTGTAACTCCTATGGTTTGCTTCTTAGGGCACTAGGAGCAACAATATAAACTTCGTTAGCTTTTCGGAACAACGCTCAGAGTATTCGGTGGGTTTGGCTTCACAAGTAGAGGAGAAAATGTCTCCTATGTGGTTCATTGTCACGCCCCGGGGTTATTAAGTAAGTGAAAATTACAGCGAAATTTTTTTTTTTGAAAACCTGACCCCAAGGTATGCCAGATCCGCCACAAATACAGGGAGTCCACTGTACAAACGGACAGAGTCTCCCCTGTATTTGCACGGCGTCGCACATGTACAGAGTGTAAATAAATACCAGGAAACAACTACAAACAAATGAACATAACACAGATGATAACATTCATTCCACCATTCACACAGGTACACAACGAAGAGATGTATAAGCTGATATGAAATGTAAGAAAATCCTTGAAATCTGTTTCCCACAAGGAATCCTATTCTTTTAAAAACCACGCTACCACGAGGGGTAGAAAACCATTTTGATCACATAAAAATCATATTCTTTTATTACAACATAAAGCAACTAAACATCTCAAATCCAAAAGAAGGTACTGAACTGAACTGAACCATAATAAAAGTCTAAGTCATGCAAAGGATAAGGTAAGAAATAACCAACGAAGGGACGGAGCTAAATCGCGAACTAGACCCGCTCCTCACCAGCTGTCCCACTAACTCCTGCAACGTCACCTGAAAAGAAGGCGAGGGGTGAGAACATGTAAACATGTCTCCCCCTTCCAGTGGATACCTCGCGGAGATAAACACAAGTGGAGAAGATAGTACTACAGTAGCTATGATAAACAAGTAAAGGAGAGAGATATAAATAGATATGAAACAGCAGCTACTGTAAATATGCATCAACGGTATGAAAACACAAAAGTACCCAATCAGAAGCGCCCTATTGGTCCGCAGACCTCAGGCCTATGCCCACTGTCACTCTACCTGTGTACAACCCAGTACTGACCGCTGGGCCCACAGGCTGCATATAACCCACTCTAGGGCTCACGGGTTGGCAAGTCCAATGACCAGTCCCAAACCACTTTTTCGGAAAAGAACACCCTCTTGCGGTGGCCAGACCGCTGGTGTTCGTGAAATGCGTGTGTCTCGGGCGATCGATGCTGATATGCTCAATAGCCAAACGTCGGCAACCAGCCGACAATCCTGCCTCTCAGGCGTACTGACCGTATAGGTCGTCAAACTGTAAGGAAGTACCAGAACCGACCAATCAGGTCAACTAGGATGGAACAACTCAACATCCTCTCAACTGTATGCAAGTACTACTGAAGTAAACTGACCGAACAGGTCACTGATGTCATAAGCTGACAAGAAGCAAACTACTCTACTCCTACACATGGTACTAAGCATGGAAACACTGAGTAGAGTAATACTGTAAAGATGCACGATATATCTACGATAATGATATAAACAGTAAGGTGGAAGGAACGTCACCAGCGTGCACCACTGAACGGACGGCGAGTCGAGATACCCACCTGTACAACTGTAAAAGATCTGTCGACAGTGGAAGCGAAGCAACTAGACCTACGAGAGGGTCCACTGGGTTAGCATCTAACCCTCCAACACAAACACTACTATTTACTAAGCTCCACTAAAGAACCCACGGGAATCGGTTTCCCAAAACCGATTGCCGAAGTCCCCGGAAGTCCCGAAAACTGTACCGGAACTCCACTGTCGCTCACCCGTCGTTTCCGAACCTTCGAAATGACGTGGGTGACCAGCCAACAAGGCTCGACGATGTTAGTTACGGGGAAGCCCCAAGGATCTATCTAGATTGTATCCGACACCTAGAGGGGGGTGAATAGGTGTACCGGCCAAAAATCACAAATAATCGATGCGTTAAAAGTAAATGCGAAAATTAAAAACACACCGAGATTTACGTGGGAAAACTCCAAACTCGGAGTAAAAAACCCACGGGACCAACACGCGAATAACAATCCACTAAGAGAAAAGATTACAAGGTGATTACCGACTCCACGGACTTAACCTCTCTTAACCTCCTATGAATCTCCGCGCACTCCACCGAGTTGTCCACGATCACGTCCGAATCCACGAACGCCACGTTCCGAATCCACGAAACGCCTCCGCTTCGAATCCACGAAGTCTTCAACACGCCGAATCCACGACGCCACTCGAATCCACGAGCCAACGATCCGAATCCACGAATCGCCTTCAAACGCGCCGAATCCACGACGCCGTTCATGAGAAGCATCATGAGTATGGTGATCCTTCGCTTAGGAGTATCGTAGAAAACCGAAGAAGAAAACTCCAAGCGAAGCGTAGATCAAATCGACATATAAAGTAGGAATTACTATGTCTCGATTTGACCTAAAGAGGCTATTTTGTAGAAAATAGGTTTTAGATGAATTCCTAGCCTCTAGGGTTTCTCAAACATGTATTTTCATGAAGTACATGAATTAATGGAACCCCCATCGCTTATTTATAGATTTAGAAGACTTAGAAGTAGACTAGGATTGTGAAAATCTAATTTTGGAAATAAATTAGAGATAGACTAGGATTTGAAAACTTGTTTAAAATCAATTAGAAAACATAGAGATAGACTAGGATTTGAAAACCTGTTTAAAATCAATTAGAAAACATAGAGATAGACTAGGATTTGAAAACCTCAATTTTGTCTAAATATTCAATTTAAAAACATTCTAAGTCTTCCAAACACTTTTAAATATTTATAAATCATCATCAATAATATTTAAACTTACCGAGCATTATGGATTCATGTTTCGAGTCTGCGAGTCTTCGATCTTCGTCTCTTCTTCTTTAAACCTTCAAGACTCCGGACTCACTTCACGAAATATGCCAACATAAAATCCGTAACAGGCGACACTGTAAATATCTACTAAGAGTTGTCGGAAGAAATCCGAACCGTAAACATGTTTCCGTCGGCGAATTTTTGCCGAAAAACGTTCCGGAAATCGCTTTTCGATTTCCGTAAAGGCTTGGTACCTTGGACGATCATTCCAGGGGATACACACGGCATGTACACACTGCCCACAGCAGATACATAATTTTACAATTGCATAAAAGCCCCTAACAATCATGAAATCGCATTATTTCATGTAAAATTAGGGTTATTATGGACCGTGCACGCAAACCGATGCTCAATAAATCGAGCCATCGCAGTCATTGGAAGGTTTCGACGTGCCGGAGACCGTGCTCACCCTTCGGAGCACTTTCGGTCACTGTAGAACCCGCACAAATGACGCGAAGTTCTGAAAACACTGCGCACAGCGCGTAAAGTACACTTTTTCCGCTAATCGATGCATCAAATGCCTAAGCGGAGGTGAGCATCGCGTTCAGCACGAAAAGGCGATGACCGTGCTCACCTCATTTGGTCAAAAAGACCCACTGTAGCCTCGGGAATCGTGCCTAAAACCCTAGACTAGGTGCTGTTAATGAAAACACTGCTCACCTGACCCGAGGGAGCTAGGGTTGGCCGCCGGCGACGAGGAGGCGCGGTCCGGCCGGAGGTGGAAGCTTCCGGTCGGGGATGTCGAGAGGTCTTGGCCGGCGGCGGCGGTGGCCGGTGGCGCGGCGGCGGCGATCCAAGCTTTCAACTAGCCCTAGGGTTAGGGCTTCCGGCGGCGATCCGTCGGCGGGAGGCCGGGCGGGGGCTGATCCGGCGGAGGAGATCTCGGGAAGGTGGTGCTCACGTCGAAGGCGACGGCGGCCCGCGGTGGAGGAGTTGGCCCAAGCTCGGCATGCACCTAGTCCGGGCGGCCGTAGGGCGGTGCGGCGGCCGGCGTCTTCGGGGGTGACCGGACGGCGAGCCTCGACTCACCGGAGGTTGCCGGGGGCCGATCGGAGGCGGCGCGGGCGAGGAGAGAATCGGTCGCGCGCCAAACCCAACCTCGGGTCTGCGCGCGGGCGGCGTCTGCGAGGGAGCGGAGGCGGCTCCGGCGGGGCTCGGGGCGACGGGGCCGGCCGGAGAGGTGCGCGCGATCGCTAACTCCTTGCCAGGGAAGGAGATCCAGAGGGTTCCTGGCCTTCCCTGTTGCTTCTCGGCCAAAGTGGAGGAAGATGTGGCCGACGGGAGGAAGAAGATGAAGTTGGGGTTCTCCGGCGGTCGGGGAAGCTTGCTGGCGGCCGGAGGTGCGCGCACAGGGTAGCAGGAGGTGGGCAGGGGGCGGTTAGGGTGGCTGGGAGGTGAAGAGATGGGCTAGGGTTAGGGTTTCTTTCATGAAACCCTAACATATGTTTTATACACAAATGCAACTTTGCATTTTAGCCCATCACTTAGTTCTATTTCACCTTTAGTCCCTGCCAGGAGGTGAATTACACGCATAAGCCCCTCGACATTCGAATTTGCGCATTTCGGCGCATAAAATATAAGCACTTTTCGCGATTCGCCGTTTTGCCATTTTCACCCCTCTGAGATCATCTTGCATTTCTCTAGATCCGTCCGTCGGATTTCCGATCGGATCGCGCCAACGCGTTCAGCACGTCGTGAACATCGAATCTAGCCTTTTATTTCATTCGATTTGGTCTCCGATCTGCGACACAACACCCCCTCTTAATTCCTCCGTAACTTGACTTATTTATATATGTATAACCGTTCAAAACCCTTTTTCTCGACAACCGTGTATCAGAATCCAATTCCGTCAGTGCCATTGGTTCCAGAATAGTCGAGCCGTTCGAAACGAGCTATTGAAGTCCTATATTCGGAGTTCTGTACGCACCTGAACCCATCCTCTAATCCCGGCTTATCCGGAAAACTAGAGTTACTATTCACTTAAGTCATTTTTCCGGGTCGCGTAACTTTTTCGTTTTAGCTCGTTTTGACCTGAAATTTGACGAATGCTCTTGTAATTAGATTACACACAATAACATCGTCAACAAAAGGGTTTCTTTATTAAGATTAAAATGTCGGTTATTACATTCATTGTTATCAATAAATTATTTGGCATTCATATACATGCTAGATAGAATTTATATGAATTTTAGAACACTTAAAATGCATGTCTTATATGTTATAAAAATTTCACTCTATGTAGTAGAGCTTTCTGGGGTATTTTGCATACATGTGGGAATGGTTCTTGTGGGCACTTGGGAATGTGCCTCTATTGTTTATTATAGCTCAAATAATGTACTTGTGAACATTAAACTCATATTGAGACTTAGAAAGATTAAGTGTCATCAATGGGCACTTAACTTAGAAAACTGTGAAACTGCAACATAGAGACATTGACATAGGCCATTGGACATCTATTATATTCCATGTTAGAGACATGATGACATAGAGATAGGCATTGGACACAGTAGCTTTACTTTTCATGTTTAGATATGACGAATTGGTACTTGAGACGGTTCTTTGATTCTGTTGCCATTGTGCTCATTCGCACATGCTTGTGAGGGTCGCTCCCTACAAGCCGGCGCTCTGGAGTTGTCCAACGCGATATTTATTCGCCGTGCGGGATTGAGCGCCGAAGTGGATTGCCGTGGGATAGGCTCATTCCTAGGGTGGGAATGTTGACTACCACGGGGCCATTAGGCTCGGCATCAGCTAGACAGCCTTCGGGTGGGTCTTCGGGCCGAAGATTTACACTAAAGTAGTTTAATTGACATTGGACATTGACTAGTATAGTAGAACTTGACACTTTACTATTGCATTATGGACATTGGACTAGTTGGTTATATTTACTATTCATGCTTAGAATAGTTACTTACTTATGCAAATTCATGCTAAGTAGAGACATCATGTTTAGTGGTTTACATATTCTACTTACTCGTCGCTTTTACAGTTTACTTACCCACTTACTTGTTTTGTTTGGGTCTAGTGGAGCATGCAACTGAAGTCAGTAATTGCCCACTGGGAACTATTATTTAATAGTTCTCACGCCCTCTGTTTCTTATGTGTTTTAGAGCCTTCGGCACTGACAGAGGCACGGGATCGCGGCAAGGGAGTCGCCTAGCTAGCTAGCTACAGTTGTTGATACTTAGGTGGTTATTTTCTCTCTTTATGGTTTCGTGAGAGAGAGAGTTTTGGAGCCATGTATAGAGGCCACCTATGTACTTTATTAGCTTTTGTTATGGGAACTCTTGTTGTTTTTACTTCTAGTTTCATAGTGGATGTTAGTACTTTTACTTATTAGCTTCTCTTATGCTTCCTAGTTTAGAAATCGAGCTGTTACTTTGCTCTGATACTTCTAAATTCTTCTTTTATTTTTGGTTATTTATCATTTTTGGTTAGACGCCTTGTATGTTTTAGATGTACGGTGGGTCTGGGCACGCGCTGGGCGGGTTTCCGCTGGGTCCCGGGGCGTGACAGTCTAACCCACTAACCACTGACTCCAGATCCCACAAACTAATCCCACGGAGATTGGTTTCCCGAAACCAATTACCGTAACTCGCCGGAAGTCCCGAAAATCGCACCGGGACTCCGCCGAGACCCACGAACTGTCCGGGAACGCATCGACTCGAACCACAAGTCACCCGCTGCTACTAAACATGAATAATCATGCATCATGGCAGCAAACACAATTCCTCTCGATCGTCGAAACAATTATCGTCGGATAATCGTTTCAATCCGGGTTCCCGGAAGTGTCCAATTCAACACCGGAACCCACCGTCGCTCACCCGTCATTTCTGAACTCTCGAAATGACGTGAGTGACCAGCCAACAAGGCTCAGCAACTACACAACAGCTCACGAGGCACCGTCGGAAGACTTCCGAACTAAAACCGCGTTCCGTTGGCGGATTTCGCCGAAAAACGCGTCGAAAATCACTTTTCGATTTCCGCAAAGGCTTGGGGCCTTAGACGATCAGTCCAGAGGTAACCCACAGCACATAGATGCTGCCCACAGCAGCCACGACCAACCAAATTGCATAAAGGCCCTTCTTGTTACATAAAATCGCATCATTTTATGTGATTTTAGGGCTTTTATGGACCGTGCACGCAAACCAGGGGTCAACTAATCAGACCGTCGCTCTCGCTGATAGGTTTCGGCGTGCCGGAGGCCATGCTCACCTTTCGGGGCACTGTCGGACACTGTGGCACGCGTATGAGCGACACGAAAATCTGTAAACAGCGCGCACATCGCTTAGATTGCGACTAATACACAAACTAGGGCATCTTTGTCCCCGCCGGAGGTGAGCACGATGTTCAGCACGAACTCTAGATCATCGTGCTCACTTCCCGGGGTGTCGGAGAGTCATCGGATCACCAGAAAGGTGACCTAAACCCTAGATGGTGTGCTGGAACTTCAAATACTGCTTACTGGACCCGAGGAGAGCTAGGGTTGGCCGCCGGCGGCCGGACGGCGCTCCGGCCGGGGACGGGTGCGGCCGTCGAAGTGGTCGGGCGGTGCTAGCCGTGGCCGGAAACGGCCGGTGGCGCGGCGGCGGAGATCACTTTCTCCCGGTTGCTCTCGGGTTCAAGGCGCCGGCAATACGGCGGCCGAGGGGATCACGGGACGCCGACTACGCGTCGCCGGAGCCGAAGGAAGATGGCGCACACGGTACGGGCGTCGGCGGCGCGCGGTGGCGGAGATGGCTCAACCTCGGCCCGCACCAAGGCGGGCGGTCGCGAGTGCCGAGCGGCGGCCGGAGACGTGCGGGGATGTCGGGGTTGCACGCCGGAGGACGAGGCCGGAGGCCGGCGGTCGATGGGGAGCGGTGGCCGCACGTGAAACCCGAGCTCAAGCCCCCTCGATCTAGATCGACCGAGTTGGCCGCGGTTGGCTCCGGCGCCGGCGACGTGCGGCGACGGCGGGGGTGGCCGGGAAAGCGCGCCTGCGACGGATCTATGCCAGGGAAGAGCTTCCAGAGGGATTAGAAGCTTCCTCGATCTCTCTCGGTCAAGGTGGTGGAGATGGTGGCCGAGGGAGAGGAAGATGGAGGTGTTACGGCGTTTTTCGGTGGCGGAGGCTGCTCGCCGTGGCGGAGCACGCGCACGGGGAGGGCAGAGACAAGCTGAGGTGGCTAGGAGGTTCAGGGTTGGCTGGGGGCAAATTAGGGTTAGGGTTCCATGATGGAACCCTAGAACACTATTTGTACATAGTGTAACATTTGCGAGAAACCCCTCTTAGTCCAATAATTTTTGACTAGGTCTCTTGACAGCATGAGTATTATGCACATACGCCCCTCTACGTTCGAATTCGCGCGAAACGGCGCATAAAATATTGGACGTTCTCGCAATTTTTCGTTTTTGCCAATTCGACCTCTCAGCGAACATTTCTTAATTCCTGAAGATCCGTCCATCGGATTTCCGATCGGATCGCACCAGCGCGTTCAGCACGACTAGGGCATCAAATCTAGCATTTTGTTTCATCCGATTTGGTCCTCGATTCGCGACAAAATCAACCCTCTCTTTCCCCCTCACTATACCACTTATATATATATACATATATTTTCAATCGAAACCCATTTTTCTCGACAACTGTGCATCAGAACTCAAATCCGTCAGTGCCATTGGGTCCAGGATAGTCAAGCCGTTCGAAATGAGCTATTGGAGTCCTAAGTTCGGAGTCCAACGCGCATCAAAACCATTCTCTACTCAGCTCGTCAGAAGCGGAGTTACTATTCACTTTAAGTTATCGGTTACGCATATCTTCTCCATTTTAGCTCCTTTTCTCCTGAAACTAGACGAGTGCTTATGTAATTAAATCACACACATAAACAGCGTCCACAGAGAGTTTAGTTCTTTGTCTAAATCTCAGTCCTTACACTAATTTGAAGACCAAAGATGTAATTATTCCAAATGAAGATAGAAATGAGTACCGATCGATTTTGTTCAATTTTGTTCAATTAGTCATTTTATTCATAAAATAGATATGTTAAACTATTTAACAAATTTTATAATGTATAATTGTTAAAATTAAGAGTCAACCAATCATATTTTGAATATTTCAAAAATTATCGATGTAAAATTGATCACTTATCATATTGTAACATAATATTAAAGTTTGATATTAAAATCAAAATAAAATCGTATAAAATTTTTCCAAACGATGAAGCATTTAATTTGAATCATCTATAAAACCTTTTAAAATTTTATTTTTACTATCCAACCACTCTTACATTTTAAAATTCACGTATAAAAAACTATATATTTAAAATTTTGTAAAAAAAAATATTAGATTAGATTAAAATAAACTCAATCCCTTAAAATAAATAAATAAATAAAAATCCTGCGCGTACGCACCCCACCTCGCCCGCTCTCGCGCGGCGCCCGCCGCTTGCTCGCTCTTACGCCACGTGTACGAAAAGCGTCGTTTCACATATTTACTAGTGTAGGCCCGCGCGTTGCGGCGGGTCGTTCGTGTTAGGTGTCTTCAATATGAAGATCAGTATACATATATAATTTGTTACGAACTTGTTGTTGCTTCTGCTGTTGCTACATCAACTCACGCTACTGCTGCAATTTGATGTTTTTGTTCTTTGCTTCATTTTCTTGATAATATTTCGCATAAAGTAATTAAAAAGAGAAATAAAGAAAATCCAAGTTTAATAAATGAAATAAAGTTTGATACTCCTCCTAAGACCAGGAAGCTAAGTAAAAAAAAATTAGCAACTATAATTTCGAGAAAACAAAAAAAAGGATTTTTTTCCCTTTTTCGTGTTGTCTTTGTTTTTCATTAATTTTTTTATCTATCACGAATAGCTTTTCGCATTTACGCGGCAATCTTTTTGCACAAACAGTATAGTAAACATACACGCATACATGCATAATCCAGAAGAGGCCAAAAAAAAAAGAGGGGGGGGTGGGGGTGGGGGGGGGGGGGGACCATTATAAGCATATCTCTAGACCGATGGAAAATAGAAAAATAAACACACATGGGCACATACTAGCGGGATTGAGCGTACGATGATGTTGAGCGACACGCAACGCCGGTGGTGAGTGGGCAACGAGCAGGATGAACACGCCAGCCAAGCAACCTACAACAAATTGGGAGCGAAGGAGATGTAATCGATTAGCGGGGAAGAGGAAGAAAGGAGGAAAAAAACAGAGGAGGGAGTACTGGGCAGAGAACACACACGTGTAGGAGATTTTTCAGGCAGGGGCGATTAGGGAGAGGAATCCAAGCAGATTTAAATAGACGAATGGCTAGGAGAAAGTGGCAAGATGGAGGTAGCACGCGCGAAGGTTCCAGGCCAGATCCAACGTGTCCCATTGTAATAACTGGCATTTTTCCAAAACAAGAAATAAAATATTTGGAAACGGTGAATGTGTGCGTAATTGTATTATAAGAGCACACGTCAAATTTCAGGCGAAACCGAGCTAAAACAAAAAAGTTACGCGACCCGGAAGATTGACTTAAGTGAATAGTAACTCCGGATTTTCGAGAAATCGCGGAGTAAAGAAGGGTCCAGGAGCGTACCGGACTCCGAACTTAGGCTTCCAATAGCTCGTTTCGAATGGCTCGACTATTCTGGAACCAATGCCACTGACGGAATTCGATTCTGAATCACGATTGTCGAGGAAAAGGGGTTCGAACAATTTTACTTAAAGACTTAGCAAATTGGAGATATTGGAGGAAAACGAAGAGAATGGATACTTTGCGAATCCGAGACCAATTCGAATGAAGTAAAAGGCTAGATTCAATGTCCTCGACGCGCTGAACGGGTTGGCGCGATCCGATCGTGAATCCGTCGGACGGATCTCCGAGAATCGCGAAAAGAACGCGGAAAGATAAAAATCGCAAAACGGCAAAATGCGAAAAGTCCTAGTATTTTATGCGCCAAAATGCGCGATTTCCAATATAGAGGGACTTACGCGCATGATTCATCCACTGGCAGGGACTAGGGATAAATAATTACAAATTGTGGGCTAAAGTGTAATTGAGCAATGTGTATAAGTGTGTGTGTTAGGGTTTCATTGTGAAACCCTAACCCTAAAAGGCCCTTCACCTCCCAAGAAACCCCCAGCCGCCTCAGATAGCCTCTGCCCATCCCGTGCTTGTGCCCCGGCCACCGACGATCAACTCCGGCCGCCGGAAAACCATCCCCGAACCCTCTTCTTCATCCCCCGGGCCATCGTACCTTAAGTTATCAAGATCCGAGGGCTTGGAGTGCATCTGACCCAAGCATCGAGTTCCCCTGATCAAAATAACTCGTGTGCTCACCTCTCGGCGCCGCCGCCGCGCGGACGCCGCCGCGGCCATTGGAGCTCTCCGCGGCCCAAGAAGCCCGGACCCGACACAGGTATTCTCGGCGCGCCGCCGTCGCCGCCTTCCTCGGCCGCGGTTCACTCCTTGCACCTCCGGGGACCCCGTGCTTCCCGTCCGGCCATCCCCCGGCGCCGCCGCCGCGCCGCAGAGCCACCCGCGCCGCCTCGGTTTGGTGCGGACGAAGGGAGGAGCACCTCCTCCACCGCACCTTCCTCGGCCAAGAAGGGGGAGCCCCGGCCTCCCCGTGGTCCCCGCATCCGAACGGTCGCCGCCCCGGCGATCCCGCCGCCGGAGCGCCACCGGAGAAACTCCCAACCCGAGTAGTGCCGGGTTGGAACGCCGCCGCCACACCACCGGCCGCCCTCCGTCGCCAGCCGACGACTTCCCCGGACTTCCTGAACCCGGTGCTTCCTCCCCCTGCCGGCGCGCGCGCCTCCTTGCCGCCGGCGACCGAGCCCTAGCTCCCTCGGCTCCGGTGAGTGCTTTATAGTTTACAGCACCTAAGTCTAGGGTTCGGATCACCTATCTGGTGATCCGGTGGGTCAAATGAACCTCGGGAGGTGAGCACGGTCAAGGATTTTCCGTGCTGCACGCGATGCTCACCTCCGTTCCGAGTTTCGATCCTCCGTTTAGCGGGACGATCGCACTTTACGCGCTGTGCGCGCTATTTACTGAATTTAGTGTCGCTTGTGCGCGCACTACGATGTCCGATTGTGCTCCGAAAGGCGAGCACGGTCTTCAGTATGTCGAAGACTTACAGTGTGTGCGATTTCAGAATTTGCGATGCATCGGTTTGCGTGCACGGCCCATAATAACCCTATTTGTACATGAAATAATGCGATTTAGGATTCTTCGTGGACTTTTTATGCAATTGTAACCTCCCGGGCTATCTTGGGCGTGTGTATGTGTTGCGGGTAACCTCGGACTGATCGTCCAAGGCCCCAGACTTTACGGAAAATCGAAGTGATTTTCGGAGCGTTTCGGCAAAATTCGCCGACGGAAACGTGTTTACAGTTCGGATTTCTTCCGACAACTCTTAGGGATTATTTACGGTGTCGCTAAGCCTTGTTGGCTAGTCACTCGCGTCATTTCGAGGGTTTAGAAATGACGGGTGAGCGACGGTTGGTTCCGGTGTCGAAATAGACACTTTCGGGAACCCGTATTCGTACAATTATCCGACGATAATTGTATTGTAGTGTTATCTTGTGTTTGCTGCCAAAACATCCAATTAGGAGTGTTTTATGGCAGCGGGTGACTCGTGACACGAGTCGGTACTTTTCGGGACGGTTCGTGAGTCCTGGCGAAGTCCCGGTGTGGTTTACGGGACTTCTGGTGAGTTACGGTAATTGGTTCGGAAAACCAATCTCCGTGGGATTAGTTGTGAGTTGTGCTATTAGTGTTTTGTGTTAGTGGGTTAGATACTAACCCGGTGGACCCTCTCGTAGGTCCAGTCGCTTTACTTCCACAACGGATTCTTCTACGATCGTACGGGTGGGTATCCTTTGACATCCGTACACGCTTGGTGACACTCTTTCACTCTACTCTACTCTACTCTACTTTACTTTTCTTACTTGCACCTTACTGCCATTTCTATTCTCTACTCAGTTATATGCATACTTAGTATACTTGATAGGAGTAGAGTGGTTTGAGTTTACAGCTCTTCAGCGACCTACTTGGTCGATCCTTTACAGTTTCTCAGTGACCTATTCGGTCGGCTTGTTTACAGTTTCTCAGTGACCTATTCGGTCTGTGTGCTTCAGTTTCAGTGACCTATTCGGTCGGCTTGTTTACAGTTTTTCAGTGACCTATTCGGTCGGCTTGTTTCAGTTTCTCAGTGACCTATTCGGTCAGTTTGCTTCAGTTACAGTGACCTGTTCGGTCGGTTTGTTTCAGTGCTTCTGTGACCTACGTGGTCGACGAGTTTACTTAATGACCCAAAGGGGTCGATGTCCCTTTAGGGACGGGATTATCGACGATTCTTGACGTATGGTTTTTGAGCATAACAGCATCGATCGCCCAGGACTCGAGCGCATATCACGAACACAGGCGGTCTGATCCACCGGCCAGGTTGTTCTTTTCCGGAAAAGTGGTTGGACGCCAACCCGTGAGCCCATAGGCTATCTTGGGTTGAATGCAGGTTTAAAAACAGGGGGCATTGCCTGAGGTCTGCGGACCAATATTGGCGGTTATGGATTGGGTATTTACTTTCTCAGCTTTTCGATGCATACATACAGTAGCAGTTTGTTTATACTACATATATCTCTCTCCTGCTTACTTTGGCTACTGTATCTACTTACCAGTCTTTCCTTTGTTTTACTCCGTTACTAGTGGATACCCACTGGGAGGGGGAGACATGTTTACATGTTCTCACCCCTCGCCTTCTTCTTTTTCAGGTGACGTTACAGGTCATAGTGGGACAGCAGGTGAGGAGCGAGTCTAGTACGCTTAGCTCCTACCAGTATCGGTTATTTTCTTACCCTTCTCGTTTTATTACTTAGAGTACATTATGGTTCAGTTCTAGCTTCACTTTAATGGTGGATTGAGACTTATAATGATTTTTGGAAGTTTATGAAAGAACTCATGTTTTGTGAATTAAAGCTGTCTCCTACCCTTCGTGGTAGCATTTCAAAGGAAAAGGATTTTTACCCCTCGTGGTAGTGTTTTCAAAAAAGGGTTTCCGTGTGGAAACGGTTTGTAAAGGTTTTCAAAAGGGATTTTATAACTTAGAGTTTTAAAACCCATTCCCGAGTAGGAACATTTCAAAAGATAGATGTTGTTTATATACAAAGATAAATGTGAATGAACGTGGTGAATGGTGTGAATATGTGTATGTTGATTGGAATTAATATCTGTACACTTTGTTGTGGTTGTATGATTGTGAAAGACTCCTTGTACTTGTGCGATGCGGGTGCAAATACGGGAGACTCTGTCCGTGTGTACAGTGGTCTCTCTGTATTTGTGGCAGGTCTGTCATGTCCTTGGGGGTCAAGGTTTATAAAAAAAAAAAAATTCCGCTGTTTCTATACTCTAAAATGACCCGGGGCGTGACACCCATATCGCCGGAGTCGAGGGTGTCACCAAAGTACAAATCAACGCGACAGTGAAAGGACGGGCACATGACGACTCAGGGGTGGCGCCGCAATAGTCCGGGAGGGTGCAACGGAGGATGATGTCGGTGAGGCTAACGCCAAAGTACAAATCGACGCGACAGTGAAAGAACGGGCAGAGGAGGTTGGACTTATAAACGGCGATGGCAATTGGTATTAAAATTAAAAGTTGACCAATCATATTTTGAATATTTTAAAATTTTTTAAATGTAAAATTGATCGCTCATCAAACTATAATTATGGCATTGAAGTTTGATCTGAAAATCAAAGTAAAAACGTATAGAATTTTTTAGAATTAGCTAACCAATTTTTCAAAATTTTGTTTTTACTATTCAATCTTTCTACATATTAAATTTGAGTAAATAATACATTAACTTTAAAATTTAAATCCATCAATTAGCCTACAAATTTAGTTAGGCTTCATTTGGGATTGCGGGGAGATTGCGTTACGTGCAGAGAGAAATGTACGTTGGAAAAATGCCCTGTTTATTTCGCGTTCCACATATTGCGATAAGTCGGTTACGATATACTTTCTACGGTCCTACCGGAGAATGCAAAAGCATATCCCTATATGTTTTTTCCACAATTCTATTTTATCTAGTAACGTTAGATAGACCTCAATACCAAATTAAGCCTTAATATGCTTCACGTGATTTTCGCAACTAAATTTATTAAAATAAATTTTAACTTAAACTCTATCAATCTTTTTTTTATTATTTATTGTACAATTTATATCTAAGTGCTCAATATTCACTACAACAAAATTAGGTTATAGAGACACATGTTTGAGACACTTTTAAGTAAGTGTCTCATTTATGCTAAAATTTTAAAAAATATCTACTAATGCCTAAATATATAGCTCAATCCAACAAAAAATAAAAGATTACTCTACTCAACCGACCACACCCAGTCCATTTGGCCCGATTATAAACAGAAAAGAAAAAAAAAATTCAATTACCATCTTATCTTCTTTCTTCACTCAATCCACTGAAATTCTAGACGAAGAGCCTTTCCTGTCATCCTCCTCCGCCACCATGACCAACGAGATAGAGTTCGACGAAATGCTAAATGCTTAAATAAGTGTTGGTAAATTAGCAGCACTCTTTTAGGTTATAGCGACACTCTTTAACTGTCACTATGTACCTAATGACCCTACATATAGCAACACTTTCTAAAAGTGTCGGTAATGTTAGCTAGCAGCATTTTTTGACATGTATCTACATTTAAAAGTGTCGCTATAGACCGTTTTTATTATAGTGATTATAAAATTAAAATTTATGTTTAATACATACAATCTACAGTATTTAAAAATTATGTGTAAAAAATTATATATTTTAAATTTTTATGATGAAAGAAAGTAGAATTAGATTGAATTTACAAATATATATAACTATATAATTTCTTTCTTTTGTCCTAATTAGTGAACAATTGTTTAAAAAAAAAAAAAAAAAAAAAAAAAGCCTTGCCCAATCCCAGCCCCAACCCCGCTACCCTCTAGCTCGAGAACATAGATATAGAAATGGAGATTAACAAAAAGTAACGATAACCTCAAATAGTTTAGTAAAAGCAAAGATAAGTTTAAACAATACTGCAAAATCAAGTAAGCAATAATATATAGTAAATTCCAGCTGCACTTCAAAATCAGACATAACAATAATAAAGAATTTAATTACGCAAGAGCCTCGCCAACTAACTAACAGTACTGCTAGTGGAAGCTATATATATCTATAAAACACTATGATTCGACAATATTTCTTGCTACGTGGCAAGAAATCCTTCATTCACCAATGAATATTATGTACAATATACATATACATACATACATATATAGAACTAGGTTACTATGCTATTAATAGCACCAAGTCATTAGTGCTACCAAGTTTTTAGCCATTGGATTGAGAGATGTGCGGTTATGATGATGTGGGGCCCCTAGGGTTAAGTGGGTGGTTGGTTGAATAGTATGATCTAACGGGTGAAAATAATCAAAGGGTGGATCTAACGGCGGAAAACTTGGTAGCACCGAGTGCTTCGTGCTATTGATAGCATAGCAACCGAACTCTACATATATATATATATATATATATATATATATATATATATATATATATATATATATATATATATATATATATATATATATAGAGTCCGGCTACTATACTTTTATGAGTATAGAGCCTCTTGTACTCATAAGTTTTTTGCCATTAGATCTACTCTTTAATTAATTTCACCCGTTAGATTATACTATTCAACCAACCACCCACTCAACCCTAGGGGCCCACTATCAACCTAACCGTAACCACTCTCATCCTAATCACTCATTTTTCATCTGAACGGCTAAAAACTTATGAGTAGTAGGTCTTCAATACTCATAACAGTATAGTAGCCGTGGCCTATATATATATATATATATATATATATATATATATATATATATTGCTCTTCTTGAGCAAAGACCTTTTCTCTTCCTTCAACCGTTTTTTTTTTCCATATAACACTTCTCATCTCCCAAAACTTTTCCACTCATATATATATATATATATATATATATATATATATATATATATACATATACATACATACATATTGCTCTTCTTGAGCAAAGACCTTTTCTCTTCCTTCAACCGTTTTTTTTTTTCCATATCACACTTCTCATTTCCCAAAACCTGTTTTCCTCTCATCTTCCAACCCCGAGATTCCTAATCTTTCAAAACCGCTCCCTCCTCATCTTCCAACTCTCAATACCCCTCATCTTCTAAAACCGCCCGCCATCCTCTCTCATTACCCTCCTCCTCAAACAAATTGATAGTAGGATAAATAAATATCTTTATATGATTAGTTAAATATGAATTTGAGTCTCTTTAGTTTTTCCTTTATTATTTATTACCCTTCATAATATTTTAAATATTTTTCTATTTTTCTTAATGTTTTTATTTGTTTACTAAATCTGTAGACCATAGATTTTTACTAAAGCATTTCTACCCGCCGCATCGCGCGGGTTCCTACGCTAGTATATATGATATTAAAACATTAAGCTATTTTTGCACTACTCAATTTGCCTTGGCATTTAAGCCCTCGTCCATGTGTTTGAAAAACACAAACAGCTTAAAGAAGAGGAAGTAGGCTATATATATATCTCTTAGAAAGTGTTCCATCAAATACAAATTGCGGATTTTTTTTTTTCCTATCATCATTTATCTCATAAGTACATAGAAAATTGAGAGTGAAACTGAGCAAAAAAACCAAGCAGAACTAACATATATTTAATTTAGAAGTGTGTTCCTTAATACGGTTTTAGCCTTTTCTTCTGCAAACTGAAATATTTTTTTTGAGAAATAGGTAGCACGCTACCCGCTTCATTCAGTAAGAAAATAAATTTAGCTACATTGTGTGACACCCCAATAGTCCCACATCGGATGGGAATGGATTTGTCATTAGGTTTATATGAGACTTGGACACTAGTAACAATAACTGGGCTTAACCATTTTGGGCTGTTGGCTGGGCCCAACGAGTTATTATTGCTAGTGGGCTGGGTCGTTACACTTGGTATCGAGCGGTTCACCACCGGACATGTGTGGCGAGTCTCGAGCTAGGGTTCGGATGACTAGCGAGACAAGTCTCACATAGCCTGGTGATCGTGGGCTGTGTGTTTGATTGGACTGACGAGGACGTCAGGCCCTTAACGGGGGGAGTCTGTGACACCTCAATAGTCCCACATCGGATGGGAATGGGTTTGTCATTAGGTTTATATGAGACTTGGACACTAGTAATAATAACTAGGCTTAAATATTTTGGGCTGTTGGCTGGGCCCAACGAGTTATTATTGCTAGTGGGCTGGGTCGTTACACATTGATTGAGGCAGCAATGGCCTCGGAATGGGAAACAGGTACGATAGAAAAAAAAGAAATCAAATGAGAAACAAAATACAGACGACCCCTAGTGCAAGCTTGAAATACACGTCACAGCGAAGTGAAGTAGCCACATGCGCGCCGCCTGACTCAACAGAGGGCGGCCCACTCCTTGGTCAATTCCTCAGCACGATGGGCTACAGAGAGGACGTCAAAAGGTTTGTTCCAAAAAATAGCATTATTTCTAACACCCCAAATTGTCCACCAAAGGGCCGCGATATGGCTCTGGGCCTTAAACCTATCCGTCGGTGTCCCCTTACCCCGAGGCTTCTCCGAGATGGTACAAACGTCCTCGAGCATAGTAAGGTCATGGAGCTCTCGTGGGGACGAGGCAAAGAGGTACTTGGCAACCACACATTTCGCCAGTATATGGTCAACAGTCTTCACCTCGACGCCACACAAAACACAGATGTTATTGCCAGGCCATCCCCTTTTACTCAGGTTATCCCCAGTAGGCAATCTCTTCTTTAAGGCTATCCAGAGAAAGATTTTGACTTTAGCCGGAATTTTCATTTTCCAAATGCGAGGCGTTACGGAATCCAAAACTCCCCCAAATCTAGTGATTGCGTACACTGACTTGGCAGTAAATGAACTTCCGGGATTCCATCTCCATTGGGCTTCATCGGGTTGATTGGTGGACAGCACATTACCGAGGTGATTCTTCAACTCCCTGATTCTCTGTGTGCTGTACTGTGGGTATTGTAAGAAAATCATGTGTACGCAGCGGAAGATAATAGCATAATTAAAATTTTCTTGAAAAACCAAAGATCACCTCGTGTTTCGTTTTAGATCATTAATAATAGATCTAGTTGATCTAATCAAATATGATCTAATTATTCACCTTGCGCGGGTCGAGATCACCGCGAAGTCGACAATCGTTGTTAAAATTTGTGCGTCCCCGTTTAGCCGCGCACGCGCCCGGCCTCTACTCGCGTCCACACGAAATCACGCCCTTGACCGAATTAAACGACCGCTTCAATCCGTGATCCGATCACGAATTAATCCTTGCGTCGACTTGAGGAAGATGAATCAATCTTCTAGATGTGCTAGCTACCTTTTGAAGATCGAAACCGATGGATTAATCGAGGAGGACGTAAGGAAGAAAGAGGATTGACGGCTAGGGTTTTCTATCTCTCTTGTATTAATTGTCATCCTTTGCAATATGTCATATGACATATATTTATAATGAGAAAACCCTAACGTAATCCTAATCCTAATCGAAATCCTATTCCAATTGGATTATCCATTAACCCATAAGTTGGTTATGATATTAACCGAATTCGAATCCTAATTCTAATTCGATTCGTGTGTAACATTTACACATAAGTCCTCATATTATTTACTAACGATTAGTAAATACACCATGTAACTTTTACACATAAATACCTCTAATTTACAACAATTGCAAATTAGTCCTTTTACTAATAAATTAGTAAACTTTAGTATTAATCCATCCGATAAACTTCTTTTATTGTCTCCTTAATATCGATCATGCGCGATTTCTTATGTGTGTGACCTAATAGGTTCAATTCTGTCTGGTAGTGAGATATGATGTGATCCCCATCAACATCATCATCGAAACTCCTTTCGATGGCTCAAACTCTTTTGATTCTACCTTAATAGAATAATTAATTATCTATAATTATTTCTATTGGTTCCCACAATCCACTAGTGACGCCTAGCAGCATGTAGTGGCAATCCAGTCAGAAGTGAATATCGGACTGAACCTCTAGTGCAGTTACCGTACAATACAATCCTTCTATCGCATAGTTCCAACTGAGTGGAGGTCATGGAATATTCGTCAAACCCCATCACCCGTCTTATGACAAATTTGATAGGACACAAGCTCTTATGGTTACTCTTGGAAACATCTTTCCATACACCATATTACCCCGGCCGAGGATTTCTGAGCTTTGCCTTACAAATAGCATAGAACTAATTATCTCTCTACCGAGAGCGATAGATCCCTTATAAACACACCCCCATTCCTGATATGAACCGACTGTAGCCAACATATACTACTAAGACCCATGGTTAGGATCATAGTTTGTTGCGTAGTCAAACTACAGTAGCCTCATATTGAATGGCCGTGGTGTCGCAGGTCTAAGGATCAGTTGTACCACTGCAACATCGAACTAGTTACTGATGAATGAGTAGACATCCATGTAATCGTTCGTAGTTGGTCACGCTCGCACTTGTTCTCCAACAACCACCCGCATGTTCGCTCCAGTTGTCCCCACACTGATGACTTGAGATTCATCATCCCAAAAGAGAAGCGACACACGCATCAATCTTACCGGATCAATCATCGTCCCCATGATGATCCTCCAATTGAGAGCATTTATGAATTAATCACCAATAATATGTATCTCAAATTCTCAACTCTTGAGAATACATATTATCATCTTATTAATCCAAAGGACGATTCACGGACACATTAAACATGAATGGAATAAAAGACCCAATTATATAAATAATAAAGATTAAGTACAAAAATATGTCCCATAAAAATAAAAGGCGTCAGCCTGATAGGCTTCTAGGGCATATAACTAACAATCTCCCACTTGCACTAAAGCCAATCACCATGTATCTAATGCCCATCTTCTCAAGATGAGTCTCAAGTTCTCGAGTCAATGCCTTAGTTAGCGGGTCCGCCACGTTATCCGCGGAGGCAACCTTCTGTACTTCAATATGTTTATCCTTGATGTACTCTCTGATCTTGTGATACCGCCGCTCAATGTGCTTGGATTTCTGATGAGACCTTGGCTCCTTAGCTAATGCTATGGCGCCATTATTATCACAGTATAGTGGCAAGGGATCCTTACTGGAAGGAACCACGCCAAGCTCAGTGACAAATTTCTTGATCCAAACAGTTTCCTTGGCAGCTTCAGATGCAGCGATGTACTCCGCTTCCAAAGTAGAATCTGCAATCGTCTCTTGCTTGGAACTTTTCCAAACTATTGACCCACCATTGCAAATAAATAGATACCCAGACGTAGACTTTCTATCGTCTATATCAGACATAAAGTCTGAATCCGTATAGCCATCAATTCTGAGTTCTCCTCCTCCAAAAACCAAGAACATATCCTTCGTTCTTCTCAAGTACTTAAGGATATTCTTTACCGCTACCAGTGTTCCTCTCACAGGTTCGGCGATATCGGCTCGTGACACTCACGGCTGTGCTATATCGGTCGAGTACATAGCATCGCATACATTAAGTTCCCTATTGCCGAAGCATAAGGGATCCTACTCATGCGACTTCTCTCTTCAGGTGTCTTAGGAGACATAGTCTTAGAGAGGTGAATTCCATGCCTTAGAGGTACCATACCCCGTTTGGAATTCTCCATGCTGAATCTTTTCAACACTTCATCTATGTACATAGCTTGCGATAAACCAAGCAACTTCTTAGATCTATCCCTGTAGACCTTTATCCCTAGGATATAAGTTGCTTCTTCAAGGTCTTTCATAGAAAACTCTTTTGATAACCATAACTTGATCGATGTCAGCATAGGAATGTCATTCCCAATCAGGAGTATGTCGTCCACGTACAGTACGAGGAAAGTAACAGCACTCCCACTAATCTTTTTATATACACACGGCTCTTCCTCATTTCTGATAAAATCGAACGATTCGATTGCATCATTGAAACGAGTGTTCCAACTCCGAGAAGCTTGCTTCAATCCATAAATGGATCGTTGAAGCTTGCACACCTTATGACTCTCATCTTTGGAAGTGAAACCCAAAGGCTGCTCCATATAGATATCTTCTTCAAGATATCCATTTAGGAAAGCAGTTTTCACATCCATTTGCCAGATCTCATAGTCATAGTGTGCAGCAATAGCAAGTAGAGTTCTGATAGACTTAAGCATAGCTACAGGTGAAAAGGTATCCTGATAGTCAATGCCTTCGCGTTGACTATAACCTTTTGCTACTAGCCTAGCTTTATAGGTCTCTACCTTTCCATCAGAACCAATCTTTCTTTTGAAGATCCATTTACATCCAATGGGTACAATACCCTCCGGTGGATCAACCAAAGTCCATACTTGATTGAAGTACATTGAGTCTATTTCAGACTTCATAGCTTCCAACCATTTATCGGAGTCGATGTCTGACAACGCCTCGCTATAAGTCTTAGGATCATCTCTATGGTCCTTATCTCCCATTAGGAACATTTCCTCCATCTCCTCTATAAATAATCCCATGTATCTATCAGGAGGATGGGAGATCCTACTAGACTTGCGAGGTGGCGGTGTAACCTGCGGTATCACGAGTTATCGGGGAGGGTTCTTGGAATATTCGATTCTAAAGAGACTTTCTCCTTTAGTTCTATTTTTCTCCCACGCCTCCAGTGAAATATATTCACTTTCAAGAAAGAAAGCATGACGGCTCACAATCACATTATGGCCTTCTGGAAGATAAAAATAGTATCCAAGTGATTCTTTGGGATACCCAATGAATCTACCCTTTACTGATCTGCTTTCCAACTTGTCCGTCTTTAATTTCTTAATATAAGCCGGACACCCCCAAGTTTTAATATGTGTAAAACTTGGATTCCTACCATGCCACATCTCATATGGTGTGGTCGGAACAGATTTGGAAGGCACTCTGTTCAAAATATAAATAGCCGTAAGAAGTGCATAACCCCAAAACGATATAGGTAAATCTGTAAAACTCATCATGGATCGAACCATATCTAATAAAGTTCGATTCCTCCGTTCAGATACCCCATTCAATTCTGGCGTTCCAGGAGGAGTCCATTGGGAGACAATACCATTGTCCTTGAGGTAGGTTATGAAATCCGTACTAAGGTATTCCCCTCCTCGATCTGATCGAAGAGCCTTAATTGGTTTTCTCATTTGCTTTTCTACTTCTTGTCTAAACTCTTTAAACTTTTCAAAGGCTTCAGACTTGTGTTTAATTAGGTACACGTACCCATACCGTGAATAATCATCAGTAAAGGTAATGAAGTAGAGATAGCCACCCAAGCAGACACATCGAATGGTCCACATACATCACTATGTATTAGGGCGAGTACTTCAGTAGCTCTCTCTCCTTGTCCAACAAAGGGAGACTTAGTCATTTTTCCTTGAAGACATGATTCACAAGCTGGATATGGTTCAGAGGGTAAGGACCCTAAGACACCATTCCTGGCCAACTTGTTAATCCTATCCTCTCCAATGTGACCAAGTCTAAGATGCCACAAGTACGTTTTATTTACCTCCTCTCTTGGTCTTTTAAAACCATTGATATTCTTATTCATGCCATTATCAACTGTATTAACACTAACATCCATATGTAAGTGATAGAGATTGTCAATTAAAGAACCATAACCGATCAAATTATTTCTCAAATAAATTGAACAAACGTTTGATTCAAAAATAAACTTATAACCGTCCATTACCAAACGTGAAATAGAAATAAGGTTTCTAGTCGCACTAGGAACATAAAGACAATCTCTAAGTTCTAAAACTACTCCCGGATAAGTCCCCACGGCAACGGCGACAACTTTTGCTCCGTTTCCAACGCGTAGGGTAAGCTCTCCATCCCTAAGTCTTCTACTTTGTTTTAGCCCTTGCATTGAATTACACAAATGCGAGGTGCATCCAGAGTCAATGACCCATGTTAAAGTAGAACAAACCGATAAGTTAGTAGTTTCAATGACATGAATCTCCGATATCTTAGCCTTGAACAGTCGCTTCGACACTTCGTAGTGAGCTGTTCGACTTTCTTCATCATACAACTCCTTGAGATGAAGTAGAATATCAGCAGCACTCCCCATGTGCTCATGCCGGCGTTGCAACTCATTGCTCATAGACGCAAGCATGTAACATTTTACCATCATATCGTCATCAGTCCATTTATTTCTTGCAGCTCTTTGTTGAGTCGTCGAATTTTCATTCACCGCTGGAGCCTCTGTGTCCAACACATAGGCTAGTTTCTCAGAATTGAGAACAATTCTCAAATTCCTCAGCCAATCGGTGAAATTCGGTCCAGTTAAGCGATTAGTATCAAGTATTTTGGCAAGCGGGTTAGATACAGCCATTTTCTGCAGAAGGTTAAGATTCTAATTAGTTGTGTACTCAATCGTAATCCATTTGATTAGGGTCTTTAAAACTAAATGGTGCCTCCCACTAATTTGACGAATCTCCACACTCCCCGAGCGGAGAAAACGGAAACTTTATTTAAAAGTTTCTAGTGGGTATTGCGGTCCCATCTGTTTACGCATCACCTCATCCTAACAGATTCTTGGCAATGAGCAAACAAATGAGTGAACAACTCTTGTTCAATGCTTCTCAATCAAATTGCAATCTTATCTTTGGCCTCCATAAGATATAGACCTCATCCCGACAGATTCTTGGCCTTATCTCATGGTTAAGTTAGACCCACTGTTCATCGTGCAAATAAGAATGTCATTAAATCCTCATCCTGACAGATTCTTGGATTCAACCCCTTTCTTACCGCACAGCATCTCATGCCAATAGAATGGTTGCGACTCCTAATCTAGCGACCCCGTGTCAGATTGCATCAATCAACACCAAAAAGACGCCCACACCCTACTACAGTGGAAGGCCATTAATGGGTTCATAACACCATTAACTTAATATTTTATTTAGGGAGATTACATGTCTCATCAGTTTTAATTTATTATTAATTTACATCTCATGCAAACCATCGCATCACATGCATACATACATCGCATATATATATAAAAATAACTACCGGTGATGATCATGAATTTTATCTTGATTCGGGCCTGAGCCACTAGGCCGGAATCGGGTCATAAGGGTATTACACACAAGAAAACCTTTTCTTATTCAGCGTCTCGATCGGAATGGAGTTGATCAACTCTTGTCTTCTCCCTTGATCAGCATCTGGTCCAAACTTGATCCGCATCGCATCAACTCTTGAATGCAACAAATCCTCTTGGAGCCTAAACTACCCTTTTCCCTTATTAATTTTACAACAATAACTTTACAACCCATAAAAAGTAATGAGACACGCAGGTCTCCAAATTACATAATTTAATTGGCACGCGCAGGCACCAAAAGAAAAAAATAATCAAATACTGGGTCCTTATTAAATTAGAACAATTCACATCATCACATGATACATTCACATCACAAGGTCGCTATCCATGATCATCACCTCATATACATCACATGCATATAATATTAAATTTTCTAATTCGAATTCTAATTAATTGGGTTTCGGATTAATTTAAAAAATAAATCTTTATTTATTTCAAGAATCGCAATTTTTCATAAAATTATCGAAAGATTTAATACATCTCATGTATTAAAAATACAAAATTTTAAATTGCGATTTTGCACAAAGCAACTGCATGCCTAGCCGCATCGCACACAAGCACCGCATGAAATACGTGCTCGCATGGCGCGCGCGGATCTTGCAACGTGTGCGCGTCGTCCATGCAACTTCGCCACACATCTTATGCAATCTCATGCCCAACTAATTAATTAGTGATGCCATACTTTAATTTGTCATGCATGGCCACCGTAGTTAATTAGATGAGGTGTAAGGCATTAAATTAACAAGTGCATGCATGTCATCGAGATGACCACGTAAGGCATGGCAACCATCTTGCCCGCATGCCGAGTTCCGTAGCCATGTTAATAGCACATCGATCCGCTTTAATTAATGTTTCGAAACGATTAAAATTGTTCAAAAATATTCTTCATCGTTTTGATTTCGATCAATCCGAATACCCAACCAATATCGAAAAAGAGATTAGATCTAAAACAAATGACGAGGGTGGCTCTGATACCACTGTAAGAAAATCATGTGTCTGTGAAGATAATAGCATAATTAAAATTTTCTTGAAAAACCAAAGATCACCTCGTGTTTCGTTTTAGATCATTAATAATAGATCTAGTTGATCTAATCAAATATGATCTAATTATTCAACTTGCGCGGGTCGAGATCACCGCGAAGTCGACAATCGTTGTTAAAATTTGTTCATCCCCGTTTAGCCGCGCACGCGCCCGGCCTCTACTCGCGTCCACACGAAATCACGCCCTTGACCGAATTAAACGACCGCTTCAATCCGTGATCCGATCACGAATTAATCCTTGCGTCGACTTGAGGAAGATGAATCAATCTTCTAGATGTGCTAGCTACCTTTTGAAGATCGAAACCGATGGATTAATCGAGGAGGACGTAAGGAAGAAAGAGGATTGACGGCTAGGGTTTTCTATCTCTCTTGTATTAATTTTCACCCTTTTCAATATGTCATATGACATATATTTATAATGAGAAAACCCTAACGTAATCCTAATCATAATCGAAATCCTATTCCAATTGGATTATCCATTAACCCATAAGTTGGTTATGATATTAACCGAATTCGAATCCTAATTCTAATTCGATTCGTGTGTAACATTTACACATAAGTCCTCATATTATTTACTAACGATTAGTAAATACACCATGTAACTTTTACACATAAATACCTCTAATTTACAACAATTGCAAATTAGTCCTTTTACTAATAAATTAGTAAACTTTAGTATTAATCCATCCGATAAACTTCTTTTATTGTCTCCTTAATATCGATCATGCGCGATTTCTTATGTGTGTGACCTAATAGGTTCAATTCTGTCTGGTGGTGAGATATGATGTGATCCCGATCAACATCATCATCGAAACTCCTTTCGATAGCTCAAACTCTTTTGATTCTACCTTAATAGAATAATTAATTATCTATAATTATTTCTATTGGTTCCCACAATCCACTAGTGACGCGTAGCAGCATGTAGTGGCAATCCAAATCAGTGAATATCGGATCGAACCTCTAGGTGCGATTCGTACAATACAATCCTTCTATCGCATAGTTCCAACGAGTGGAGGTCATGGAATATTCGTCAAACCCCATCACCCGTCTTATGACAAATTTGATAGGACACAAGCTCTTATGGTTACTCTTGGAAACATCTTTCCATACACCATATTACCCCCGTGAGGATTTACGAGCTTTGCCTTACAAATAGCATAGAACTAATTATCTCTCTACCGAGAGCGATAGATCCCCTATAAACACACACCCATTCTGATATGGACCGACTGTAGCCAACATATACTACTAAGACCCATGGTTAGGATCATAGTTTGTTGCGTAGTCAAACTACAGTAGCCTCATATTGAATGGCCGTGGTGTCGCAGGTCTAAGGATCAGTTGTACCACTGCAACATCGAACTAGTTACTGATGAATGAGTAGACATCCATGTAATCGTTCGTAGTTGGTCACGCCGCACTTGTTCTCCAACAACCACCTGCATGTTCACTCCAGTGTCCCCACACTGATGACTTGAGATTCATCATCCCAAAAGAGAAGCGACACACGCATCAATCTTACCGGATCAATCATCGTCCCCATGATGATCCTCCAATTGAGAGCATTTATGAATTAATCACCAATAATATGTATCTCAAATTCTCAACTCTTGAGAATACATATTATCATCTTATTAATCCAAAGGACGATTCACGGACACATTAAACATGAATGGAATAAAAGGCCCAATTATATAAATAATAAAGATTAAGTACAAAAATATGTCCCATAAAAAATAAAATGCGTCAGCCTGATAGGCTTCTAGGGCATATAACTAACAGGTATCTTCTGGCACCTCTGAGGATCTTTCTCCACCTCCACCCCAATGTATAGTAACAATCACTAACTCGGACCTCTTTCTTAAGGATGTTTCGAAAAATGTCGGGGAAGCGCGACTTTAGAGAGGTGGGGCCACACCACCTATCAGCCCAAAAGTCAACGAGAAGGCCGTCCCCAAGCTCATAGTTTAACCCGCTTTTAAAGACCTCCTTCAGATTAACCGCGCTCTTCCACCATTGTGAGACCGGTCGAAAGGACCAGCCTTCGAAAAGTGGACGCCTTCTTGTATAGTATATACTTCTAATTAGTTTAATCCACTGAAGTCCTCGTTCGGTGAGAAGACGCCACACCACCATTTAGTTAGGAGGGCATCGTTCATGGAGGCCAAATCCTTGACACCTAGTTTGCCCTCCTTCCTACTCATACAAACATTTTTCCATGCAATCATGTAGTATCCCCCTATACAATGTGCCTTTCCTTTCCAAAAGAAGTCTCCGCGCAAAGCCTCCGGACGCTTTACAACCCAATTTGGTGCTTTAAAAATAGAGAAAAAATGTAGTGGCAAATTAGAGAGCATTGAATTAGCCAGAGTTAATCTACCCTCTTTAGAGAGGAGTTTAGCCTGCCATCTATCAATCCTCTTTTGGAAATTGTTGATGACACCCGCCCAATCAGCTTTTTTAAGCGTCGTGGAGGTCAACGGTAGACCCAAATATTTAGTGGGCAAATTTACGATTTTGCACTCTAAGATATCAGCAAGTCTGTTTGCTTTGCCGTTTTTGCATCCCATGTAGTGTAGTACTAACTTTTCTTTATTAATTGTAATCCCCGAGGCCGACTCAAATAAGTTCCACAAAAATATGAGGTTAAACATAAATTGTTTCTTTGCCTCGCAAAAAAAATAAAGTATCGTCGATATTGTATCAAAGAGACGGAGCTTTCTCTTGTGGGTCCGATCCCTTTAAGAAGATTTGATCGTTCGTCCTTTTCGGTTAGCAAGAGCGAGACACTCGGCCACAAGCAGGAAGAGATAAGGAGATAGAGGATCTCCTTGGCGCACTCCCTTTCCAGGCTTAGTTGCAACACCATTAACTAGGACGGCCATCTTAGAATTACAAATACATTCCCTAACCCATCCAAACCATTTAACGTTAAAGCCCAATAACTCTAAGATCAACAATAGGAAAGACCAACCGACAGAATCATACGCCTTCTCGAAATCCACTTTCACCCCAACACCCTCCACCCCCGCCTTGGACCCCCAGGCCAAAACTTCATGTGCTGTTACAAACGCATCAGCCAGCAAACGCCCCTTAAGAAACGCCGATTGTGTATGCGAGATGAGTTCCTGCATTACCCTTCCAAGGCGATTTGCTAGGACCTTTGAGATAATTTTTTGGATTCCATTTAATAGGCTGATAGGCCTAAAATCTTTAGCCCTCGCCGCTCCTTTTTAGGAATAAGACAAATGTATGTGTAATCTATAGCGCGTGTAGATAGGCGACCCTCATATAGTTCTGAAAAATTAGCGGATGTCATTCTTGAGCACCTCTCGGAAGGTCCGGTAGAAACTCAAGGGAAAACCATCGAGTCCGGGTGCTTTGTCCCCTCCTGGTTGAAATCTGCTTTGTTTTAATCTCGTCTAAATCGAAGGGGGTAGTTAAAAGATCAGGATCAGTGAGTCGTCTGGATTGAAATAGCCCGCTCCAATCCCCAACGGATCTGTGAGTGAGGGGCTTTGAGGCGTAGAGCTCCTTAAATTTGCACCAAAAATAGTGTTGTTTGTCGAACTTCCTTAGCATATATATGCCCATCGTCTACGATCGTCCCGATCTCATTCGAGCGCCTTCGCCGTTGGCTATAGTGTGGAAGAATTTCATATTCCCATCACTTCCCTTCAACCAGTGTTGTTTAGCTTGAAGCTTCCAGAGGCCTTCTTCGTCTTTGAGGATCAGAGAGAGACGTGCCTTAAGGGACGCCCTTCTCGAAAGTAACTCTGCTGATAGCGGGCATTCCTCTTCTAGATTGTCGATCTTTTGTATCTCCCGCATGACTTCCAAACTGAAATAATTATTTCTCTTGTTGTGGGCTGTTTTTGTCAGCTTCCAAACTGAAATAATTATTTCTCTCGTTGTGGGCTGTTTATGCAAGAGTTGTCGTGGGGCTATTAAGCTTGCTCTTTTTTTATATATACTAGTGGAGCTTATCGATAGTATTCTAGTCAATCAATATATATAATTATTAAAATTTTAAAATTAAAAAATTATAATAAAAGATGCAAAAAAAACAGTCTTTTATGCATTATAAAAATTATTTTCTATTAATATTTTTTAACTTTTAGTACTATTTATTGAATTAAAGTATTCTAACAACTTCACTTAAAATTTTGATCAAACTTAGTAGTTTTACTATATTCTATAAATTAAGTTTTTTATTAAAAAGTTCAAATCGAAGGACTTATTCTAAACTATTATATATATCTGGTGTATATATATACCTAATGGAGTACTCCGGCTGGGATACTAACGATAGCACCAAGGATTTGGTGCTATCGAGTTTTCCACCGTTAGATTTAATCATTTGGCTATTTTTACCCGTTGGATTATACTATTCAACCAACCACTTACTCAATCCTAATGTATATTATTATATATATACCTAGCGTATATTAACACGTGGTGAAAAAAATTATTACATACACCTGGTGTATATTAACACACTATACACCATAGCTTATATTGGAGTGAGAGAGGTGCTTTATAAATAACCTAGGCCCCCCTCAATAGACCTGCATATAGGTGAGTATTGGTACTCAAATTGGAGTATCGGTATTCCCTCACTGAGTGCCGGTACTGTCACATCCCGAGTTATATCAGAACTCGGGCTCGCCAACAGATCTGCCGCATATCTGAAAAGCCCCATGCCCACGAAGCACTAGTATTTGCTCAAAGTATAAAAAAAAAAGCATTAAAGAAGAGCGAAACAGAGCTGAAGTATAAAACTAGCTAAAGACTAAACTGTACAAAAAATCATCCGGATACAAGATCCATCACCCAGATATAAAAATAAATACATCCAACTGGCATGGCAGACCCAAAATGTATAATAGTCAAACAAAAATAATATCTGGGTCTACAATAACCCACAAAATAGGAAGGAGAACTATCTAGCTAGTGATCTCCTTACCTCGATCCATGATCGTCATCACTACGGCTGAGAGGTTTTAAAAAAAGAGTCAACAGAGGGCGTGAGGACTACTAAAATCCAGTAGTCCTCAATGGGTACATCATCGACTAACTACAACCCACCTACTAGCTGGGTCTACTAGAGGCATAAAGGGTAAAGTGATAAAGAACAAAAGTAATCAAGCCGCTTAATTCCAGAGTGGCACGTACTCGAGGGGGGCGACCCACTCGAGGATAAAGTAACCAGTCAAGTATGTTGCAAGCAAAAATCAATGCTCATGACCAAAGTGGAACATGCTAGCCACTAATGAATAATCTCGATCCAATCTAATATAAAATCAAATAATCTAGTACTACCGTCTCAAATCAACAGCTACTGTAAATCACAAGAGTCAAAAATTTTGGTGATGTTCTACCCCGACTCTATGATCATCACACTACCTCTAACCTATGCTCAACATCCTATGTACACTGAACTAACCAATATAAGAAAAGGAGTTTCAAGTTTAAGTTCATAGGCAACATATATATAGGCTGTGTATGTAATGTGAATCCTAATTAGATGGCCATACAACTCATGCACATACGCATTAAAACATGATAAACTCAGTTTAGGATTCTGTCATCAAGATCTAGCATGTTGAGTAGAGAAAACAACATATGTCTTAACTATAACATGCTAAAATATACAATAGACATAGAGGGCAGTTTACAGTTGTCGATGTGTTAGTTCAGACCCACCTTGTCACGCCGCGCGACCTCCAATTTGGTCGGTACGAGCACGTCAAACAGACGCCGGACGGACAGCACCTCCCCTGTCCGCCCACGACTCAACAAACTAGTCATGTACAAGCATAGTTCTAAAAATAAAGCACTTCATACATGACTAAACGAAGCACAAAAAGTGCCAACCATACAAGAGCAAGCAATACAAGTAATGTCATACAAGTATAAAAGAGAGAAATACTTAACTATTCATTCATTAGACGTTTATCATTTACAACAAGTTTAAACTTTAACTTGCAAAATAAACATATACATCTCACAGCCTCACATCTATACATCATCTACACTCATATACATGTCGGTGGTTCTAATGCAATAGGTGGCCGCTACCTCGGACTAGGGCGCTATGCCCTTGCCACGATCCTCGCCCGGGGTACTCGCGCTAGGCCCTGCAACAGTGGTGGGGTGAGAACTACGAATAGTTCCCAGTGGGTTCGGCCGCCGACTCCACCGATCTCCCTACTAGGTCCATACGGGCTGTGAAGACCGAAATTTTGACTGCGTCATTTGACTCTCTGTTGACGATGTTTATGTGTGTAATTTAATTACATAAGCACTCGTCAAGTTTCAGGAGAAAATGAGCTAAAACGGAGAAGATACGCGATTATGAAGTTTGACTTAAAGTGAATAGTAACTTCAGTTTTCCGGATGAGCCGGGAATAGAAGTTGGGTTCGGGTACCTGTTGGATTCCAAATATAGGCTTCCAATAGCTCGTTTCGAGCAGCTCGGATATCTTTGGAACCGTTGGCACTGACGGAATCGAATTTCGATGCACGGTTGTCGAGAAAAAGGGTCCCGAACGATTTTACATATATAAAGTATATATGTTAATAAGTTGGTTTATTACGAGAATTGATGGAGAGATAGGCTTCGTCGCAAATCGGAGACCAAATCGAATGAAATAAAATGCTAGATTCGATGTCTCCGTCATGCTGAACGCGCTGGCGCAGTCCGATCGGAGATCCGCCAGACGGATCGTCGGATATTACAAGATGATCGCAAAGGGGTCGATGTGTAATAATCGGATTGTTGAGAGGGGATGGATTTCTTCGCGAATCTGAGATCGATCGAGGCGAAACAAAATCGTGGGTTTGATGTCTTCGACGTGCTGATCGCACTGGTGCGATCCGTTTGCAAATCGGACCGACGGATCTACGGAATTTGCACATTGATCGAGGAGAGGTGGATATTGGAGAATTGGTGTTTTCGCAAAAGTTCTAGCATTTTATGTACCAAATTGCCCGAGATCGAACGTATAGGTACGTACACGCATAATACTCGCGCTGCGAGGGACCGATTTGTAAATAATCAGCTTCGGGGGATTTTTATGCAAAATGTGCATATGTACCATTAGATGTTATACTAGGGTTTTGTAGCTTTTGGTATTCTGTAACTGACTTAGCCCTAAACCTAATCTTCCCTAGCCTCCTAGCCGCCCCACCCGCATCCTGCCGTGCTGTGCGCGCGCCCGGACCTCCGTAAGCAACTCGGTCGCGGAAAACCGATCAAGACCTTCCTCTCCTCCCTCTCGGCCACCTCCTCCTCCTCTCTGCCGTAGCTGTTTGGGAAGGCACCCGAACACGTGCAACCTTCGGCTCTTGCCCGAGGTCCGCCTCCGCCGTCGTCGTCCGCCGGGAGCCGCCCTCCCCGCCGCCGCGGCCGTCTCGTTTCTCTGCCCGCACGAGTCCGGCCGAGGTCCGGGTGCAACCTCTCCACCGCCGCCTCCGCCTTGGCTCGGCCGCGCCGCCTTCCCCTGGAGTTCCGGCGAACCCCCACCGCCGGTCGGGGCCGCCCCGAGCGCCACCGCCGTCGCCGCGCACGTTGAGCGCGCGCGCAACCCTTGACCGAGCCGAGCTCGGGCGGCCGCGCCGAGCTATGGACCGCCACCGCCGCTCGGGGCCTCCCCGTAGCACCTTCTTCGACCGCAGCGACCCTCCTCCGCCGACCCCGAGCCCACGGCCGCCGCCGTGGCCACCGCTACCCTCGGGCCGAGGTGAACCCGCGCAAGCTCGGGATCTCCGGCGTCGCCGCGCCGTCGTCTTCTGCGCTGCCGTCCCGAGCCGGCTTTCCCCGGCCGGCCGCACCCATCGATCACCGGTACCCCGCCGCCGGCGACCCTGTGGCCGGACCGGACCGAGCCCTCTCGGGTTTGGATGCCTAGGGCATCATTACCCGCCAACGCCGCCGCCTTCCGCCGCCGGGCGACGTGCGCCCGGCTTTCCCTCGACGCCTGGAACCTCCCCTTGCCGGCGCGCCCGCCGTCCGGCCGCCGCCAGCCATGCCGTGGTCCATCCTGCTCCGGTAAGCTCTAAATAGGGCGATTTCTTGTTCTAACCTCCCTGAACCTCCCCGGTCCCAACGGAAGGGAGCACGGTGATCAGGACTCATCGCTGATCACCGTGCTCACCTCGGTTTTGGTCGGGAAGACCCCGATCTACTGTTTTAGCATTGACGGTCCTTTTCTAGGCCTTTTTCTTGTCTCGGCTTCTTGTTCGGAGACTCGAGGCTGTTTCGATGCCTCCGGAGGGGAGCACGGTGATCGTCTGTCAGTGACGATCACAGTGGTCACCTCATTTAGGGTCAACGAGTCCCTGGTTAGTGAGAAATTGCATGTTTAGCATGCAGTGCGCGCAGTTTGCTGAACTTCGGGTTGCTCCCGCGCTCTCCACAGTGTCTGGAAGTGCTCCGAAGGGTGAGCACGGCCTCGCACGCCGAAACCTATCAGTGAGTATATTGGTTTGGCTAAATGATTTTTGGTTAGAGTAGTCGGACCATAAAAGCCCCGAAATCACATGAAATAGTGCGATTTCGGGTAATCCGGAGGGCTTTTGTGTAATTATACTATTCGAGGTTGCTGTGGACAGCATGTGTGAGTTAGGGATAACCTATGGACTGATTGTCCATGATCCGAAAGCTTTCGCGGAAATCAAAAAGTCGATTTCGTTGCGTTTCTCGGCGAAATCCGCCGACGGAACGCGGATTCGGTTCAGAATTATTCCGACGGTGCTTTGTGAGCTATTGTGTAGTCGTTAAGCCTGGTTGGCTAGTCACTCGCGTCATTTCGATGGTTCGGAAATGACGGGTGAGCGACGGTGGGTTCCGGTGTCGAAATAGACACTTTCGGGAACCCGTAGTCGTACAATTATCCGACGATAATTGTATTATAGTGTTACTTTATGTTTTTGCCAAAACATCCGAATAAGAGTGTTTGGGGCAGCGGGTGACTCTTGGTATGAGTCGTTGCGTTAAGACGATTCGTGGGTCAAACGGAGTCCGTGAGGTTTACTGCTGATCGCAATTGGTTTTGGGAAACCGATTCCCGTGGGTTTAATTATGGAGTTATGTATTCGGTGTTTAGTATTTGTGGGTTAGACACTAACCTGGTGGATCTCCTTAGGTTCGGTCGATACTTCTTCCTCAGACGAGAGTCAGACGCCGTGTTTGTACAGGTGGGTACTTCGATCCGACGTCCGTACAGTGGTACACGCTGGTGACGTTCCTTCCACCCTTACTGTTTATATCGTTTATCCTAGATATATCTTGCACCTGTTTGTTACAGTTTTACTCTACTCAGTGTTTCCATGCTTAGTACCATGTGTAGGAGTAGAGTAGTTTGCTTCTTGTCAGCCTATGACATCAGTGACCTGTTCGGTCAGTCTACTTCAGTATACTCAGTGACCTGGTTGTTCAGTTGGTCAGTTCTCGTGTTTCCTTCAGTAGTACTTGTATACAGTTGAGAGGATGTTGAGTTGTTCCATCCTAGTTGACCTGAGTGGTCAGTTCTTGTGTTTCCTTCAGTAGTACTTGCATACAGTTGAGAGGATGTTGAGTTGTTCCATCCTAGTTGACCTGGTTGGTCAGTTTCTTTCTCTACTCAGGACCTGGTTGGTCAGTTACTTTGCATACTTTGGGACCTGGTTGGCCAGTCACTTTCTGTACTTGGGACCTATTTGGTCGGTCACACTCGGTACTTGGTACACGGTTGGTTCTTGGTTACTTGACGACCTACGTGGTCGATGGGCCCTAGGGGCGGGATTGTCGGCTAGTTGCGATGGTTAATAATTGAGCATAATTGCATTAATCGCCGATACTCGTCGCACGTCACGAACACCGGTCGATCCACCGCAAGTGGGGTGTTCTTTTAGGAAAAGTGGTCGCGAGAGGTTCGACCCGTGAGTCCCTGGAGCTTTATCTTTGGGGTTGGATGCATGGTAGAGTAGTGGGGGCATTGGCTTGAGGTCTGGGGTACTACTGCCCAAGAGGGCTTCTGCATGAGGTCTGTAGTACAGACCAAGAGAGCATTGGTTCAGATTGGGTACTTTTGAGCTTCTATACCTGTTGACGCATACTTACAGTAGCTGTTGTTTCATATATGTATATCTCTCCCGTTTATTTGTTTATCATAGCTACTGTACTACTTTATCTCCTCTTGTGTCTATCTCGCGAGGTATCCAGGGGAGGGGGAGACATGTTTACATGTTCTCACCCCTCGCCTTCTTTTTCAGGTGTTTCATCAGGTTTTAGTGGGACGACAGGAGAGGAGCGTACCTAGCACGCGTACTAGCTCCCGACCCGTGGTTTGTTTACCTTACACCTTACTTTATTTGATTAAGTAATTAGCTTTGTATATGGTTCAGTCTCTCTAATACTGTTTTGGAATTATAAAGATCGCTTGGTTTGGAATATAATATGGTTTTGGTTTTATGTGACAAAATAGTTTTCTACCCCTCGTGGTAGCGTTTTAAAGAAAGAAAAGGTTTCCGTGTGGGAAACGATTTTAAAAGATTCTATCGTGGATTTTATCAACTTAGCATTTCAAAATCAGTTTCCGAGTAGGAAACATTTCAAATGATAGATGTGGTTTTATGAATGAGTAAATGTGAATGAACCTGTGGTGAATGGTGATTGTGTATGGATGTAAGTTAATTTCTTTACATTTACACTTTGTTGTGGTTGTATGTTTGTAAGAACACTCTCTATACTTGTGCGATGCCGTGCAAATACAGGAGAGACTCTGTCCGTGTGTACAGTGGTCTTCCTGTATTTGTGGCAGGTCTGACATGCCTTTGGAGGTCAAGGTTTTAAAAAAAAAAAAAAAAAAAAAAAAAATTTCCGCTGTTTTATACTCTAAAATGACCCGGGGCGTGACACGGGCATAGGTATGTAACAGATAGATATTTATACGAAAAGCAGTAAAGCATGCTATCAATATCTCTACTATGCTCAACAGCATAAGTAAACATGCTAAGTATAGCATAAAAGAAACTATCACATTACTATGTTTAACAAGAAACATATTCTTTTCTCTATTCAATCTCTTGGCTTACCCTCAAGGTTCGCCACGACTCACAAAGGTCTCAAGGGTGCTGAGGTACGGGGCACTCGCGAACCCGAGACGGTCTGCGGGGCATCCACTCGCCCCAGGACATCAACTCGTCCCGTGTGCTATACTCCGGAGTGCACGCTTGTGAGGAGCGACCTCCACAAGCTCAAACAGACTGTGAGTAAGATCCAATCCTCTCACCTCGAGGATATCCTGTCAACTAGGGATGCAACTCTAAGAACTATCACCTCTAGTTTATCATACATAGAGTTCACCTACACTCTAGTTCAACATGTCAATATTCAATATGTCATTGTTCTCAGTTTGCTAGATGCCACTCGATCTAGGTTGTCATTCATCTAGATGCCACTCGATCTATATTGTCATTTGTCCACAGTTTTGTTAACTCATGCAAGTTCTCTACTTTAGGGTTTCTATGCCATTACTCGCCTTCATTCATGTATTCTATCCTAGTGTCAAGTATATCTCGCTACATTAGCTAGAATTACATGCAATAAAGGAATATCTTACCCTAACTTGTTCTTGACAATTTATACTAGATCAATAATATATACATATACATATACAGACATAGGGAGCAGCCCAGCTGCTTTGGGATGGACACCACCCACCTACTAATACCGTGTCGATTCTATCGGCGCGTTTCGCCGACTTTCCGAAAGCTTCGCCGCACTCTACGGCAATTTGAGCCAATTTAGGCTCTCGGCTCGATTTCTCCGCACTCGCTTGGCGGAACCGCTAACTGATTTCGCGGGGGTACTCGTGAGCCTAAAACCATCACAAGGCTAGGGTTAAATGAGATCAAACCCTAACCGTTAGCAAAATCGCATTCGGAGCCCTAGATCGCGATTACGGCAAAAACGGCCGCAACGAACTCTAGATTTAGGTCTCTAGCAACTAGCTAGAACTCTAGAGTTCATCAAAATCCAATTCTAAGGTCACCTAACAAAACCCTAGAAAATCTAAGCTTTAGAAATCCAAAGCTTACCTCAAGAAGATCCTGTGCTTGATGGAGAAGATAACTAGAGAGGGAAATCTCACTCCTCGAAGCTCTTCCTCCAACTTCTTCTTCTTTTTCCTTCTTCTCTTTCTTTTCCTTCTATCAGCTAAGAGAGAGAGAAAGAGAAGAGCCTTTCTCTTTGCTTAGGCTGCGAGAAATGAAGGGATGAGAAAGAAGCCAAGTCTAAATAGGCTTATTATATCCATAATTACCAAAATACCCTTCCACTTAAACCTCCCACAGCAGCCCAATTCTGGGCATTTTCGGGTACGGGATCCGGACTTGGCCACCAAGACCGGTCTCGAGGGTCCGGATCTCACTCCCAAGTCCCGAACCCGAGAGCTCAATTTTCGCGCAGGGTCCATGTGCCCAATCTCCAGCTTACGGGATCCGGACTCCATCATTGAGTCCGGTCTCTGGGGTCCGGTCTCCACCATCAAGTCCCGAACTCGAGAGCAAACCAGCACTTAGTAAATTTTTCGCCAAGCTTCCGAGCTTTGGGATCCGGTCCTCACATGTGGGGACCGGTCTCCAGGCACATAATCTGCACCTTTTGCAGTTTCTTCTCCAATTTGCTCTCGAAGGCCCACGTAGATGTACTTTCGACTTATTTGATGCTCTTGACCTCTCTAAAGCACTCTAAACTCGACTTTGATCAATTCGAATCATAGTCCAATTTTACACTTCGCAGTTTTGAGTCCTTGCATCCTCCCTTCCTTAAAAGGAGTTTCGTCCTCGAAACTAAACTAAATCAATTCAACTTAACTTCAAACTTAACTCATACCTCTCAATCCTCGAAGAGGTAGGGATGATGCACTTTCATCAAGTCCTCGAGCTCCCATGTGGCTTCACGATCATCGTGGTTGCTCCACTGAACCTTCACGTAGGGAATCTCGCGATTTCTCAATTTGCGCACCTCTCGTGCAACAACGAACACCGGGACCTCTTCATAGGTCATATCATCTCGCAATTCCGGTGGCTCGTACACCAATGCGTGCTCGGGGTCATGAATATACTTACGAAGGTTGGAGATGTGGAATACGTTATGAACATCCGCTAACTTCGGCGACAACGCGAGCCGGTAAGCTACCGCTCCAATCCGTTCCAAAACCTCGTAAGGCCTAATATAACGGGGACTTAGCTTTCCTCGCACCCCAAACCGCTTTACACATCTCATTGATGATACTTTAAGAAAAACACGGTCACCTACCGCGAATTCCAAACTTCGACGGCGCTTATTTGCATAGCTCCGCTGTCGAGATTGCGCCGTGAGCAATCTTTGGCGCACATTGGGGACCTTTTCTTCCGCCTCTCGCAAAACATCGGGGCCCAACACCGAACGCTCGCCCACATCACTCCAATGTATCGGAGATCGGCACTTCCGCCCATAAAGAGCCTCGAACGGTGCCATTCCGATGCTAGCCTGATAACTGTTGTTGTAGGCGAACTCGGCCATCGGCAAATGACGATACCAACTGCCCCCAAAATCAATGGCACATGCCCGCAACATATCCTCCAGAATCTGTATAGTCCTCTCTGACTGCCCATCTGTCTGAGGATGAAAAGCGGTACTAAACTTGAGCCGCGTGCCAAGTGCATCTTGCAGGTTCTTCCAGAAGTGCGAAGTAAACCGGGGATCACGATCCGATACTATAGACTTCGGAACCCCGTGCAATCGCACAATCTCGTCGAGGTAAACCTGTGCCAAACGGTCACCTGACCATGTAGTGTGGATCGGCAAAAAGTGCGCCGACTTGGTCAAACGATCCACCACTACCCAAATCGCATCGTGGTGCCGTGGTACGAGGCAAATCGACCACGAAATCCATCGATACGTCTTCCCACTTCCAAACGGGAATAGGCCGACTTTGCAACTCGCCCGCGGGAAATCGACGCTCAGCCTTCACCTGTTGGCATACTAGACACTTCGCCATGAAGCGTCCCACATCGGCTTTCATGCCCGGCCACCAATAATGTTGTTTCAAATCCTGATACATCTTGGTGTCACCCGGGCGCTCACTATAAGGAGACCAATGAGCTTCCTCCAAAATCAGCCTGCGGATCTCCTCACTTTCTGGACACAACGATGGTTTCGAAACCGAAGTGTACCGTCGGCGTCCACATGAAAATCGCCGCCATGTCCACTCTCCACATCACGTCGAACCTTTCGAGAGTCGGATCTATAGACTGTAATTCCTTTATCCGCTCCAACAAGGTCGGTTGGACGACAAGAGTCGACAACATAACCGGAATCCCCGGCGCTACAACCTCGAGATCTAGTCGATCCATTTCTTTCCACAATGGCACTTGTTTAGTGACCCAAAGTGCGAGGTTCTCTGCCGACTTTCGACTAAGAGCATCGGCGACCACGTTTGCTTTCCCGGGGTGGTAAAGGATAGTAATATCATAATCCTTTAGCAACTCCAACCACCGTCGCTGTCGCATATTAAGCTCTTTCTGCGTAAACAAGTATTTGGGGCTTTTGTGGTCAGTGTATACCTCACAACGCGCGCCGTATAGGTAATGCCTCCACAACTTGAGAGCAAACACCACCGCGGCTAACTCCAAATCATGAACTTGGAAGTTCTTCTTATAACTCTTCAGCTGCCGGGATGCATAAGCTATCACCTTCCCGCACTGCATCAGAACACACCCAAGTCCCAAATATGATGCGTCGCTATAGACCACAAAATCCTCGCTACGAACCAAGGCGAGCGAGTAGAAGTCAATCTCTCTTTCAACTCCTTGAAACTCCGATCACACTCGTCATTCCAAATGAATTTGGTGCCCTTCTGCGTCAGACGGGTAAGTGGAATCACGATCTTCGAGAAACCCTCCACAAACCGTCGGTAATAGCCCGCTAAGCCAACAAAGCTCCGGACTTCCGTAACATTCGTCGGGCGCGGCCAATCCTTGATTGCTTCTACTTTCCTTGGGTCAACTGAAACCCCGCCCTCAGAGATAACATGCCCGAGAAATGCAACTTCACGTAGCCAAAAGTCGCACTTCTTTAACTTGGCATACAACTTCTCCTCCCGAAGGATTTGAAGTACCACTCTCAAGTGCTCTGCATGCTCCTCGACACTTCGCGAGTACACCAAAATGTCGTCAATAAAGACTACGACAAATTGGTCCAAGCAAGCCTTGAAGACACGGTTCATAAGATCCATGAACGCTGCTGGGGCGTTTGTGAGCCCAAACGGCATAACCGTGAATTCGTAATGTCCATACCGCGTGCGGAAAGCGGTCTTTTGAACATCCTCCGGCTTAATCTTTAATTGATGATAGCCCGACTGGAGGTCAATTTTTGAGTACACGCTCGAGCCCTGCAGCTGATCGAACAAGTCATCAATACGGGGTAGCGAATACTTATTCTTAATTGTGACCTTGTTCAACTCACGATAATCGACGCAGAGTCGAAAAGAGGCATCCTTCTTCCGCACAAACAACATCGGTGCTCCCCAAGGTGATACACTCGGCCTAATGAATTCTTTATTCAGGAGGTCTTGCAACTGTGCTCTCAGCTCCTTTAATTCAGTCGATGCCATCCAGTACGGAGCCTTAGAAACCGAAGCGGTCCCGGGAACCAAGTCTATCACGAACTCGATCACCCGGTCCGGCGGTACTCCTGGCAACTCAGTAGGAAAGACATCGGGAAACTCCCGAACCACGGATAACTCCTCGAGTGCTGGAGTCGTCCGCTCCACATCCACAACGGTCGCCAAATATGCTATGCAACCGCCGTTCACCAACTTCCTCGCTCTCGTCGCCGACACCATTGCGGCGAAGTACGAGCTCCGACAGGCTTTATACGTGAACTCTTCTTATCCCGGCTCACGAAAAGTAAGCAACCTTTTTCTACAATCGATCGGCACATAATATTTTGACAACCAATCCATGCCCAATATGACATCGAACTTCTCTAGTCTCTTACGGATCAACATCCTAATCGGCATCACCCAGTCTCCAATTTGTACTGGGCACGACTTACACTCCTTGCGGATCACAAAGTCTCGCCCGGGGCCCGACACACTTCAAGTGCTCTCACTTAGACCAAACTCTATATTATGCATTTGTGCGAATGGCCTACTAATAAATGAGTGTGTGGCACCTGTATCAAACATTGCTCTCGAGCGAATTCCATTGATTAGAATTATACCTGCCACAACATGGCGATCCTCGGCTTCTACTAGCTCCTCGACCTGAGCGGCGAATACCCGTCCGCTCGGGGCCGATCGTGTCGTCTCGGGGTGACGCGGCACCATCGCGCGTCCAGCAGAAGTTGCTACAGGTGGAACCTCTCCATCTTGTCTTTGGTGATCTTTGAAGTAGCACGTGAGAGGGCACGCGAAGCCCATCCGACGATTCTTTATGTGGCCCGAATTTTAATTTAAAAGTGAATATAAATAAAAATAGTGTGAGATACTATTTTTATTAGATTTAGAGAAGTAAAATATAAGTCTGAAATGACCTGTGTTGAAATCGGAATGAAAACGAAGGATTTAGAATTTTCTGTGTGAAACCGGGCAGATAAATTAGCAGAAAATGTACAGTGTCAGAAAATTATGAAAACTGAGGGGTATGTCAGGATTATTATTACGAGGCTAGATTTAAAGTTTCGTGCCATTCTGACACCCAGAAGATGAGAAATAAATTCCGAATGTTATCTGATAAAGATTACAGTTCGGTAGAGTTTGCAGTGACCAAACGGGGTCCAAAGCGAAATGTTAAGATATTTTCTCACTCAGTAGGTTAAAATGAACCTGACTGTCAAATTTGAGCACAAATGGACATCGAGAAGGGCTCCAACTGCTTCGATGGTGGCCGAACCGAAGTTGAATAGTGCAATGTTGAGGGACTAATGTGTAAAAGGTGTTTGTGCCCCTTTTCTTCTTCTCCATCAGCCGAATGCACACACACACACACCCTCACATACACACACATGGAGATAGAGAGAGAGCTCCATTTCTCTCTCTAAATCTCTCTAAAAAATGGTGGATTTGGTGGAGAAGCAAGCTTGGAGGTTGATTTTCATCATCTTCTTCTCTCTCTACACCATTGAAGTAAGCTTTTGAGGTAAGTTTTGATGCTCTTTAATGGTAGAACTCTAGGGTTTTAATGTTAAGCTCTAGAAATGGATTTAGATGCATTCTAGCATGCTAAATAGAGGTTTATTGCTTGAATCCAAAGCTCTAATGGTGGATTTTCACCTAGTATTAAACCTAGGGTTAGTAATTGGGGTTTTTTTGGTAAATGAGGGTTTTGATCTATAATAACCCTATTGTTCTCTAATTGAAGGGTAGAGATGAAGCTTGAAGCTCTCTAATGGTGGAAGCAAGCTTTCCAATGGTGGATTTAGCTTGATGTCATTGTGGCCATGGTAAGTTTTGTGAATTTGAGTTAAGGTTAGGATTAAGACTAAATGAGATGTTTAATTAGGATCTATATATGATTCTAAACTAGTTTAATGAAGAGAGTATCATAATTAATGAGACCTCTTGATGAAATAGAGATCTAGGATTGCAAATGGGATTTTAATTAAATCCTTTTTGTGTATGAAGTTCTAATAATCTCTAAGGTATTATTAGAATGCTAAATACTTGATATTTGGGTTAATTGGAGTATGTGTAGAGGCAAGGGTTAGTAATGGGGGTTCTTAGTAAACAAGGGTTTTGATCTTATTTAACCTTTTAGCTCTCTAATTGAAGGTTAAAGATGAACTCTTGATGACCCTACATTTCGGATTGTTGGGCGTTCGGCGGTCAATTGCGAGTTGGAGCCGAACCGGATCACGCGTGTCGCGGGAGCCCGATTGCAAGTGACTACAAGCAATCGGAGAGCGATATTAGGTGGGGGGTGCTTCCACTAACATTGAACTTCTCTTTATGTCTATGTGTCATCATTGAGCATGTATGTTACAGCTATTTTCATGCATAGTAGGGTAATTGAATTATGTGTTGCATGCTTAGAGTTAAGATGCAAATGAGATTTGTTATGAACAAAGAAAAAGAATTGAACCCTATGTATGCATGAGATGAGACAAAAAACCTAGTGGTTAAAGAACAAGAACATTGTGACATATAGATTGAATGACATTTGAGAATTGTAAAGAACACTAATATGCATGTGTTGAGATAAAGAACCTAGAGGTTAAAGAACAAGAACATTGTGATATATAGATCGAGTGGCATCTATGATTGTAAAGAACACTAGAGTTAGTGTGATATTGAGAATAAGAATAAAGAAAATAAAGGACACTAGAGTTAGTGTAATGACATGGTCAAGAACAAGTATGCATGTGAATAAAAAACACTAGAGTTAGTGTGTGGCATTATTAAATGTGTGTAAAGAACCATAGTGTATATGACACTAGAACAAGTCAAAGAATGCAAGTAAAGAACATGAAAGATATAGTGACAAAGAAATCTTAGAGTTAAGGGTCATTTGATCATAGTTCTCCTTGAAGTCAAGGAATGGATTGAAATAGAATCCTTAAAGTTAAGAATTGATCGTACTCACCATATAGTCCTTGCTCGAGGCGCGGTAGCTCCCCCTCGAGCGGTGCGCTCCGGAGTAGGTCACCACTGGAATGAGTTTTCCAGAGGACGGTCCCAACGGGTCGATTCTGAGCCTCCCCGGTTATATTTGGGATTTTGAGTTTGGTTGAGTCTTGTTGAGGGCGAAACCTACGGGTTAGCCAAGAGATTGGGTTATGAAATTATGATCTTGCATTCATCATTATTATTTTATTGAGCATAAGCAATCTTTACTATTGTTCAGGTATATTAGTTGTATGCATTATAGTTTGGTTACTATCTACTTCTTCTTTCAAATTATGCCTGAAATAGACCTAGTGGGAAAGTCGGTGTAATTGGGGGCCGAGCCCACTGGGAACTTTGTTGTAGTTCTCATCCCACTAACCATGCAGGTTTTAGCACGAGCGGGGCGATTCGTGGCTCGAGACATGGTTATCGTGCTTTAGGTAGTGTTCTACCCATGTGTATAGTGGTACCCTTTATATATTTCATCTATTATATTGAGGAAATGAAAATGTAATAAAACCATGTGAGAGGTGAAAATGTATTAAGTTCTTTTGAGATGTGAACTTGTAAATTGAGATGGCCAATGTATGTTGGAAGAATGAATGTAATAACTATATAAGCTTTGTATTTGGTTTAAAGTAATCAAGATACAATGTGTGAATGGTTTAAATAGCTTACTTTCACTTTTGCTTATGTTGCTTGCCCTCGTGCAAGCCATGTATATTGAAATGTTATCCTGGAAATTATTGATTTCTTTATACATGTACTCGTTGTTGTTGAGCCTTGGGCGGATAGGGGAGACTCTGTCCGTTCGGCGTCTGTTGGCGTGCCCGAACCGACCAAATTGGCGGTCGCGGGGCGTGACAGTTACCAGCAAAATGTCCTGCCCGGCCGCACTTGTAGCACTTTCCTTAGCGCTGATCACACTGTGTCGCCGAGTGGCCTCCTCCACAGATCACGCACCGTTGTGTTCCACGACCTTTGCTCTGCGTCGGCGGATACTTCGGGGGCTTCTTGAAACTTGACTGTCCCCCCGAACTACTGCCCAATCGCTTCTTTCCCTTTTCTTTATCAAAAGCCTCACGCTCTTCCTGAACGCAAACATTGCCGTGCTCGACCCATAGGGCACGGTCAAGCACCTGAGCAAAGGACAAAAACTTGAAAGCGTGGACCATTCGGAACACATCGGGTCGAAGTCCCCGCACGAAGCATTCGGCTCGCTCCTGATCCGTCCTCGCAACATCAGGGACACAGTTCACATAGTGGGTGAACTCCCGCTCATACTCCCGAACCGTACGTCCACCTTGTTTCAACTTTCTAAAATCCTCCCGCATCTTCCTTTTGTCGCTATCGAAAAAATACTCCGCGAACATAAGTCGCCGAAATCCCTCCCAATCAATTGGCGGAAGATCAGGGGTTCGATCTCGTTTCACTCCCCTCCACCACAGTCGAGCCCTCTTGTCAAAGCAATGAGCGGCCAACTGAACTTTATCTCGTTCCAAGGTGTAGGTGTTCTCGAATAATGTTTCCATCGTGGCTAACCAATTTTCCACGATCCAAGGATCAATCACCTCGCCATCAAACGTCGGAGGGTGAAACTTCATAAACCTTGTGAGCGCCGTGTAACCACGCTCTCGCTCCGCTTCCTCGGCCGCCGCATCAAGTGTAGCGAAACCCGATGCCGTCAAGGGAGTACTCGCCGGTGGGGAAGGTGCCACCACCTGCGCCGTCGCAATCCCCTCACCCTCAGGCACAACTGGTACTTGTACCGAAGGTGTAGGCGGATCACCGCCCACCGCCGTCGTAGCGGCCGTCGCCGCCGCTTGGCGTTCCACTAGCGCTTGAAGCTGCCCAAATCGAACCTCTTGTCGTTGCATTGTGTTAGTTATGGGGTGTCCCAAGGATCTATCTAGATTGTATCAAACAACACCTAGAGGGGGGGTGAATAGGTGTAACGGCTGAAAACCACAAATCTCGATGCAATAAAAATAAATACGGAAAATAAAAAGCACACCGAAATTTACGTGGGAAAACTCCAACTCGGAGTAAAAAACCCACGGGACCAACACGCGATAACAATCCATTAAGAATAAAAGATTACAAGGTGATTTACCGAATCCACGGACTCAAACCTCTATTTATTTTCTTCGGATCTCGCGCACGCCGCCGGGTTGTCCACGCCCCACGTTCGAATCCACGAACGCTTCCACTTCGAATCCACGAAGCCTCCGATTACGTCGAATCCACGACGCCACTCGAATCCACGAGCGTACTCCGTCCGGACCAAGAACGATACGATCGGTGATGATTTGTTGCTTAGATAATCATTAAAGAACCGTAGAAGATGTTTCTAAGCAATAGCCGGATCAATTCTCCATGTAGAACGAGAAATTAGGGTTTCAAGACTTGATCTGATAGAAACTTGTTGTTGAAGAAAGAAAGAAAGCACCCAACAAGTTTCTAGGGTTTCATAACGGTCTAAACTCTAAGCATACGAATTAATGGAACCCCCATTGCTTATTTATAGATTTAGACTTAGAAGTAGACTAGGATTGTGAAAATCCAATTTTGAAAATAAAATTAGAGATAGACTAGGATTTGAAAACCTGTTTAAAATCAATTAGAAAACACAGAGATAGACTAGGATTTGAAAACCTGTTTAAAATCAATTAGAAAATATAGAGATAGACTAGGATTTGAAAACCTATTTAAAATCAATTTTGTCCATATAGTCAATTTAAAAACATCCTAAATCTTCCAAACACTTTTAAATATTTATAAATCATCATCAATAATATTTGAACTTTCCGAGCATTGTGGATTCATGTTTTGAGTCTTCGATTCTTCGATTTATCCCTTCTTCTTTAAACCTTCAAGACTCCGGACTCACTTCACGAAATATGCCAACATAAAATTCGTAACACATTGCTCCGACAAGCGCCACCATTTGTGCTTGCAGCTCCTGCACCATACTCATTCCAGCCTGCTCGGGTAGCTCGCCATGCTCAGGCAACTCCGCTTGCTCGGGCAACTCGCCTGCCGGCAACTCGGCAATCGGATCAGCACGGGTGGTGGGTGACTACGTGCATAGCGTCTCTTGGGTGCCATTAGCTCCTGAAACGCAACAAGTTGGTTAACAACTTAAACCAACAACGTTTACGCAATTATATGACCGACCACTTAACCAACAAAAATCAGGCGGAAGTTCGCGAGCGTATTCATTCTGGGCTCTTAGTATTATGTCGTCGGCCGCCGACATAATCACCTCGAGTCAAGAATTTATATCACTCGAGTCCATCTCTAGTACCTACTAGAGACACAAAATCCTTTTGACCCAATCCTTTAACCTCCGCCACCGCAATAGGTCCACGTTCCACTCACGCACCTATCACCTTAGGTTTCCATCCTAGGGTCTCCAAGGTCATCCTAGACTCTCTCTCTACTTGCTCTTATGGCTCTGATACCATCTTATCTGTCACGCCCCGCGACCGCCAATTTGGTCGGCACGGGCACGTCAAACAGATGCCGGACGGAGAGCACCTCCCCTGTCCGCCCACGGCTCAACAAACAAGTCATGTATAAGCATAGTTCTAAAAATAAAGCACTTCATACATGACTAAACGAAGCACAAAAAGTGCCAACCATACAAAAGCAAGCGATACAAGTAATGTCATACAAGTATAAAAGAGAGAAATACTTAACTATTCATTCATTAGACGTTTATCATTTACAACAAGTTTAAACTTTAACTTGCAAAATAAACATATACATCTCACCTCACACCTATACGTCATCTACACTCATATACATGTTTGGTTCTAATGCAATAGGTTAAATGACTTAACTGGTACTAAAAGCGAGGTTACTTTTGAATAACGAGAAATATACGAGGGGTTTATTTTTGAAACAAAAAAAAGTAAGGGTATTTAGAATATTTTATAAGTTTTGAGAGGTTTATTGGCAATTATACCTTATATTTGTAGTATATATATCTATAAAAAACTATGAATCCTCAACATATTTTGCCACGTGGCAAATTTTCCTTCACCTCCACAATCATATGATTCTTCCTCTTCTCTCCTTAAATTCTCTATTAAATTTTTAATTATCGTATCTAATTAATACATCTATTGTATTCTCATTTTCTTTACCGCATGCCTCTTCGCCTTCCAATAATAATAACTCTTCTCCTCTTCTTTAACGTCCGCTTCTTTACTTTCCAACAGCCACACCTTCTCTCTTTTTATTAATATAATTAATTAATAATTATTTTTTCTTCCCCTATGTCTCCATTAATCTCTTTCTCCTTCAACTTTTGCTAAACCTCTTTCACCCTCTCACTCTCCCTCTCCCTCTCCTTCTCCTTGAAGTTGCTCGCTTTCATCACCGTTACATCGCATCAAATTAATAGAATTGTTAAATAATAAGCTGATAGAAAATATATTTTTTATAAGATTTGTTTCTAGAATTAGATGTTCTTTTAAATGGTTTGCATGCTAGCTAATCTTTTTTTTTTTTTTTTATGTCAATATGTTATAAATTATTGCTTACCTCAATTTACAATTTTATATATACACTACACTGGATAATTTTAAAAAATTTGTTATTATACAATTAAAATCTAATTCAACAAATATAATTTAAATCATATTAAAGTTTATATATGAAAATTTTATAACAATTTGAGCTAATTTTATTTAAACTATTTTTATTTAAATTAATTGAATTATTAATCTGACTAATAAAATTATATAAATTAAAAAACTAATATATATATATATATAAAACTTAGGCTATTTTTTCCAATCCTTTATTCTACGCCTCTTTTTTTTTTTTTCTGCTTTTTTTTTCATCTCTCCACAGTATTTTTTTAGTATATATATGTATAATTTCAAACTATCATCGATAATCAATAATAATAAAAAAATTGTTTCGATAATATCTACCCGCTGCATCGTGCGGATACCTACACCAGTAGAATAAAAATTTTAATCAAAATTTTTTAAAAACTTTTAGAATTTAAAAAAGTGTAATTCTTTTATTATTATATAAAAGCATAATAATAGGTTAAAGTTAATTTTCACTCGCACTTCAACAGTGTTTCGCTCTCCCTTGTGTTGGCTATTTTCGCTACTTTGTCGCTTCGCCCTCTTCTTCTTCTTTAATTAGGGTTTTTCATTTTCTTCATGGAGGTCTGTAAAGAGAAATCCAAATCCTCTTCAATGGCGGAAGCGTTCAGCAAGGACTTCGCCGAGTTGAGGCTATCGGAGGAGAAGTCGTCGCCGGATTCGTGCAGCGGGTCGGAGGGGAGCGGCGGCTGGGAGAGGGAGCAAGAGGAAGTCGGCGCCGGCTCTCTGAGGGCTACGAAATCGTCGGAGGGGAATGGCTGGGCGGCGAAGAATATGAAGAAGTGGGGGGAGGGGAAGGGCGGCAGCGGCGGCCGGCAGCAGTTCCCGCAGCGGCCCGACGAGCCAGACTGCGAGTACTACGTGAAGACCGGGACCTGCTGGTATGGCATGAGCTGCAAGTTCAATCACCCCCCCAAGAAGAAGGAATATAAGGTGCATTTTTCGGGTTCTCGAGTTTTTTCCTCTTGTTGTTGTGTTTTAGTTGCTTAGCTTTTTTTATATTATTTTATTTTAATTTCGACCTACTTAATTGTCTGAGATTGCTCTCTTTGTTTGCAGATGAAGGGTCAGCTTGACAACATTGTAAACTTGGGGTAACTTGTTAATCCAGATCAGTTTTCACAATGCCCTTTTTCTTTTAAAAAAAGAAATCACATAATTGGTGGTTGGAAACAGTTTTTTGGAGTTACAAAATACAGCATTTGAGGCACTTTTTATTGTGATTTTGGGGTAAAACAGCCCTAACAGGAAAATTAGGAGAGAACCAAACAACACCTTCAAAACAAAGTAAATTGACGTAAAGTAGTGTTGTATACCGTTAGTTTTATTCGACTGTATTTTTAAACTCTGTTTTATTTTTCTTAGTTCCCAAGCGTTCTTGAAGCCCAAGAAATTCCCGGCGCCTAATCAGGTATTATACTTCTTCTTTGAGTTGAGATGATGAAGCTTTAGTGCAATCGTTGTTCAATGTAATATCTATTAATACTTGGTTCAGTTTGGTTCATTGTCCTATTCAGAAATTCTTTAGCAGTTCCGAACTCTGAATGTGCAAACTAGTCATTTTTGGATTTATGTGTCACGCCCCGGGTCATTTTAGAGTATAAAAACAGCGGAATTTTTTTTTTTTACAAACCTTGACCCCCAAGGACATGTCAGACCTGCCACAAATACAGAGAGACCACTATACATACGGACAGAGTCTCCCCTGAATTTGCACGCCATCTCAAAAGTACATAGAGTCTTTTACAATCATACAACTACAACAAAGTGTACATGTAAAGAATTTAACTTACATCCATACACAAATTACACCATTCACCACAGATTACATTCACTAGTATATAATCATAAATCCACATCTATCAGTTGAAATGTTCCCTACCCGGGAAATGATTTTGAAACTCTTAAGTTATAAAATCCTTTTGAAAATCTTTTAAAAACTGTTTCCCACACGGAAACCTTTTTTTTTGAAAACACTACCACGAGGGGTAGAAAACCTTTTTGCATCGTAAATCCAAAACCATATTAAATCCCAAACCATTTCACAAAATTAATCCATGCGATAAGTTTAACATCCAATTTAAAAGTAGAGAACATGAACCATGCAAACGAATCTAAGTCGTAATAATGTAAACAGAAGGTAAATAGTAAAAGCAAATCGCGGGTCGGGAGCTATACGCGTGCTATGTACGCTCCTCTCCTGTCGTCCCACTAGGACCTGACGTAATACCTGAAAAAGAAGGCGTGGGGTGAGAACATGTAAACATGTCTCATCCTCCCAGTGGGTATCCGGAGACAAACAAAGTAAAGCTGATAGTAGTACAGTAGCAACTATAACTGAGTAAGGAGATATGTAGAAATGTAAACCAACTGCTACTGTAAGTATGCGTCAACAGGTATAGAAGCTCAAGAATATCCAATCTGAACCAATCGCACATGCACCTCGCATAAGCCCTCTTGGTCAGTAGTACCGCAGACCTCAAGCCAATGCCCCCACTACTTTACCATTCATTCAACCCCAGCATAAAGCTCCCGGCTCACGGGTCGAACCTCGCAACCACTTTTTCTAAAAGAACACCCCACTTGCGTGGATCGTACCGCCGGTGTTCGTGACGTGCGACGAGTATCGGGCGATCAATGCAAATATGCTCAATTATCAACCATCGGCAATCAGCCGACAATCCTGCCCCCCAGGGCCCAGCGACCACGTGGGTCGTCAAGTAACTAGAAGAACCAACCAGGTACCAAGTACTGAGTGTGACTGACCAAATAGGTCCCAAGTATGCAAAGTAACTGACCAACTAGGTCCCGAGTAGAGAAAGAAACTGACCAACCAGGTACTGAGTGTAGAGTGTAACTGACCAACTAGGTCTCAAGTATAGAATGCAACTGACCAACTAGGTCTCAAGTATAGAGTACAACTGACCAACTAGGTCCCCAAGTATGGATATGTAACTCGACCAAATAGGTCCCCAAGTATAGATATGTACCGATAGAATCTACTCTACTCCTACACATGCTACCAAAACGGAAATCAACGAGTAGAGTAAGTACAAGAGTAATATGGTGCAGATATCGACAATATATGATAAGTAAAGCAGATAGTAGGGTGGAAAGAATGTCACCGAGCTTGCACCACTATACCGACGGCAACCTGGGATACCCACCTGTACAGTTGTCGCGTCTGTCTCCTGAAGAAGAAATATCAACTGGACCTAAAAAGATCCACCAGGTTAGTGTCTAATCCCACTAATACAACATATAAACTCGTACAAATAAACCCACGGAGTCGGTTTCCCAAATCGATCGCCGTAACATGCCGGAAGTCCCAGAACCTCACCGGGACTCGTCGGATCCACGAATCGTCCCGAACGCAACCACTCATACCAAGAGTCACCCGCCGCCACCAAAACACTTATTTTAGTGTGATCAAGCAAAGAAACACAAAACCACACATCGAAACAATTATCGTCTGACAATCGTTTCGATCCGGGTTCCCAAAAGCGTCAATTGCGATACCGGGACCCACTGTTGCCCACCCGTCATTTTCGAACCATCGAAATGACGCGAGTGACTAGCCAACAAGGCTCAGCGACACTATAGTTACTCGCGAGACACCTTCGGAAGAATTCCGAACCGAATCTGCGTTCCGTTGGCGGATTTCGCCGAGAAACGCATTGAAATCGACTTTTCGATTTCCGCGAAAGCTATCGGATCATGGACAATCAGTCCAGAGGTCAAGCGTACTCATACACATTGCCCACAGTGGCCCCAAGGTGCACAATTGCACATAAACCCCTCTAATTACATATAATTCCAACATTTAATGCAATTAGAGGGATCAAATGGCTCGTTCACAAAATCCGAGGGCTTAGGACCTTGGACGATCAGTCCATAGGTTATCCTTAACTCACACTTGCTGTCCACAGCAGCCTCGATAAGTACAATTGCATAAAAGCCCTCCCGACTACCCGAAATCGCATTATTTTACGTGATTTCGGGGCTTTTATGGCCCGACTACGCAAACCGAAACTCATTCAGCCAAACCGAGACACCCGCTGATAGGTCTCGGCGTGCTGGAGACCGTGCCCACCTTTCGGAGCAATTCCGGACACTGTGAAGAGCGCGGGAGCGACCCGAAGTTCTGCGAATTACGCGCACTGCATGAAAAACATGCAAATTCTCACTAACCAGGGACTCGTTGACCCTAAATGAGGTGACCACTGTGATCGTAACTGACAGACGATCACCGTGCTCCCCTCCGGAGGCACTGTAACAGCCTCGGGTCTCCGGAACAGGGCGCGCAAGCCGAGACAGCAGCCAAAAAGGTTCAAAAAGGAATGACACTGCCGAAACAGCGGATCGGGGTCTCCCCGACAGAAAATAAAGTGAGCACGATGATCAGCGATGTGTCCTGATCATCGTGCTCCCTTCCGTTGGGATCGGGGAGGCCCGGGAAGCACAGAACAAGAAGACACCCCTAATAGGCCCTAATTCGGGCTTGGCCGGAGCAAGCTAGCTTCGGCCGAGCTCCGGCGGCACGGCGGCGCTTGCGGTGACCCAGGATGGGTGAGGGGGAGGTGAAGGACACGGTGCTCACCTCAGGTGGCGGCGGAGAGTGGCGGCGGCGTCGTCGGATCAATCCGAGCCCGTACAAGGTCCGGCTCGGGTTCCAAGGTAGCTGCGGCCACGGCGGCGGCCCGAACACCTCGGGGATGACGGCGGCGGGTCCCCGAGGCCGGAGGAGGAGAGAAGGAAGCGGCGGGTGACCGCGGCGGCGGCCCGCGGCCGCGCCCGAGCATGACTCGGTCCGGGCGGCGGCGGCGGCGCCTGCTCGCACGGCGGCGGCGATGGCACGGGCGGAAGCGGGGAAATAGGCGGGGCTCGGAGAGGCGATGTGGTGAGCCAAGGCGGAGCGGCGGCGTGGAGAGGCTTCTCCCGGACCTCGGCCAGGTTCGGGTGCGGGGCGAGCTGCGACGGCGCGGGGAGGTGGGCTGCGGCCGACGGGGGAAGGTGCGGGGATGGGTCTCGACCCGGGGAAGGAGGGCGAGGGTGATGATCTCCCTAGTGGTCCACGACAGGGATGGAGAAATAGATAGATGAAGGAGATGGTGGAGAAGAATGGTGGAGCAGTGCCTGATCCAGTCTCTCCGGCGGCCGGCAGCGAGCTCTGATGGCCGGGGCGCGAGCAGGAAGAGTAGGGAGAAGAGAGGAAGTGCGGCTAGGTCTAGGATTTCGTTTGGGGGGTTACGGAAGGCCAAGGGTTCGGTGAAGGAGAAACCCTAACAAGCTCTATACACATACGTACAATCGCAAGTTAGTCCCCCAATTTCAAATACTTTCGCTTAGTCCCTCGTAGTGCGTGTATTATACGCGTAAGCACCCCCAGCGCAATCCCACGTGATTCAATACATAAAATACTAGGGCATTTGCTAAAATACCGATTTGCAAGTTTTCGACCCTTCCTCGATCAACTCGCGATATCTACCAATCCGTCCGTCGGATTTATGAACGGATCGCACCAGTACGATCAGCACGACGAAGACAACAAACCCACGATTTTGTTTCGCCTTGATCGGTCACACGGATTCGCGATGAAATCCGTTCGCTCTCCAAGTATCTGATCTTGACAATATTGATCCCTTTGCGATCATCTCGCAATTTCCGGCGATCCGCACATCGGATTTGCAAACGGATTTTCCATCGCGTTCAGCACGTCGAGGGCATCGAAACTACCATTTTGTTTCATCATGTTTGGTCGCCGATTTGCGACAAAACCCATCTCGCTCTCCAATAATCCATATATTACACATATACCGAGAACCCGCGAAATCGTGATTTCGCCTCCGATTCGACTTCCTTGTTACTTGTAGGGACTCCAAACATTCTCGCACGCTACTCTAGGTCACATGCACGAGTCCGAGGAGTTTCACAATGCTAGAATAGCAAAGTGCGAAAACCCTCATTTCGATAAAACTCCTTTTCTCGAAAACCGTGCATCGGATCAGGAATTCGTTAGTGCCATTGGTTCCAGAATATCTGAACCGGTCGAAATGACCTATTGGACTGCTATGATCGGAGTCCGATACGCGTCCGAAGCCAACTCTCCTCCGCGGCTTCACCGAAAAACCGAAGTTACTATTCACTTAAGTCAAACTTCATAATCGCGTATCTTCTCCGTTTTAGCTCATTTTCCCCTGAAACTTGACGAGTGCTTATGTAATTAAATTACACACATAAACATCGTCAACAGAGAGTCAAATGGCACAGTCAAAATTTCAGTCTTTATATTATGATTATTGTGAAGTACAAAATAGTCATAATAGTGCTTCTAATTATTGTTTTAAGTGTAAATTTACTGGGAAGAACACAATCCTTAGCATCGTTCAAGTTTTTGTTCAATTCTCAATGCTCAGGTGCCGAAGGTTGTCGAACTTTGTCTGATTCTTATGTTAAGGAAAAAGAAACTCCATGATCAAGAGACTCTAAAACAGTGATTATATCTGTTGCATTGCAGCTCCCTTTTCCAACTAAAGGGAGAAAAAGAAACTTTTGCATAGCTTTAGAATATTGATTAAAGTAAAACTGTGCTTTAATTTTATTTTTCTCTTTTCATTGTTTTAACATTGCAAGTTAGCTTGGAATTTATAGCAATCCGTTGTCTGCTGGAATGCAACCTAAGCATTTATCAATAAAATAAACAGACTAATTATGAATGGAAAATCTGCCTGGTAATGTGACCTTGGCCCCCTTCAAATTTGTCGAGTAATTATAAGCCAATGCAAAATGAGGCAACTTGAAAGGCTGCCAATGAATTCTTAGGCAGTGTTTGGTTGTGGGATAAAAGGGGAATAACCCCTTTTATCCCACTATTCCTGCTAAACGCCACAGTTTTTTTTGGGTTTCGGATATCCTCGGATTAACGGGTTAGCCTAGGATAACCCGTTAACCCTTATTCCTCACAACCTATGGAATAGTGTTGGTAGGGTGATTTATCCTGTGGCATGCTTGGAAACTGGGCTGCCCTTTTTCATGTTCGCCATTGCTACTCCCACCTACCGCCTTCTCCTCGATTGTGCCATCTCTTCCCCTCTTCACCTCCGACCCCACCGGCGTCGCCTACGTCCGGACCACCAATCTCGACGGCGAGTCCAACCTCAAGAGCCGCTACGCCAAGCAGGAGACTCTGGCGCACACCCTCGAAGATGGCTTCGCCGGAGTGATTCGCTGCGAGCGCCCCAATCGCAACATCTACGGATTCCACGCCAATTTGGAGCTCCACGGCGGGCGCGGTCTCGCTAGGCCCCTCCAACATCGTCCTCCTCGCCGCGAGCTCAAGAACACCGTACGGGGCCGTTGGCGTAGTCGTTTGCGTGGTAAAGACACTAAGGTCATGCTTAACGCTCGGCGCTCCTCGAAGAGAGCCATTGAGACCCATATGAATCGAGAGACGCTTTTTCTCTCTTTGTTCTTGCTCACAATGTGTTTGATAGTATGCACCTTAAGCGGGATCTGGCTGGTGGTCCATCGGAATGAATTGGAGCTCATGCAGTTCTTTAGGAAGGGAGATTACTCGGGCGACAATTATAAATATGTTGTTTCTTTAATTCTCAGTTATTTATTTTTTCCAAACTTGTAGCTCTGTATAGATGTAATTTGGCTTGATTGCATCGAATTGCAAAACGATGCATCGTACGTTGATGGAAACTTTGGACACAAGGCAAGGACAAAGTTGGCATTTTTAAAATTTACCCATCAACTTTTTACATTATTCTCCACTATTCTATAAAACAAACCAAACACAATTTCATCTATTATAAGGAATAACAACTTTACGAACCAAACACACTTTTACCTTTATTCTTAACTATCCCGGAATAGCAAGTATATACAAATTTCTACCTATAAAATTTATACCCGAACCAAACGGGGCCTTAGAGGATGCTTAGCTGGTGTAATATCTTTATTAGTTGCAATAGCAAGGTTTAAAGTGCTGTGACACGGGGGCTTGCCGTTGTTTGTCTGGCACGGTACACAGGGGCCTGCCGCTATCTGCCTGGCACGGTACGACACTTTCGTGCCGATACATAGTACGCTTACGTGTCGATAAATACCGTAGATCGAGACCTCTAAGATCGCCCATTAGCTATGGCCTTACCCTGCGTCCCAACCAATCCCACCCTATCACCTGTGGAGAAATGGGGGTGCCGGGGTGAGAAACCAACGAGGGTCTCCTAGTGGATATCGCGAGCCGACGAAGGCAAGCATACTCACCGGTAAATAGATATAGGTAAAGAAAAGCCTACAGTAGCAATGTAAGTGTAAAAAGAAAAGAATTATAAGTAAGCATGTAACAACTACTATCGTAGCTATGTGCATCAGTCGGACGAAAGGTCTAAATGTACCCAATGTATACCGCTGTGTCGGTTTGAGGACCTCAGGCAAGTCACAACCTCTCTGTCTGGCCTATAATCCTAGCAAATGATCGCTAAACTCACAGGTTGGCAACCAACCACTTTTCTGAAAAAGAACACTCTTCTGCGGTGAATCAGACCGTCGGTGTTCGTGAAATACTGTTGAGCTGTGGCGATTGATGCGAATATGATCAATAGCCAACCGTCGGCGAATGGCCGACAATCACTGCCCGTCGGGGCACACCGAACAATGTGTCATTGAAGTCGTACAAGAATACAAGTATCAACCACTCGGGTCAACTAGGACGGGCAAGCTCAACCTCCGCGCGAGTAGGTAAGTACCGACCACTCAGATCAAATAAAAAGTGTAAGATCAATGACATTATAAGTATACGAGCACCAACCAGTCAAGTCAACCGGAATGTAAATGCAAATGTCACTACCGCTCTACTTTTATGTCATGGCAAACAGGAGAGTATACTAAGTAGAATAATGGTCGAAGTCATGTGGTGAAGAGCTCAAGTAATGAATATGTGTATATGTAAGCAGTAAAAGGTAGGGATGAAGGGAACATCATCGAATGTGCACCATTGAACGGACTTCGAATCGAAGTACCCACCTGTGTCCGTTGCTGTTTCTGGCTCCTGCGAGGCGAGGGACGCCGATCGGACCTACGACGAGTCCACTGAGTCAGGATCTAATCCACATGACTCAAAACACATTGCTCACAGCCTCACAAACCCAATACCGCCCACGGAATTGGTTTTTCAAAACCAATCCCTGAACTTGCCAAGAATCTCGAAAACGCACCAAGATGCCCCTGGAACCCACGAAACGTCCCAAAATGCATCGACTCACATCGAGTCACCTGTTGTCCCGGAACACACCTATTTGGGTGTCCGGACAGCAAACATAAGTCTCCAAGTCAACTCGGTCGTCGCCGATCGACGATTCACTACCGAGCTTCCGAAACACGGAAGCCTCCGTCGCTCATTGGTCACGTCTAAACACACGAGGCGACCACGTGCGACCAACAAGGCTAGGCAATGATTTTTGTGGCAACCACATCGAAACCCATCGCGACGCAAAACTGCGTTCTATCGGCGATTTCGCCAAAAAACGCACCAAAACCCTACTTTTGATCGCACGGGGGCTTCGAAAACTAGACAACAAATCCAGAGGGGCACAAACAGTAATCACGTGTTGCTCGAGGCAGCTCACAATGCCCTATTTGCAAAATGGCCCCTAAGGGACCAACTAATATCAATATTATATAAAATAATGCGATGTATAGGGCCATTACTGAAAACTACACGGAGCGAGGGCACTGGCTGATAGGCCTCGATGTGTTGGACATCGTGCTTGCCTACAGAAAGATCGGGGAGCGTCAAACTACCGGGAACAGTGAGGGGCCCATATTTGAGTCCTAGCTCAAGGGGATGTGGGCTAAAGGCTCTCCGACCGGCTACCGTCGGCCTGTCGGCGTGCTCTCTGGCTAGGGTCGGCGGAGGAGAGGGAGGGGAGCACGATGCTCCTTTTGGCCGACGGCGGGGAGCGGTGGCGGCGCCCATTGGGGAAGCTCGGCCAGCACAGATCCAAGTGACGGGGGCGGCCAGGGATGGTCAGGGTCATCGGCAGCGAACCTCCTAAGGCCAAAGGAGTCGGCGATAGGGGTCCAACGACGACAGCCGTGGATTTGTGGATATGAGCTCCTCTCTGCTCTATGTGGCCGAGGAGGAGATTCGTGGCCGCGGTGGCGCCGGCGGAGCACGGGGACATCGGGGGAGTTGGCCGAAGCACGAGGGCAACGGGGGAGGTCGGGGTAGGGTGGTTCGGGCCCTCCTCCATGCTCGGGCTCCAAGAACATGGTGTAAGTTTTGGATCCCTAGGATCTAAAGGTAATCATCACCTAGAATGGGGTGAATAGGTGTACAATGGCCAAATAAAAATCTCATTGCGTTTTTAACGTAAATGCGGAAATTAAAAACAACACACCAAGATTTTTACACGGGAAAACTCCAAAACGGAGTGAAAAACCCACGAGACCGATCACGCGAAAAATCCACTAAGAAACAATTGAGTACAAGGTGATTTACCGATTACCAAACCCAATTTACCGAATCTTCGACGTGGATCTTCTTCGCCGGTCCTCGATCGATCGAACTCTTTCAACCGATCACGCCGCAACTCCTTGCCGTGTCAACGCCTCGACTCTCGACGCGTCCACCGAATCCTCGCCTCACACACGATCCTCACGCAACAACTCCATCCGAGTCTTTGAAAAGATGATTTGTGGTGATCTTAGCGTTAAAGCACCATAGACTATGAGGGATTCCCTTTTAGCTAATCATCAAGTTGATTCATGAAGGAACATTCAAATAAAAGACCTAGAATCAACTTGACGATCAACAAGGCGAAACTCATTTTAAGAATTGAATCATAAAAGCTCTAAAACGAGTTTCTAGGATTTTAAGAGGATTTAGAATCTAAGCATATGAAGCGTTGATAAGCATACTGATTATTGAACCCCTCATGGTCTATTTATAGTGTTAGAAGACTTTAGAAATAGAGTAGGATTGAACAAGCTCTTTTTTGAAATATTCCCGCAACCAGGGACCGGTCTTCACTAGGGAGACCGGTCTTGGTAGGTCCGGTCTCCAAAGGCTCGACCGGTCCTCTGTTCCGTCATTGAAATCCAAGTAATCAGAGACCGTTCTCTGGACTTGAAGCCCGGTCTTGACTTGCGTAACCAGAAAGACCATGGTATGGGATCCAATCTCCACATCCAAGACTGGTCTTGACTTGCGCAACCAGAAACAACATGGTACTGGGACCGGTCTTCAACTTCGAGACCGGTCTTGATTTAATGTTACGCAGTAGTCAAGCTTACGGGAACCGGTCTTGAACTCGAGACCGGTCTTGGATCATATAAAATTTCAGTTTCGAAAATTTATCAATTTTAAGAACAATCCAAGTCTTCTAATCACTATATCTAAGTTTAAATCACCAAAAATGATCTGTAGATCATACTTGAGGTGCCGAGCTTCTCCGACGAGCCTTGAATCATCAAATTGCATCTTCGTGCTTCTGACTCCTTCAAGACTCAAATAACCTCACGAAATCCGCCAACCTATAAAATCCTTAACACATGGAGAGAAGGAGAGGGGGAGAGGGAAATGTAAGAGAGAGAGAGAGTTGAGTTAGAATACTATCAGAATAAACGGGCTCTGTTGCCAACATTTTTTTGGGATGATGGAGCCTCCAAATCGACGATCGGCACTGTTGAACATGATCTATACCACTTGAAGTATCTAGAAACCAAATTTCAAATATTTTCAACATTATTAACCTAATGATCAAAGGGTTTCAAAATTTATAATTTTAATGGTCGATATAAGACATTTTCTCGTTTAACGGTGTAAAGATATCCAAATCAATTGAATTTTGGTTAGAAAATTCTTTAAACTATTTAGAACAAGATCTATACTCTCGATCTTGATTATAAGATTCCTATGATTACTTTTTAAAAAATATTCATTTTTAGCCGTTCATTTTGTGTCCACTTGATGGGCAAGAGAACAATATCGAAAAAGTATGAAATTTGATTTCTGGATGCTTCAAGTGGTATAGATCATGTTCAACTGTGCTGATCGTCGATTTGGATGCTCCATCATCGAAAACAAATGGATGGCAACGAAGCCCGTTTGCTATCGATAGCATTCTAGCTCAACTCTCTCTCTCTCTCTATATATATAGAGTCCGGCTACTATACTCTTATGAGTACGATCGCATTTGTACTCATAAGTTGTTTTCGGTGATAGAGCTTCTAAATCGACGATCCAGACCGTTAAACTCAAGGTTTTAAAAGGCTTCAAGACGGGCCATATCTACCGTGCCGCATCGTACAACAAGATACCGGCATGATATGCATATTAATGGCACAGTTTAAAACCCTCTATACTTTAAATTAGTACGTAATTTTCTCAATAAAGTTCAAAAGATGCGATAAAAAGATATAATAAATAGTTCGAATATTTTGTTGCCAAAAAAAATAAATATTTCATATTTTCATATTATTATGTGTCAAGACACAAGAATTTTTTGAAGACGCATCAAGAAGATTTGACAAGACGCACCGTGCATCCGTGCGGCAAGTTTCCGGCACGACCCCGTGCCACGACACTTAAATCCTTGGTTAAACTATATCTAGAGCATTTAAAACTTCTAGAAATCAAATTTTATAATTTTTTGATATCATTTACCTTACGATCAAAAGCTCACAAAATTGACAATTTTTAATGGCAGATGTGATACTTGCTAGTATAACGGAGTAAAAAAATCGGAATAGCTTGAATTTTTGATAGAAAATTCTATTCATTACCTAGATAAAGATCAATAACCCCGATCTTAAATTGAAGGATTCGATCATCCATTTTCAGGACGTCGTTTGATTTTGACCGTTCATTTTATATCCGCTTGATGGACTTTATAATGATTTCGAAAAATTATGAAATTTATTTTCTAGAAGTTTCAAATACTCTAGATGATGTTTAAGGTAGATCGTCGATTCGGAAGCCCCAACATCAAAAACAACTTGTGAGTACGATGGGCTCTATAGTCTATACTCATAAGAGTATAGTAGCCCTATTATATATATATATATATATATATATATATATATATATATATATATATATATATATATATATATATATATATAGAGTCCGGCTGCTATGCTATCAATAGCACGTAGCACTCGGTGCTACCTAGTTTTTCACCGTTAGATCCACCCCTTTGATGATTTTCACCCGTTAGATCATACTATTCAACAAACCACCCACTTAACCCTACGGGGCTCACATCATCCTAACCACACATCTCTCAATCGAACGGCCAGAAACTTGGTAGCACCAGTACTTGGTGCTATTAATAGCATAGTAGCCTAATTCTACATATATATATATATATATATATATATAAAATTTCGATTTGAAATTCGAATCCAAATTCAGATTTTGAATTCCTCAAATTACAAATATCCCAGATATTACATTTTTCCTCCTGACTCTTTTCCATGGGGCATTTTTGGTTTGCCTGTCTACGGTAATCATACAGACTTGTAAACATTTGTTTTTAGTCTTGATATTTAGCTAATCAGTTTGTACTCGAGGAGCTGACCCTGACAAATCAAATGTGCTGGCTAATTCGCAAGGTAGGGAAACATTATAAATCCTTTTGTTTTTAATTTGGGCTCTGGTGGTATTCTATTATTATTGATGGCAACATAGAATGATTTAGCAGCAACATTTAATGGACCTAGCTCAAAATAGGATTGAGTGGTGTAATATAGGATTGATATGTCCAATCCCATTTTATATCCTTTGAGGATTAACATTAGCAATTCCCATATATCATGGGGCAGGCCTAGTTTAGTTGATTAGAGTTATTTGGCTTGGAAAGACAATTTATGTTGACTTGCTGCATGCTGATTTTGACCTCACCCATCTAATCAGCAGAGAAATCATGTTTTTCTGCTCTTTGTTGGATGTTTCGCTGCATCCTTTGGGTTTTGTGTGTGTGTGGGGGGTTCTTTCTGAGGCACAACCACTTTTCAACAGTAATCCCTGGCAAAAATTTCTGCAAGTTTGTAATGTCTTTTCCGTCTTGAAGCTTAAACAAAAAAGAAAAGTTGCCATCATTTTTCTACTTGGCTTACTAGATGAGTAGTTCAATTTCTACAGACATCCTTTCTTTAAGCTGTTCTGTGCTTGTTTTGAAACTTACTGGAGGATTAAAATAGATATATTCAGCAAGTAGCATTTTGTCTTTTGGGTTGCTATTATTTTACTGCTGGTGAACAATGACATCATGATGTTTCCAAATAATAAAATGCATACAGTGGTCACACCAGCTTGTCTTTAGCTGATGTGTCTTTTTGGAAGAATATAATGGGTAAACTTGTTTAAGCTTGCAGCCTTATAGTATCAGTAACCTCAAAGCATAGGAAATAGGAATTCTTGACTTTTGACACCTTGACCTATTAGGTCCATCATTGATGAGAATTCTGAACATTTTGTTTCCTAGGGTGCTATTATTTTATTTTTGGGGAACAATGACATCATGATGTTTCAAATAGTAAAATGCGCAGAGTGGTTACAGCAGCTTGTTTTAAGCTTTAGTGTCTTGTTGGAAAATCTAAAATATTCTGCGAATGTTTCAAGTCAGCGAAATGATGGCCCTGAACAGTTGTCTTCTTTGGATAGAAGTTACTAATGGTGTCTCAGTATTTCCCTTGGTGGATCTTGATTCTGTCTGCTTGGAAAAAAAATTAAAATTAAAAGTATTATTTCATGTCATCTGGAATGAACTTTTTAGGATCATGCTGTTTCAAGCAATGCCAATGCTTCATGAAGAGTTTGTTGTTGTTAGTTTGTCTTTGTAAACTTGGATGGGCTCACTACAAGTTTGACATGAAACTTCTAATTTGAAGCAATACTATTATGATGATCTTCATAATTTTGTTTCTCTTACATCTTTCAAAAAGGGTCCCAAAGAAGAGACAAGCGAGACTACTCCCAGCAGGGTGATAGAGACAGAATGCAAGGTTATCCTTTTTAACTATTGTTTTTTTCTTTTTGCTCCTTTTCTGTTTTCTTTTTTGTTGTTCTTGGATAGTTAATTATACGGTAAAAAGAATCTTGCATTTTTTGGTTATGTAAATGCTGAATATAATTTTATTCTTTTCTTCTTAGCAGGAGAACTTCTTGTCTTTATTAGATGATATACATCTCATTAGTTTGGTACCTATCTTCTGTAATTTTTATTTCTGAAAATTCTTGTAGAAGGTTGATGAACAAGGACAAGATGATCCGTCAGAAAGTGGTACACAGTTACACCATGAGGTTAGCACTTTAATTTATTAGTTGCTAAAGAACTTCCTCTTTCATCCTGATGTGAAGTCCGTTCTTTTTTTTTCCCAGTTCTCTGATTTGTTTATACAACCTGGCTAATTTGAGGTGAAAATTAGATTTTTTTATTTATTTATTACTTTCCTTTGTAATTTATACCTTGCAGAAAGCAATTGAAGAGAAGCAGAATGAAAAGGTGGAGCGAAAAGAAACTAAGTATGAAAAGGTGGAGCAACAAGAAAGTGAGAACGAAGAGGTGGAGCAAAAAGGAACCGAGTATGAAAAGGTGGGGCAAAAAGGAACTGACTATGGAAAGGTGGAGCAAAACGAAAGTGAGAACGAAAAGGTGGAGCAAGAAGAAACTGAGAATGAAAAGGTGGGGCAAGAAGAAACTGAGAATGAAAAGGTGGAGCAAGAAGAAACTGAGAATGAAACGGTTGAGCAAAAAGAAACTGAGAATGAGAAGGTGGAGCAAAAGGAAACTGAGGTCAACATTTAATCTTGTGAACTTTACTAATGCTCTTCTTTAATTTATGTCAGCTCTGAAATTTTTGAAGTATTGCTTATTCCATGTGGTCCTTGTGTTCAAGTGGAATCTAATTGGTTCTTCATACATTTTCCGTTCTCACTTGCTTCCTTGTTATCACTTCTCATTTACATATTATTATTTCTTTATATCTTACTGCTACATGTTCCCAAGGAGAGAAAATCTTCTTTCAAGAGGTGAAGGAGAACAAGCAAATGTCAGCATATTCTTTTGTTGTATATGTGTTTTGAGTTTTTTTTTTGTAGTTTATGGCAGTGAAAAATCTTTTGGTGTCTTTTGGCACATCTTGTTCTTACTTCTACTTTTGACTTGTATTTGTGGTACATTCATCAAGTAGTTTCTTTCATGTAGTAATAGTATTAGTTTCCTTATCAATTTAGTTATGCAACAAAGTTTTTGATTTAGGCATATGCCTCAAAATTGGGATACACTCTGCTATCTCATCTCTTGGGTAGTTTCGTGCATGTGGTATTAGTTTTCTTATCAACTTAGTTGTGCAACAAAGTTTTTGATTTAGGCATATATCCATACAAATACATAATTTGATGGTTGTGACAAGTGACGTGGCATAAATTTATGCCTCCACGTCACTTTTGTTTTTTAAAGTCTAATTTTTCTTTCTCTCTCGCCTTGGAAAGGTACGCCTCGGAAAAAGATAACAAATTTTTTCTCGAAAAGATAATAAATCTTCCCTCTCTCTCTTCTCCTCAGCCAAGAAATCTAATTACCAGCTTCTTTCCAAAAAAAGCTTCTCTTTTTTCAAAATAGGTTTCTTTCCAAGGGTGGATCATTTCCAAGGGTGCATCAGCTTCTTTCCAAAAAGTTCTTTCCTTTCCCGAGATATCTCTCTTTCCCCAAAGAAAAAAAAAATTCCAGCTGGGCTCCCTCTTTCTCTCTCTCCTCCTCTCCCCTACTTTCTCTCTCTCTCTCTCTCTCTTCCCTTCTCTCTTTCTATCATTCATTAAATGGAGAGCACAGTCGTGGCAGCAGCGGTTACAGAGGCCGGCAAGGGCCGCGGGGGCGTCGAGGGCCGCGGGACCGTCGAGGGCGGCGAGGGCCGCGGGGGTGATCGCTCTCTTCCACGCCCCTCCCCGGTGGACGAGCTCTACCCCTTCGATCCCTTCGTCTCCGCCTCCGATCGCCGCGAAGAAGTGGGGATTCGAGTAATTTTGTGTAACAACCGGAAGAAGAAGAATAGAAGCGATAGTAGTTAGTAGAAGAAAGGTAGTAATTTCTATAGAACACATTGTCTCATATTTCACAAAATTAAGAACTCTACTAATCCAAGAGCACAAACAAGAGTACATAGGTATAATGGCGGCTCACCGGCGAAGAGGAACGGGTGAGGCGAGGAAGACGACGGCGAGGTAACGAACACGACCATCCGGTAGAACTCCGCCACCTCCTCCTCCGTCATGTAGAACGTGCCGGCGGGCGAGCATGAGCTTCTCCGGATCGCGGCGCACTCGGGCGAGACGTCGGGCATCGCCTCCGTGCGGCCGGCCTTCCCGAGACGTCGGGCGTCGCCTCCGCGCGGCGGCTTTCCCGGCGACGGTCTCCCTCGAGGAAGGCGAAGGTGCGGCGCGCTTTAGAACCGGCCGCGGACACCTGAGCCCCGCGGAGCGCAGCACTTCCTCGACTTCTACTTCACTTCTCCTCGGTCCTCGGACTCCCGAGTAGAGCACTTCCTCTCTCTCCTCTCTCTCTCTCTCTCTCTCTCTCTCCGCCATTTCTCTCATGTGTGTGGTGCCTTTCTCTTTCCCTATAATAGTTTCTTTTTAAACGGAGAGGACTTCCAATGCTAGGAAATTAGTATTGGATTTTCTTTTCATTTCTTTCTTTCTTTTTTTTTTTTTTTTTTCCTTCTCCAAGATTAGAGATTGCGGAAATGGCATGAGCGTCGTAATGAGAGAGAGAGAGAGACAGAGGGAAAGGAGCGAAAATAGAAGGGCAAGTATGGTGATACGGTGAGGTGGAAATATTGCCTGCAATTGGTTCACCATGTCATCCGTGGACCTTCAATTTAATTCTCCATTATTTTCTCTTCTTAAGCAATATGATTCATCGCCCACCGTCCTTTGGTGGAGCCATACAGAGCACATGATTCTTACAACCATAAATATTTGATGGCTAAATAAAGAAAAATCACAACTTAAACCGTGGTCTACCGTGGATCAATCTTCTAATTATGGAGCTCATTTGACCAAGAGAAACTTTTTAATTTTTTTTCTACTTTAATTTGTATTCTTTTTTTTTTCTCAACTTTTTTAGAGCATATGATTTATTTTTATCTTATTTAATCTTACTTTTCCTTAATCATAGTGTAAAATTAACTGCAAATACAATATCTAGGTGAATTTCTTTTTATTAAATAGAAATGATTTTATGCTTCAGAACTTCTTCTGGGGTATATATTTTTCTTCTTATATTGGCAAAAAAAAACAATACAATATTTTGATAAATCTTTTTTTGTTTATTTTCTTTTAACTATAATTTTTTTTATTTTTCTACTTAACCGCTTCATTATAATTTTACTTAACTATGATATAAAATTAATCGTTAACCGCGCTTCGACCGTTAACCGCAGCGAAGCGCGGGTTCTGTACTAGTGTGTCAAAATTTGGGATTCAACTCTACTATCTCATATCTTCCTGCAAATGCTGAAAAGTAAAAGGCAGAAACATGTAGAAACACCAGCAGTCACCCACTTTTGTTAATAGGCTTTTGTGCTAAAGCAAAAACCTTTTCTGGAGAACATCTAAGTATCCTAGCATGCATTATATGTTTTCAAGCTTTAAAGGGGCATGAGAAATAATCTGGCAACTTGATAGTAGTTGAAAATGTAAACTGAGCTATGAGCATGTAAATTATACTTTATAATGATCTACTGATCTTTGTCTTGATCATACTGCACGCTTGAGTTTGATTGGTTGTGCTGGTCATTAAACTTCATTCGAATGCCTTGGACCTTTGCAAGAGGCCGTCAAAAGGATAGTTGTACTCAGAGTGTATGACTTATTTTTCGTTGCTTGTCCCATCACTATTAACCATAATATTTCTTAAGTCATCAGTACTATTATTGTCGTTGGGAAAAATACCATTTCTGTATGATATAGAGTTAGACCTGCAGCAGTTGTATTATTTTTATCTTCCAATTAATTAAGCTGTAAAGAAGTTTGAGGCCTTAGAATTCTTGGGTGATAGTTTGATTTTGTTATCTATTTTTTGCTTTTCAAGGTTTTTGCCATGTAATGTTACTTTCAACAATTATGTAGAAATAAAGTATAATTGTGTTGTTCTTTATATTACTAATTCTGACCTTATGTAAATTTGTTCTATTCCTTGTTTTGCCTTTATTTCTTACAGAAGCCTGCTCAAGAAAAGGTAAAGGAAATTATTGTAGAAAGTGGTGGGCGGAAAGAATGCAAGGTAAGAAGCTCTTTTTCCATGATATTTTTCTTACCGATTTCCTTTTTTGTTCATCCTTTTCTTGGAATGTAAAATCTGAAGTTAAACCAGGTTTGGAGTTCTTTAAAAGTAAAATTTATGTTTAGACAAATGAACCATATTGATCGTTGATGACCAACATAATTGGTAATCAGCTTTGTGCAGACCTGTGGTTCGAGATCTTTTTCTGTATGCTGCCTCTTTGCCCTGTTGAAAATAAAAGGGTGCTACTATTACAGTGGATACAAATCTAGTTCCCACATTTATCTGCTATCTATAGTACATAGTTTGTTCTCAACCAGCCTATGGCAAGTTTTGTTCGTGGCTGGTACCAAAGAACGCCTAGTCCTTAAGTTTAGGCATTCTTTGGGATATTAGATGTTAATCCATAGTGAGACCTGAGTAACTACTATAAGGGCTTGTTTGGTTCAAAATTGGAACTAAAATTTGAATTGGAATCAGAATAGACTGGAATGGAAAACAGAATGATGAAATCTCCTAATTTTGGTGCATAATAGGAATCCAAATTGGAGTAGTTGATTCCCATTTTTTTACTATTTGGGTGAGCAAACTTCACTTGCCCATATAAATATTTAAAATAGAACTCATAATTCAAAATATAAAATTGAATTCAACACTCAAAACAAATATGTAGTTCAAATCTGAACTTCAGCATTAGTATTTGACTTCAAAGTTGAATTCAAACCATTTGACGTCAAATTTGAATGCATAATTTGATTTTAAAACTCTAATACAAACTTAGATCCACAATTTGAATATTGATTAAAATTTGGGTTCAAATCTGAATTCAAAATGAGATATTGATTCACAATTCAAATTTATATTCAAATTGAAATTCTAAAATAAAACTATTCTTAGTAAACAAATTTAAACATAAATTAACTTTTGACTAAAATTTAATTTAAATCCATTAATAAATTTGTAATTAAAATTTCAATGCAACTTTGGGCTCACAATTTTGAATGTAAAATTTGAATTGACAATTCAAATTTAATTTCAAAGTCAAAATAAAACTAGAACGAAATTTAAATATCAAACTTATATTGGAATTTAATTTGAATTAAGAATAAAAACTTGAATTTTGAATCTATGAATTTAGAGTTATTAGAACTGAAATAATTGTGAGTGTCAAAAAAAAGTTATTTTCTCAATTTCTTCTGGAATCAAAGCTGACTACCACCTCCATGGTGGGGGTGATTTTGGGGAGTATTTGATTTCCTCCGGAGTGGGAATCAAAATGCCAAAGCCTCAAAACAAACACCAACAATGCGAGCGGTTCATGTTGATTCCCATTCCAAGCCACAAATCCTTTAAACCAAACATACCCTAAGATCAACCTTCAGAGTAGACCTTCTTCAAACTTTTAATATAATATCCATCGATGAGATCTAGTTATAGTATAAGCAACTTCCGAAAGATCAACTTGCATTCCAAAATATGAGTTGTTTTGCATTTATGTTTCTTAGAAGTAGTGGTGCAAATAAATATGGGTTAATAGAGCTCTCTCCTAGTCTTCGCCGAATCGGGCGGTTAGTAGGGGCCAAAAATAAGAGAAAAAAACTTGCCCTAAATGTGCCTCGATCTACTAAAGCGAGAATGGGAGGCGGAGGATCCTTCCTTCCCTTGATCTACCCGATCCATTGAAAGTTTGCCAAAAACTTGCTCTTGCCTCGACTTGCCCCAAATGGAGCGGTTATTGGGGGCAAAAATAGAATAAAAATCAACTCGCTCGAAATCCACCTCACTAAGAAAACGAGGTGGGAGATGAGGGACACCTTCTGTGCGAGACCCCAGGTAGCAAGGTTTTAAGTGCCCGTCGGCACGGGTCGTATCTACCGTGCCGTACCGTGCCAACAAGATACATGCACGATATAGACCCCGTGCCGATGGCACAATTTAAAACCCTCTATTATTTAAATTAGTAAATAATTTTCTCAATAAAGTTCAAAAGATGCAATAAAAAGACATAATAAATTGTTAGAATATTTTGTTGCTAAAGAAAATAAATATTTCATGCTATTATGTGTCAAGACACAAGATTTTTTTTGACCGGCACGCATCGGCACGGCTCGGCACGCACCGTGCCGTACCGTGCCGGCAAGTTTTCGGCACGACCCTGTGCCACGACACTTAAATCCTTGCCAGGTAGTGCTATATATAAAATATAATAGGACTAAAACTTTTAACCCGGTTAAGCATTTTGGGTGGTGGCTAGGCCCAAGAGGTTAAGAGAGTTAAGCGTGCTAGGACGGGAGTAGTCTTAGGATGGGTGACCCCTTGGGAAGTTGGGGCGTCACAGTTGGTATCGGAGCCAATTACCAGCTAAAAGTGTGAGATGAGTCTTGACTGAGTCAAGGTCGGAATGGCAAGGTAGGCGAGACTAGTCTCACATCGCCTGGTACTTGTGAGTCTAAGCCTGACGAGAACGTTAGGGCTTAAGGGGGGAGAATGTGAAACCCTAGGTAGTCCTATATATAAAATATAATAGGACAAACTTTTAAACCGGCTTAGGCATTTTTAGTGATGACTAGGCCCAAGAGCTTAAGAAAGTTAAGCGTGCTAGGATGGGAGTAATCCTAGGATGGGTGACCCCCTACGAAGTTGGGGCGTCACATTCCGCCCTTGGAACCACTCTATTTGCATCCCTACTTAAAAGCTGTCTTTCACAAGATAGTCAATCCTTAGTTGTGCATGTTGGTCCCTCATGTCAACTTAATAATAGATTTAAAGAATATTTGAAGGTCCCTTAGGTCAACATAAAACAAATTTAAAGGATATTCTAATAATGTAGGATAAGTTTTTGACAATTTTTACTCGAACAAATTTAAAGGATATTCTAATAATGTAGGATAAGTTTTTGACAATTTTTACCTCGAATACACCTATCACTTCTTGTTTGTAACTCTTTAGAGTACATTAAAGGAAAAGAGAGTCATGGATACACATTATAGAATTGAACCAATAAACATTAAGAAAGACATAAGAGAATATCTTCCTTCAGCCTAGCAATTTGAAACTTCTGAGCTTCCCATTGATTAATATTCAAATGATGATTTTACTATCTTTAGAGGGTATATTACTCTTTAGAGGGGGTTTAGGAGACAAAAGGGAGTAGGGGTGAAATTGGATCGGTTATGGATGGTTATTTGACGACATGATTTTTGCGTCTTTTTTTTCCCAGATACGAATTCAGATACGAATGTGTTGGATGCTAAATTTGTTACCATATCTGCTAAAAACAGATTCGGATATGGTCGGATATTTCTTCAGGTTCGAGTATGGATCAGATATATATTTGGATATTGTTGAATAATATATACTAATATGCTCATATTAATATGAACTAGAATTAGCAACAATGCAGCTAAAGTTTCACACTTATGTTCAAATTTTTATATTCTTATATTTGATTGAATAAAATCTAAGATTTAACAAACACAAATGCAATTTTTATATGAAACTCATAATAAAATAAATGAAGAACACCAAAATCATATTATTTCCCACAACATATATTAACCGTTCCCTTATCTCCCCGCAAAAGCAATCAAACTCCTTAACTCCCCACGAATAGCACTTAAGCCACCTTTATCTAAAAAAAACAAATGTAATTAAGTCCTCTTATATCTCCTCACACATATTAGCAATCAAGCAATCTAGAACTCTTTTTGCCTTACATATCTAGAAACTTGAAAACACAATTTTGAAACGGGTAAATGAGATATTTGGGTATTGGGATCGGAACGAGGGGAATGGAATATTGGGATGTAATATTGTAATGTAATTTATTAAGATAAAATATAATGCTATTAAAAAAAAATCTGGATAATTGTATCCATATCCGTTTTCTTTGGATATCTGGATAATTTTAATTCTCAAAAACCATATCCTTACCCATGTCCGACCGGATCGAGATATTTTCTATTTGGGTGCAGATAATATCAAATATGGATACAACTATTTTAGGATAATATCTTATCCTTTTTCACCTCTAAGAGGGAGAATAGAAGAATTTGATAGGACTATTATAATAGAAGGATTTTAAGAAACTATGAGTTCAATAACAAGAATTCAGGGATATGCGTAAAAATTGTGAGTTCGTCGAGTTGTATGTAACATATCCCCAATAGGATTTCTATTTCATACCATGAAGGTGAAAAATGTATAAAACTTACCTCAACTATAACCTATTTGGATTTGACTGCCTAACCTTTAAAAGTTTTGATTTTTCTACTGACCTTTTAATTTATTTGATTTTAGCCAATTAATGATCCTTTTACTTCAAAATTTGAATGCGTCGTTTATCTTTACGGATTTAGTTAATATATTTTATGCAATTTCCATAACTATTAATTTATTAAAGTAAGCAATTAGTTGAAATTTTGTATCCAAAGAGCCATCAAATTACTTAAATCAAAACAAATTAAAAGGTTGGGTATTAAAATCAAAATTTTGATAGCTTGGGTAGGCGAAACAATTTGGTCTATAGTTCAGGTAAGTTTTATACATTTTTAATTAACAGGAAAATAATATGTATCTGCTCTACAGTGTGATCCATATTTAGAATGGAGAAAGAAACTATGATTTATCTAAGTCAAAATCTCCTCAACTTCGTTGCCTTAAAAAAATGTACCTTTCTCCTGGAACTTGTCTTTTATGGAAGTTCAAGCTATTTGTTCCACTGGCAATTGTTTTCTCTTCTGTTGCTGTTAGAATTATTAGGTAGTTTTAAATGGAAATTCAATTCCTTCTTTCTGGTTCCCTCATCATTTTTGTTTGGTGAACTTGATAATCTTGTTGAGTTTAACAAATGAGGCATTTTGCAGTTCTATACCATGCCAGGAGGATGTAAATATGGAGGATCGTGCAGGTACGCTCATTATCTAGGAAAATCAGATGTTGGTTCAGTGGAGCTAAACTTTTTGGGACTCCCAATTCGACCAGTGAGTATGCGATTTTCCTTTACATCTTGAAGTTTCTTTTTATGGGTCAGGACATTACTGTAGGGGCAGATTTGTAAGTCAATCCATGTGAAACCAACTGATAGCCCTAAATTCGAAAAGAAGCTTAAGTGGTTAAAAACTGAAAAAAATGATAGAGCAGAGAGGTAGGGTGCAATTGAGTATGTGTTTAACACCAGAAAATGATACTTTATCATTATGACAGGGTGAGAGGCAATGCTCGTTTTATATGCGCACTGGAAACTGCAAATACTCTGCAAATTGCAAGTTTCATCATCCTGATCCGACAGCTGATAGCGGGCGAGATCCTACTGGATATTCCAATGGTGAAGCCCGAAAGCAAAACACCTCAGGAACATCTCAAGTGCCCATATCACCGTGGCCTGAACCTCGAACAATGAATGAAGCAATTCATTTCCTAGATGCATCACCATCTTACATACCAGGAATGATTCTACCTCAAGCAATTCATCCACATCAAGATTGGAATGGATACCGGGTAATTACTTCGTTGCGATTCACTGAAATGCAAATTATTGGCAGCAAATTATTAATCTTGCTATAAATATTGCGGCTATGGGATGCAATGTTAGTATTCTGGAAGATATTGAGCATATGAATCCTGTTCCCAGCGGCAATGTTTTAAAAAGTGGTATGCAGTATGTAGGCGGTCAGCTTACTGCATAGTGGATATGCGATATGCAGGTGCATGTGTGGTTAAGCTAATGAGTATTAGAAAAATTCAACATATATGTAAAAGATAAAAGTAGGAATAATAGATGTATAATAAATTGTCTAAACTGGTATGAAGAATTATAATTTTCTTCATAAATTTTCATTTACAGCACTTAATTGTCATCCGAAGAGGCAACACTATAAAAATATTGTAAAATAACGTCTAACGACTACAAAGGTAATTATAAATATTTATTTGCATAATTATTATATTTTAAGAACAATATCACAATGTATGAAATACTAATTAGTAACCAAGCAACTTAAAAAAAGAGAGAGAGAGTGAGGTTATACTTGTATGAAGATAGTTACACGTATATTGATAATTATTATCCTGGGTTATATGAAGATATCTATATATGCATGCGTAATCCATTAACTAACAATCCCATCCATTCCAGGATTTCAGTCCCACCCTAAAAAAAAAAGTCTGCCACCTATGTGGTCCTTGCCACATATCACCACATGTGTCGTGGTTGGTGCTTTTAACCACAAAAGCAGCCGCATATGCCACTTTTTGTAACAATTCCCAGCAGTGCATAGAAACAGAGTTGTGATTTGAGTTCATGAGACGAGATTATCACAATGATATCAAAAGCATTTATAGGCAGAAATTCGTTCCATATATCATCAGATAAACCCACCACCATGGACAGTTCTATAAAAAGGATAAAAAGTTCAAGGTATGTTCTTGTATTTTTTTGCTAGGCTAATTTTTACACGGGTCCCTGAATTTTCTGACAATTTTCAGAATTCTAGGACCTTTCTTGACAAGTTTATTCCAGTCGAGAACTAGCATTTTGTTACTTTTTATTTCTTATTTTTGTAGATCTCTCCGGCAGCATATATTGGTCACTCTAGCTAAAAAAGTAATTGCTTAGCACGTGACACAAATCTTCCATTATCTCCATCTTACCTTTTTCTAATCTTTCAATTTCAGATGAGCTCTCTGAACTGTAGCTTTTTTCTGTTGCCCTACCTTAGTACTCGCTTCTATCCCCATCCATCAAGCTTTGTGGATCGGCCTAACACTTGTCATTATTATGTTATTTGATCATGGTCTATGCTGTTCTACATTAAATATCACTTATCGCCTACCATACCATCTCTTCCACCTTCTGATATTCTGTCTTTCTTCCTTCACATTGCCATCGGTTTGAGTTGTTTAGTTTTCATGTAAATGAGGGCATTAAAAAAAATAGTAGTTCTGAAGTATTTAGAAATTGAGGGTTTGGAGAATGATTTTTGGTTTTTTCGCCACTTTGTATGCACCAAGTCTGTTGGGCTTGAGTTTGGTTGAATTGTTATCCGGTTTCGTTTTTCATGAATTATCAAAAAAATTTGCTCTATTTACCTTTCTTTTGATTTGATAATTGCTGTGTATTATAAAAATCGAAAATTAAAACTTTTCAGGAAACTCAGTACTATGAGCATTATGGTAATTTTAACATGTGATCTTTACCTCTCTAAAATATGTACATTCTCGTATCACATCCTATCTACATTCATTCCTTACCCTTTATGATTTTAAAGTTCTAAATTTGCCCATTTACTCTTGGCTTTGTGAATTATTGTTATGGGCTTTTTGTATTAACCTCGAATACCTTTGTTCTCAATTCACTAATTATTTGAACTAGAAATGGCTAATTTGTTAAATAGGTTTGCTAAATTTGAAGGAGAAACCTAGAGGACAACAAGAGATGGATGTCAGGGTGGTGTTTAGATGAAAAATATGGAGTGATCTTAACGGTGTTGGGTTAGACTCTAGTCAGTTGCTTAATTAAAAGGTCTAGAGGTACTGGTACAAGGTTCGGGGAGTGAAACAGCTTTAGAAATAGGAAAATCTTACAGATATAAGTATAAATTCTCCTTCTGATAGTTGACTCTATTTTACTAATATGATGAATGTAGAATCTGAAAACACATCATCGTCTGCAGAGTATTTATTTTCCCATTTGTCTTTATGCACTAGTTTCTGATATTATCATACATCTCTAGGTTCCAGTTTTGCCTCCGGAAATGCATGTGCAAAGTATTTCAGCTTCAGCTATGAGCCATGCTTCCATTAAATCAGATATTCCTGTCCATCAACAAGCACCAATAAATGAGTATCCAGAGAGGCCAGGCCAGCCGGAGTGTCAATATTTCATGAAAAGTGGTACTTGTAAGTTCAAGTCAAATTGTAAGTTTCATCATCCTCAGGCTCGCCTTCAATCAGCGTCAGTAGCTATCCTCAATCCAATCGGCCTGCCTCTTAACCCTGTGAGTTTCACTTTTATTGTTTCTTTGAAAGCTAATCGTACTCCTATTATGCCATGTGCTGTGTGTGCGCATCTGTGTGCCAAGTACGTATGCTGATGGGTGTGCCCGTATATGTGCATGCTTACATGTTTTTGCGTGCTTGTGCATGTGAATGCTTGCATGAATGCACAGGGGGCACGTTGTGTCTGTGCATAATCAGGATCGGCATGCATGATGCATAAAGTGTAACTAATGCGCTGCTACTCAGGAGTAAGTGGAGGCCATATTGTCAAAATCTAAACCATTTGATGTGATTGGCAACAAATTAATTCCCTATAGATGGAAAAGTCAACAAGTCTTGGAAACCTGTCTTTTGTGCATCTAGTAGTTATCCTTATTGAAAACCTGTCTTTTGTGCATTTAGTAGTTATCCTTATTGAAAAGTTACATATTGTTGATTTTGGCAAAGCCTGATGCTTACAAGGAGTTTGTGGACTTGGCGATTTAATATATAATATATATAGAGCTAGGCTCCTATAATATCTTGTGTACTGGGGCTCGGATATTATTGTCTAGTTTTCAACCTTAGAATGTTCAAATCAACGATCCACAATGTTAAAATTGATCTAGGGTATTTGAAGTTTTTAGGAATAAAATTTTATATTTTTCGGGCATAGTTTTCTTTATGATCAAACTATTTCAAAATTGTTAATTTTCAATGGCTACTATGACAAGTTTGTAATTTAACGGTGTAGAAAAATCTAAATTTATTTAAATTTTGATAGAAAATACTTTAAACTATCTATATCAAGGTCAATATCCTTAATCTTCAATTTAGCAGTCTTATTATCAAACTTTAAAGATTGTTCAATTTTCACCGTTTATTTTAACATGATTTACTTCCTAAGTAAACAATGTCGAAAAAAATTAAAATTTTATTACTAAGAACTTTATATACCCTATGGATTATATTTAATGGTGTGGATCATTGATTTGAACACCCTAAGATCAAAAATGGGATTATAGTACTGAAGCCTCTCTCTCTCTCTCTCTCTCTCTCTCTCTATATATATATATATATATATATATATATATATATGACTGTGAGATGTGGTAGATCACATCCGATGGTTTACATTTTAATGGTTAAGGCCTCTATATGTTAATTTTACTCTTATGTAAGAAAGTATGTAACTTCGTATCAATGGAGGCTCCCACGCACATGTGTGTGTGTGTGTGTATGTGTGTAGTGTGTGTATAGCGAGAGTTGCTATACTCTTATGAGTATAGATCACTTTATACTCAAAAGTTTTTGATTGTTGGATGAAAGGATGTGCGGTTAGGATGATAGTGGTCTCCTAGGATTCAATGGGTGGTTGGTTGAATAGTATGATCTAACGAGTAGAAATGGTCAAAGGGGTAGATCTAACGGCCGACAACTTATGAGTACAAAAAGATTTATACTCATAAGAGTATAGTAGCCGGACTCTATATGTGTATAATTAGGCTGGAATGCTTCTAATAGCACTAAGTAATTGGTGTTATTAGGCTTTCGGCCCTTGCATGAAGGATGTTTGGTTAGGATGATAGTGGTCCCCTAGGGTTGAGTGGGTGGTTGGATGAATAGTGTGATCTCAACGTAAATGGTCAAAGGGATAAATCTAACGATGGAAAATTTGGTAGCACGAAATGCTTGGTGCTATTAGAAGCACTCTAGCGGCACTATTGCTTGGTGCTATTAGAATCACTCCAGAACTCCGTATATATATATATATATATATATATATATATATATATATATATATATATATAGAGAGAGAGAGAGAGAGAGAGAGAGAGAGCTAGGCTACTATACTATCGGTAGCACGAAGGCTCCATGCTACCAAGTTGTTTTCGATAATGCGGCTTCCAAATCGACGATCGGTTTGTTAGACTTTATCTACACTATTAAAAGTATTTAGAAACTAAATTTTATAATTTTTCGATATAATTTACCTATCAAACAAGTAGTCTAAAATTGAATGATTGAAAATAAAAATCTCATAAAAAATGATGATAAAAGATTTAAATTCAAGATCATATATACTAATCTTAACCCTAAATAGTGAAAAGAATTTTCTATAAAATTTTCATCGGATTTGGATTGTTTTACACCGTTAAACTCTCAAACACACCACGTCGGTCATTAAAATTGTCAATTTTGAGATCTTTTGATCACTTGTCAAATGATATCGAAAAATCGAAATTTAGTTTTCAAATACTTTCAATAGTGTAGATCAAGTCTAACGGAGCTGATCGTCGATTTGGAAGCCGCATCATCGAAAACAACTTGGTAGCATGGAGCCCTCCGTCCTACCGATAGTATAGTAATAGGACTCTCTCTCTCTCTCTCTCTCTCTCTCTCTCTCTCTATATATATATATATATATATATATATATATATATATATATATATATATAATTGAGCTAGAATACTTTTAGAAGCACCAACCCCTTGGTGTTTCTAAATTTCTAGCCCTTGGATCTACTACTTAATTACTAATACCTTTTGAATCAAACACTGTTCCACCTACCACCATCATCTCAACCCTACATCTTTCCATCCAATGGTTAAAAACTCAAAAACACCACCTTCCTGGTGGTTTTGAGAGTATTCTAGCTCAACTATATATATATATATATATATATATATATATATATATATATATATATATATATAAAATTGAGCTCCTATGCTTTTAAAAGTATCAAGTCATTGGTGCTTGTAAGTTTTTAGCCTTTAGATTAATAGATGTGCGGTTAGGATGATGTGGGCCCCCTTGGGTTGAGTGGGTGGTTGGTTGAATAGTATAATCTAACGGATGAAAATGATCAAAGTCGTAGATCTAACGGTAAAAAAAATCACAAGCACCAAATGCTTGGTGCTTTTACAAGCACCATAAGCAGACTCTATATATATATATGTAGGTTGGGGCTACTATACTTTATACTTTTATGAGTATAGACCTCCTTATACTGATAAATTTTTAACCGTTGATTGATGGAATGTGTGGTTAGGATGATGGCGGTTCCTACTTAGAATGATAGTGGTCCCCTATGGTTGAGTGGGTGGTTGGTTGAATAGTATGATCTAACGGGTCGAAATGATCAAAAGAATAAATCTAAGGGCCGAAAACTTGTGAGTATAAGGGAGCCAATACTCATAAAAGTATAGTAGCTGGACTATATATATATATATATATAGTCCGGCTACTATATTATTATGAGTACGATCGCCCTCGTACTCATAAGTTGTTTTTTGATGATAGAGCTTCCGAATCGACGATCCACCGCTAAACGTTATTTACGATTTAAAACTTATAAAATAAAATTTTATAATTTTTCGACATCATTTACCTTACGATCAAGAGGTCACAAATTTGACAATTTTTAACGGGGTATGGGATACTTGCTAGTTTAACGGTGTAAAAGAATAGGAATTTGTTGAATTTTTGATAGAAAATTCTATTCACTACATAGATAAAGATCAATAACTTCGATCTTGAATTGAAGGATCCTATCATCCTTTTTTAGGACGTCGTTCGATTTTGACCGTTCATTTTATGCCCACTTGATGGACTTTATTATGATTTCGAAAATTTACAAAATTTATTTTTTAGAAGTTTCAAATACTCTAGATCATATTTAACGGAGTGGATCGTTGATTCGGAAGCTCCATCATCGAAAACAACTCATGAGTAGTAGGGCTCCAATACTCATAATAGTATAGTAGTCATGGCCTATATATATATATATATATATATATATATATATATATATATATATATATATATATATATATATATATATATATAGAATTGAGCTCCTATGCTTTTAAAAGTACCAAGTCATTGGTGCTTGTAAGTTTTTAGCCCATGGATTGAGAGATGTGTGGTTAGGATGATGTGGGCCCGGGTTAAGTGGGTGGTTGGTTGAATAGAATAATCTAACGGATGAAAATAAATGAAGATGTAGATCTAATGGTAAAAAAATTACAAGCACAAAAGGCTTGATGCTTTTACAAGCACCATAGCGGGACTCTATATATATATATATATATATAGTCCTACTATACTATTATGAGTATGATCGCCATCGTACTCATAAGTTGTTTTCGATGATAGAGCTTTCGTATCGACGATCCACACCGTTAAACGTTATTTACAGCATTTAAAACTTCTAGAAATAAAATTTTATAATTTTTCGACATCATTTACCTTACAATCAAGAGGTCACAAATTTGACAATTTTTAACGTAGGTATGGAATACTTGCTAGTTTAACGGTGTAAAAGAATCGGAATTTGTTGAATTTTTTGATAGAAAATTCTATTCACTACATAGATAAAGATCAATAACTGCGATCTTGAATTGAAGGATCCGATCATCCTTTTTAGGACGTCGTTCGATTTTGACCGTTCATTTTATGCCCACTTGATGGACTTTATTATGATTTCGAAAATTTACGAAATTTATTTTCTACGTTTCAAATACTATAGATCATATTTAACGGAGTGGATCGTCGATTCGGAAGCTCCATCATCGAAAACAACTTATGAGTAGTAGAGGTCCACTACTCATAATAGTATAGTAGCCATGGCCTATATATATATATATATATATATATATATATATATATATAGAGTTGAGCTAGAATGCTATCGATAGCAAACGCACTTTTGCCACCAATTTGTTTTCGATGATGGAGCCTCCGAATCGACGATCGGCACCGTTGAACATGATCTATACCACTTGAAGTATTTATAAATTAAATTTCAAATCTTTTCGATATCATTTGCCTAATGATCAAAGGGTTTCGAAATTTGTAATTTTAATGGTCGATATGAAATTTGTTTTCTCGTTTAACGGCGTAAAGATATCCAAATCAATTGAAATTTTGTTAGAAAATTCTTTAAACTATTTAAAACAAGATCTATACTCTTGATCTTGATTACAAGACTCCTATCATCATTTTTTTAAGAATATTCATTTTTGTTCATTTTTATGTCCACTCGATGGATAAGAGAACAATATCGAAAATGTATGAAATTTGATTTCTAAGTACTTCAAATGGTATAGATCTTGTTCAACGGTGCCGATCGTCGATTTGGAAGCTCTGTTATCGAAAACAAATGGGTGGCAAAGGTATCCGGTTGCTATCGATAGCATTCTAGCTCAACTCTCTCTCTCTCTCTCTCTATATATATATATATATATAGAGTGCGTTTAAGTGCTTATGGAAGCACGGAGGCCTTCGTGCTTCCATTTTGTTTTCGATGTTCGGACTTTCGAATCGACGATCGGCTCGCTAGAGTTGATCTAGAGTATTTGAAGTATCTAGAAAATAAATTTCGCGATTTTTCGATATCATTTGCCTAGTGATCGAAGTGGCTCAAAATCAACGGTTGAAATAAAAATCTTACAAAATATGATGATATGACAAGAAAATTTTAGATCAAACTTATTGATCTTGTTTTATATGGTATAAAGAATTTTCTATCAAAATTTCATGTGATTTGGATATTTCTACAGATTAAACTTGCAACCGCTCACCGCGACCATTAAAATTAGTGATTTTGAGCCCCTTCGATCACTAGGCAAATGATATCGAAAAATCGCAAAATTTATTTTCTAGGTACTTCAAATACTCTAGATCAAGTCTAACGGAGCCGATTGTCGATTCGAAAGTCCGAACATCGAAAACAAAGTGGAAGCACGGAAGCCTCCGTGCTTATAAAAGCATACCAGCACAACTCTCTCTCTCTCTCTCTATATATATATATACTCTTATGAGTATAGGCTCTTTTGTACTTATAAGTTTTTAACCGTTGGATGAAGAGATGTGCGGTTAGGATGATAGTGGTCTCCAATTAGGTTAATAGTGGTCTCCTAGAGTTGAGTGGGTGGTTGGTTGAATAGTATGATCTAACGGGTAGAAATAATCAGAGTAGTAGATCTAAGGGCCGAAACTTATAAGTATAAAGGGGACTATACTCATAAGAGTATAGTAGCTGGACTCACTCTCTCTCTCTCTTTCTCTCTCTCTCTCTCTCTCGCTCTCTATATATATATATATAGTTGAACTAGAATACTCTCAAAAACACCATGAAGGTGGTGCTTTTGAGTTTTTAGCAATTGGATGGAGAGAGGTGAGGTTGAGATAATGGTGGTAGGTGATGGTTGGTGGAATAGTATTTGATCCATGAAGGTGGTGTGTTGAGTTTTTAGCCATTGGATGGAGTGATGGGAGGTTGAGATAATGGTGGTAGGTGATGGTCGGTGGAATAATGGTTGATCCCAAGGAGTAGATCCAATTGCTAGAAATTTAGAAACACCAAGGGGTTGGTGCTTCTAAAAGTATTCTAGCTCTGTTCTCTCTCTCTCTCTCTCTCTCTCTCTCTCTCTCTCTCTCTCTCTCTCTATATATATATATATATATATATATATATATTTGAGCTAGAATACTCCCAAAAGCACCACGGGGTAGGTGCTTCTAGGTGTATTCTAGCTCTCTCTCTCAATCTCTCTCTCTCTCTCTCTCTCTATATATATATATATATAGTTGAGCTAGAATACTATCGATAGCAAATGGGCTCGTTGCCACCTATTTGTTTTCGATGTAGCCTCCAAATCGACGATCGGCACCGTTGAACATGATCTATACCACTTGAAGTGTTTAGAAATCAAATTTTATACATTTCCGATATTGTTCTTTTAGCCATCAAGTGGACAAAAAAATGAAACTGAAAATGAATATTCTTTAAAAAAATGATGATAGGAGTCTTGTAATAAAGATCAAGAGTATAGATCTTGTTTTAAATAGTTTAAAGAATTTTCTAACAAAAATTCAATTGATTTGGATATCTTTACACCGTTAAACGAGAAAATGCCTCATATCGACCATTAAAATTACAAATTTTGAAACCTTTTGATCATTAGGCAATTGATGTCGAAAAGATTTGAAATTTGATTTCTAAACACTTCAAGTAGTATAAATCATGTTCAACGGTGCCGATCGTTGATTTGGAGGGTCCATCATCGAAAACAAATGGGTGGCAACGAAGTCCGTTTACTATCGATGGTATTCTAGCTCAACTCTCTCTCTCTCCCTCTCTTTCTCTCTCTCTCTCTCTCTCTCTCTCTCTCTCTCTCTCTCTCTCTATATATATATATATATATATATATATATATATATATATATATATATATATATATATATATATATATTATTATCTCGAGTCGTTTCGATGATGAAATTTACGAATCGACGATCGGCTCCGTTAGACTTGATTAACCTTATTTGAAGTTTCTAGAAAATAATTTTTGCGATTTTTCGATATCATTTACCTAGCAATCGAAAGATTTCAAAATCAATAAATTTTAACGGTTGATATCTGTCGTTTTCAAGTTTAACGGTGTAGAAGTATTCAAATCAGATGAAATTTTGATACGAAATTCTTTATACTATCTGCAACAAGATCAATATTTCTGATCGAAAATTTTAGTGCTATATCACCACTTTTTATAGGATTTTTATTTTCAGCCGTTAAAAATTATTGATTTTGAATCCTTTCGATTGCTAGGTAAATGATATCGAAAAATTCAAAAATTATTTTCTTGAAACTTCAAATACGCTGGATCTTGTCTAGCGGAGCCGATCGTCGATTCGGAAGTTCCATCATCAAAAACGACTCAGGAGCACGGATGGCTCTGTGCTCCTGAGAGCACAGCAGCCCTGCTTTATATCTATATATAGTAGAACTATCGTGCATTAGGAGCACGACCACTTGTGCTCCTAACTTTCTAACCACCCATTAAGTTTGATGGGTGGTTAGAATGAGAGGGGAAAGAGATATTGAATAGAAATTGGATGTCTCAATTTTTCTTCTCCTTGAATTTTTTTTCCAATATCTCTTTTCCTTCGCATTCTTAGAAAGTTATGAGCACAAGAGCTACTGTGCTCCTAATAGCACAGTAGCCATGCTCTATCTCTCTCTCTCTCTCTATATATATAGGGAGAGAGAGAGAGAGAGTAGGGCTACTATACTCTTACGAGTATAGAGTTCTTCGTACTCATAAGTTGTTTTCCATGATGGAGCTTCCGAATCGACGATCCACTCTGTTAAATATGAACTAGAGTATTTGAAATTTCTAGAAAATAAATTTCGTAATTTTTTGAAATAATAATAAAGTCCATCAAGTTGGTATAAAATGAACGGTCGAAATCGAACAGCGTCCTAAAAATGAATGATTGGATCTTTCAATTTAAGATTGGAGTTATTGATTTTTATCCAGGTAGTGCATAGAATTTTCTATCAAAAATTCAACGGATTTCGATTCTTTTATACCGTTAAACTAACAAATATCCCATACTGGTCGTTAAAAATTGTCAATTTTGTGACCTTTTATTGTAAGGTAAATGATGTCGAAAATCATAAAATTTGATTTCTAGACGTTTTAAATACTCTAGATAACGTTTAACAGTGTGGATCGTTGATTTGGAAGTTCTATCATCGAAAACAACTGATGAGTACGAGGGCGATCGTACTCATAAGAGTATAGTAGCTAGACTATATATATATATGTATGTGTGTGTGTGTCCTACTATGTTGCTTTTGGAAGCACCAACTCTTTGACCATTTCTAGTCCCTAGATTAATATTATTTTCCCATGGGGCCACTAAACCCTAGAGGCCGCTGAACTCTAGGGGGGATCATTATTATCCCGATCCTACAATTCTTGATCAAAGGGTAAGAAGCATCAACTCCTTTATGTTTTCGAAAGCATAGTATCTCTCTCTCTCTCTCTCTCTCTCTCTTTCTATATGTGTAATACACTTATTTTCATGCATTAAGTTGTGTTCTTTTGAAATTGTTCAATGCATTCTAGGGACTCTTTGTTGCCACAAATAAATCTGACATTTATATGCTTCTGTATTTTAGGGCCATCCAGTGTGCTCGCACTATACTCGCTTTGGAATCTGCAGTTATGGATCGGCTTGTAAATTTCATCATCCCGTCTTCTCAATACCGCACAATAATACTGCATAGGATAAGGTCTACCACCGTTTTCAGGCTCGAGAATCTACATCAATGCTTACGAGTCCTTCATACAATAACAATAATAAATGGCCGCTCTTGCAGGAGAAGAACACTTCTCTCCCTTTTTTTTTTTTTTTTCTTTTCAACTTCTGTTTTGGGGGGATATGGGTTCCAGTAAAACTTTGGTGGACGAAAACTCTATGAGGTGTGTCTCGGTGAGACACGCCCCATCCTACCATCTGGTAGCAAAAGCACTGTTAATGCTATCCGACGGTGTAGGAATGGGTGCGTCGTCTCACTGTGACACTCATAAATACATTTTCCGTACTCAAACTTTATGTCACCTGTTAATTGTACAGTATTTAGTTGTTAGAGGCTGAACATTTACCTGTCATGAAAAATTTCACTATTTGGGGCTTAGATTCGATGTTATGGAGCTTTCGCTTTGATGTGAGCCGCAAAGGAGTCTTTTGGTTTTAGATCGGTTTTCGGACCGACTCTCTCTCTCTCTCTCTCTGAGTGCGTCACGATCAAGCAGCTGCAAATTGGTTGAAGAGGGATCGGCTCAATCTGGTTTTTTTATTTTTTTTATTTTTTTATTTTTTTCGTCAATATGATAAGCCGAACTGAGGATTGAGGCGGACTCGGCTGAACGAGCGGAGTTGGTTGTAGCAGGGACTTGGAATTTAATCTGGACCAAGCTATTCTACTCTTAAAAATCTCTTTAAAACGTAGGAACAGAGAAAGTGTGGGAAATGGACTTTGGTCTTTTTGTTCGCAGAGGAGAAATATTTTTATTTCAGGCGTCTAGGTGTTATTTATAGTACTATTTCAGCCTGTAGTTAGTGTGGGAAACACTACAATCGCCTTTTTATTGGTCACTAGAATTACTCCCACGTTGCTCACCCCCCACATTCTCATCCGGTCCCGACCAGGGGCTTCTCGTTTCTAGCGGTTCTTCGTGCATCACGTACTTTAATTCGTCCACGCCACGTAACCACATGTATCAAGCTGCGTACCAACTGGTATTATTTTTCTTCCGCAGCCAATAGGTTAGGTTAGGTTAGGTTCGGCTCCTTTAATTTGTTCATCAATTTTACTAGGATCAATATGAGCATTTGATGAGGGCCGTGTACCGTGTGCTAATCTGAAACAGCAAGAGCAATGCTACTTACTATTAGGCGTGGTGTATCTTACAGTCTACTAATCCAAAATTTTTTAGATAAATACTTGAATACTCTATTTCTTTTGTAGCTATTATTTAAACTAGTGCAGCAACCCGCGCTATGCGGCGGGTAGATAATAGAATCTCAAATGGTTCTATTTCTCAATCTTTCTGACTTGCTCCTACGGAACCAAGGTCGAAAGGATTGAAAAAGTCATGATTTACGACTTACTGGATGTCTGAAGAGATGCAACACCAAAGAGGGATCAAGTAAGGTAGTAGATCGATGATGGCTTCCTGAGGAAAAATAACAAAAATATATGTAATATATTAATATTTTTCATGTTACCACAAACATATATGAAATCAACATAAATATGAGCACATAAGTATAAGGTCTTACCGGAGATACGAAGGAATGCAAAACCAAACGGAGATTAATTAACGTAAGGGGCGCGGCGGATTCCTGAAGAAAAATAACAAAACATCAAATATCAAACAAAAATCAAATCAAATTAAAAAATATTAATGTAATAAAATGAAAAAATACAGTATACCACCTACAATTGATAAAAGATTGTTGGAAAATATGCTGGAATAAAACAAATGCCAACATTATTATATAGGCATATCAGTATTCTCCTGCAATGCCTCTCCATCTTCTCCCAATTATATCTCACACAAAAACGGCAACATTGAAGAGGGCTTAATGATTACCGGTAATAATGAATATATATATGAAGATTTGAAGATAAATACTGATTACTGATAATAGAGGAAGATGAATAGGGTTATTACTGCTTCTTCAGAAGCATAACGGTAACCCCTATTGCAATTTCTCCCGCTTTTTATTTTTTGTTTAATGAAGATGAAGATGAATACTAATTATTGATAATGGAGTAAGATGAATAGGATTTTTACTGCCTTTTCAGAAGCAAAACGGTAGCCCATGAGGCGCTCTCTCTCCGACAGTTATCGCAAGTTCACCTCCGCTTCTCCCTTCGATCGCCCACTTCGTTTGGCTATATATATATGTATATTTTTTAGATAATTACGGGAGTAGCTAAAACAACAAAGAATCAATTCCTATTCCTTTTTATCGGTCAATTCCAGCCCAAGTCCAATTGGACCGCTGTTGCCAACATTATCGCTTGGAACTGGTACACTGTAGACCGCATTATCTATAAATATTTTTAATCTCAAGGTTAATTAAAAGAGGTGAACTCTGATTTATTACCCCTAATAATGTGATTTAGGGCATTTTCACTTTTAATTAAATATTTTTTAAAAAAAGGAGGAAAAAATTTTAAATAAATATGAATCGTTAATTTTTTATCCTCTAGATAGGTTATCACATTAGACTGGTTCACATTGAGAATGAACCACGATCAGATGTATCCGGTTGATCACGAGTTAGGTTAGGTTTACGAAAAAATAATTGAAAGAATAGAAAAAAAAAAAAAAAAACAGATACAAAGAAAATACATGAAAAAAATATACCAGTTGTTCCAAAAAAGTAGTAAAAATCGGATTCTTTTTTCATGGGATTAATTTAATTTCCAAATAAGATTAAATTGTTGGTTAGGTTTTTAAAACAAAATAATTGAAAGAAATTTAATTAAAAATTGGGGATTAATAGATTTAGATAAAAAGAAGTAATAATCGAATTATTTTTTCATGGGATTAATTTAATTTCGTAATAAGATTAAATTGTTGGTTAGGTTTAAAAAAAATATAAATAAATATAAATGAAAGAAATTTAATTAAAAATTGGGGATTAATAGATTTAGATAAAAAGAAGTAAAAATCGGATTCTTTTTTCATGGGATTAATTTAATTTCGTAATAAGATTAAATTGTTGGTTAGGTTTTAAAAAAAAATATAAATGAAAGAAATTTAATTAAAAATTGGGGATTAATAGATTTAGATAAAAAGAAGTAAAAATCGAATTCTTTTTTCATGGGATTAATTTAATTTCGTAATAAGATTAAATTGTTGGTTAGGTTTTAAAATAAAATATGAAAGAAAGAAATTTAATTAAAAATTGGTGATTAATAGATTTAGATAAAAAGCAGTAAAAATCGGATTCTTTTTTCAAATTTTTTAGGTGAAAGGAATTTAATTAAACATTCTTTTAGACTACTTAATTAAAATATTTTTTAATTAAATAATATTAGAAGTGCCACGTCATCTCCCTAAACAAAGGAGGTAGTGACACGTCATCTAAACATTGGGGATTAATTTATTTGTATGTATAGATATCACTTAGGGTGTGTTTGGTTCCACGTAAAACTATGTGGAAAAAAAATTTTATCCTGGAAAAAAAATTTGTTTGAATAGTGGAAAAAAAGTTTTTAATATATTTTTTAGTATATATATTATTAATATATAATAATTATTATTATGCTGTATATGAAAAATTATTATATATATATTTTCCTGTTATATATATATTATATATTATTAATATATAATAATTATCATAATATATTTAATTATTGTAAATCATATTTATAAACAAGATATATTTAAAATATATTATATAATAAATATATAATAATAAGAGTCATTTATCTTATTAATAGCGACGAACTTGGTCTTTAGTAAGTTTTTTACCCTGATTAACCCCTTTGATTAATTTTACCCGTTAGATTATACTTATTCAACCAACCACCCACTCAACCCTAGGGGGCCCACATCATCCTGGCACATCTTTTAATCCGGTAGAAAACTTACTGTGATTTGGTCTTTAATAAATATATTTAATATTATAAAATAAAAGTATATATATATATATATATATACACACAGGTGAGTGGTCCAGTGTGGACCACTCACCTCGGTTCATGAGCTCGTGGACCCGATGCAATGATGCCCATGCGCCGTGATTTTTCATCGTGGACCCGTCGTGGAATGTTTCTCATGCGGTCCACGAGGTGAACTTCACCTCGTGGACCGCGTGTTAACATTCTTGGGCCGCGATTTTTCCATCTTCAGGTTTTGTTTTCCGCTTGATGGAAGCGGCAAACGAAAAGGCATTGTTTTCTGAAAAAATGTAAAAAATATTTTCCCCAAAATTTTTTTACAGACAACCTAACAGAGGACAATTTTTTTTCAACCGAAAACTTTTTTCGGAGCACTTTTACGGAGAACCAAACACCCCTTATTAATGGATGAGGTGAGGCCGGTAAACCGGTTATAACTATGATTTTGAAGGGTAAATAAGTTAATGGGAGTCCCTTTTTATCCTCGGATTACCCATACACAACAATGAGAACAAATTTGTTACGTGAACCTAGTGCATCTATATATATATATATATATATATATATATATATATATATATATATATATATATATATATATATATATATATATAGAATAAAATTGTAGCAGACTAAAGAAGAGACGAATTCCATTTTTTACTCTCGAAATTGCTTGAGCAATGTAGCCTTCCAAATCGATGATCAGCTTCATTAACACGATCTATACCACTTAAAGTGTTTAGAAATCAAATTTCAAATATTTTCAATATCATTTGCCTAATGATCAAAGGGTTTCAAAATTTGTAATTTTAATGGTGGATAAGAGACGTTTTCTCGTTTAACGGTGTAAAGATATCCAAATCAATTGAATTTTTGTTAGAAAATTCTTTAAACTATTTAAAACAAGATCTATACTCTTGATCTTGATTACAAGCGTCCTATCATCATTTTTTAAAGAATATTCATTTTCAACCATTCATTTTCTGTTCACTAGATGGATACAAGAACAATATCGAAAGTGCGTGAAATTTGATTTGTAGGTAGTTTAAATGGTTTAGATCATATTTAACGGAGCCGATCGTCAATTTGAAAGCTCTATCATCGAAAACAACTTGAGAGTAAAATGGGCTCGGTACTCTTAAGAGTATTCTAGCTCAACTCTCTCTCTCTCTCTCTCTCTCTCTCTCTCTCTCTCTCTCTATATATATATATATGCATCCGAACCTCTTTGGCTCTCTATTTTGTCACTGTTCTAATCTCTCTAATTTTTTTTTTTAAAAAAAAACAAGACAATAACAAAATATGAGTGTTGATTATGAGACAAATTTATAAAAAATTGATAGCTGGTGTACTCATTTTCTAATGCACCAAATGCAATTAATAACCTCTCCTTATAAATCCAGTTGGAAATACCTATAGATGTATGTGTTGTGTCCAAAGCTAACTCCTATGTGCTTGAAAATTAAAAAATCCGAATTTGAACTTTTAAAAAATCTACATGATAAAAATAAAAATTTTAATAATCTTGCCCTAAATCGTTGTGAATTTTCACAATTAATTACTTTGATGCCTAAGTAATAGATGTTCTAAAAACAGATTTTTCATGAGCAAGCTAGCTAGTTTATATTTTGAATGTTTGGTTCAAAATTTGAAATCTTTATAATTGAGTTGTTTAAATATGCATAGAGATGCATGCGACAATTTCTATCTCGATCTATAGCCTCCTTGATAGTTCGGACCCTCCGATAATAGGCGATTTTGAAATAGACCACCCCCTCAATTAATGTTAATCTTTTTGTTGCTATTGTTTTAACTTTCTATGTAATTTGAACGAACGATTTTAGTCGCCTGAAAGGGAAATCATCTTTTGCATTTGAATGAACTTAATTACTTGCTATTGATTGTTAACTATTAAGAAACTCCACACATACTTTATCTAAAATGCAGTATGTATGTAATATAATTTGATCAAATCACGAATTAACTTATCAAAATATATAACTTAATTAATTAAAATAATCAAATAAAGACAAATTAAATAATAATGAATATGAGAATCACTATTAACGAAAAAGAGAGAAAAGTTTAGGGGCTAGAGGTCACCAAACAATTTGGACTAGCTTTTAAATAGCAATGAATAAAACGTCCAGACTTACCATTTTGCCCTTAATGGATGAACAGTGTAGTTTTTTTTTGAAAATAGGTAGCACGCTACCCGCTTCATTCAGTGAAAAGATAAATTAAGCTACAGATGCGAGGCAACTAGGGCCTCCAAAAAAAAAAAACAAAAAAACTCTAACTACCGAAAGTCAAATGTCATTCCAAGAACTAATCAATTTGTTTGAGTCTTTGCATCGCCAATAAAGGCTCCCATACTATCTGCAGAAAATACGATTATTCCTAGCCTTCCAAATGCTCCACCAGCAAACGGTCAAGCCGGAAAGTCCGTTGTACCTATTCCGTCCTCCACTCCTCCCCTACCACCTATCCCAGACTACGTGCGCATCATCCCCCAAATCCTCAGCCCCGACATCCCCAATGCCCATTACCATTAAGTACCTAACAGCAACGCATTGTGTGAATAAATGGTCCACTGACTCCTCGTACATCCTGCACATCACACATGTCCTGTCACCAGTCCACCCCCTCTTGATAAGGTTTTCAAGCGTAAGAACTCTCTTCTTGAGGAGTAGCCACCGAAGACCTTAACCTTGAGTGGTATACGCAATCTCCGGAAACGGTTTGGCCCTTCCGTCCCTTGTACCTCCGTCGTTCAACATTCTATATAGCAATCGAGAGAATAAGTCGTTGTTGCTCCATCTCCACCAATCGAGTCCGCCCCCTCCCCTATTTGGAAGTTCGTAACCCTCTGGTTGAGCTCCAACAGGTTGTGACGTAATCCAGGCATACGAGTTACCTCCTCTGTAAGGATGTGAATTCTCGAAATTCGAGAGATACACGTCATTTGGAATCGACTACTTGTCGAGAGGACGAGCTTCGGAAAGTTTAAAGTTTATCCGAAAGCAAAAAAAGCATCAGAGTTGGTCCCGAAGGCTAGTTTGTGAAAATCTGCACAAACCTGCAGATTTTGCCTGTGGGGACCGGTCTCCCTGAATGGAGACCGGTTTCCGTACACTGGTGATGGCTGGTCGCTCTTGGAGACCGGTCTCCCTGAATGGAGACCGGTCTTTATGTGCGTAAACCCGAGGAGGAGACCCTTGGAGACCAGGTCCCCGTGCGCGAAAATGCACAGAATGGGCTATTACAGAACCTCGAGAGTTGAGGGACTAATATGCAATTGTAGCCTAAATTAGGCTATATGGGCTCAGTTGAACCCATTTGCCCTCACTTCTCTTTTATTCTCAAGCCTCAAACACTTCTCTCTCTCTCTCTAGGATGTATCTCTCTCCCTCTCTCTTGGTGAAGTGAAGGAGGAGAAGGAGTAGCAGCAGAAGAAGAAGAAGAGCAAGGAGAAGAGCTTCATCTCCTTTCCATCTTCTTCCTCTTGGTTGGAGCCTAGCTAGAAGGTAAACCTCAAAACCTCTCTAATGGTGGTTTTTAGGTTTTAGCTTCTTATGCTTTTGGGAGAGTTTTAATGGAACCTACGGGTGCTAGTAAGCACTAAATGCTTGCTTCTAGGGTTTTAATAGGTGCTTTTCCATGATTGGAACCCTAGGGCATAAAAAATGGGAATTTTTTAAATGGTGGGTTTTGATCTCCTTTGATCGTTCGTAAACCTAATTAATGGGTGTTTAAACGCGTTGGCGGCGACGGTTCGGCAATTCGTCGAGTTGGAGCGAAGATATCGCCAAGTGAAGTGCGTCGGGACTTCGCTATATTCGAAGGCTTAAGTGGCGACAAACGATCGTGAGAACCAAGTTTCCTATCGTGTTGCGACGTCAAAAAGGTGGGTGGTGTCCATCCCGAAGTAGTCGGGCTACCCTCTATGTCCAAGTATAATATAGTAATAAATCTCGCATATTGTGCATGGTTATGTATATGGTGCTAGATGTAATGGTTAATTCGTATGCATGGTTGATGTAACTTAGTATTATGCCATTTGAGCCTAGTAAGCATGAGAACCATATGTGACATAGTCTAAAACCCTATATACCATGATGTGTGAGGTGTGAAATCTAGAGTTAGTGAAACTATCTAAACAAGAACGAGTGGCATCTAGTTAAACAAGAATGAGTGGCATCTAGTTAAACGAGAACGAGTGGCATTTAGTTAGTGTGAAGTTGAGAACATGTGGCATAAAAACCTTAATGTGAGTTCTAACACTAGAGGGATGAGTAAAGTGATATGTGGATTATGAAATGATGATAGCCAGTTGGTAGGGTATTCCCAGTTCACAGGATTTGGATCGTGCTCACTTGCCTGTCTGCGCCTGGGGTGGTCGCTCCACACAGGCTATGCGCTCCAGAGTTTGTCACGAGAGGAGGGCTAAAGTAGCTGCCCTTGGACTAAAGTATCTGTCCGCAGGCGGTCTCGGGGGATGGTTGGGCAGTGAGACTCCGCCCCTATGAGACTAAAGAACGTGAGACGGAAAGGCGAGCCCGCGGGCTCACAGCGAGATTGGGTGACTTAAAGAACTTGTTTATTGTTGAGCATAATAGTAGTGGTCAGCCTTTATTATGAGTTCATGCATCTATTTACATTGATATGAGGCATAGTAGAATACTTGCATATCTATTTATCGTACAGCTTCCATTTCCATTATATCTACATATCGTTCTACTTTTGCCTCCTTGGACCTAGTGGGGAGATCGGCGGAGTCGGGGGCCGAACCTACTGGGAACTATGGAAGATAGTTCTCACCCCACTCTATTTCAGGTCCTAGCTCGAGTGTGCCAGGTGAGGATCGTGGCAAGGGCTTGGCGCCCTAGCGACCGTAGCAGGTTACTTCCCACTGCATTAGAGTTTACCCTGTTCTTATTTTGAGAGTAGATGTTGTATAGGTGGTGAGGTTTTGAGATGATGTATAAATGATGTATGATTTATGTATTTTGTGGAGGTTAAATGTAATCAAAGTTAAAGACTAAATGACTGTAATAGATAAGTCTAGCTCTCTTTTATTCACTAGTTTGCTAACTTGTTATGCTTGCTCTTTTTGTGATTTAGCACTGGTTGTGCTCTCGTGATTTATGTTATACCAAGTTGTTCTGGGCACTTGTTGTACACAATCTTGTCGTTTGGCCTTAGGCGGGCAGGAGAGATGCTGTCCGCTTGGCGTCTGTTCGACGCGCCCGAACCGGACCAAATTGGTAGCGGTCTCGGGGCGTGACATCCTCACCCAGGATCACATTCCAATTCCATTCCGCTGTTCCAAAGCAATCCCTAACCCGGATTGATTTGTTATGAAGCAACACATACACCTCCGGGAAAGACGATCGGAGAGTGGTATCCCCACACCATCTATTAGCCCAGAAGTCAATTGAAGTCCCGTTGCCCAGCTTGTAGAATATTCCCCATTTGAAGATTTCTTTGGTTGTTAAGATCCCTCTCCACCAGTGAGAATGAGGCCGGAAGCTGTTGCCTTTCCACAGGGGCTTCCTTCTTCGGTAGAAGAGTGTTCGTATAATCTTGCACCGCTGCAAATAGGGAGCTGTGTGAAATCTCCACCACCATTTAACTAAGAGAGCCTGATTCATGTTTGCAACATCCAGGACGCCGATCCCACTGCGTGTTTGCTCAAACAGACGTTTCTCCATGTACAACTAGACACCCGCTTTCCTACGTTGGTGGTTTGGCCGGTCCGAGAAGAAATCTCTGCGTAGTCCTTCAAGACGTTTGATGACCCAAGATTGCCTTAAAGACGGACAGAAAGTATAGGGGGAGGTTGGTAAGCACAGTATTGATTAGTATAAGTCTACCCCCTCTTGAGATAAGTTTGGCTTGCCACCCGTCTATTCTATTCTGCACTTTCTGAATTACCCCTCGCCATCATGCCTCATTCGAGGGGGGTTTCGGGGAGAGAGAGAATCCTAGATACGTGGTGGGAAAAGTGCCAATTTTACAGTCAAGCATGTTCGCCAGGCTTGCCGCTCTGCCATCAACTTGTCCAAGATAAAAGAGTTTCGATTTATCTCTGTTGATTTTCATCCCTGAAGCCCACTCAAACAGGTTCCACATCAGTCTGAGATTACGCATATATCTTTTCTTGGCCACTGAGAAGAAAAAAGCATCGTACGCAATGTGAGAGACGTTAGGCTCTCGCTTGACGGCCCTATACCGTGGCAGAGGCTGTTTGACGTGGCCTCACCGGACAGCCTGGCAGGGCATTCTGCCACTAAGAGGAACAAGAAAGGTGATAACGGATCCTCTTGGCGTACCCCCCGAGATGTTTTAATCCAGTTGGTTGCCTCGCCATTGACCGGAATGACTATCTTAGCATTACAAACGCATTGTTTGATCCAGTCACACCATTTCGTGTCGAAACCCCACCATACAAGAATCTTAAAGAGGAAAGGCCAATGGATCCTATCATACGCCTTTTCAAAATCCAACTTTATGCCAACCCCTTCGGTGGCCGTCCTACTTCCCTATCCAATTAACTCAGAGACAATGACATACGCATCGGTTATGTTTCTTCATTTCAAGAATGCCGATTGTGAGGGTGTGATTAAGTCATTCATCACTAGAGACAGCCGGTTAGCTAGTACCTTCGAGATGATCTTTTGAATACCATTAATCAGGCTGATAGGTCGAAAGTCACTTGCTTGCGCCGCCCCTACCTTCTTAGGGATGAGACAGATGAAGGAGTAGTCCAACGGAGTAGTGGACACGACCCATAAATGCGATTCTTGGAATAAATTAAATAAATGTTGTCTTGATGGTGTCCCAGAATGTTTGGTAGAACCTTAATGGAAAACCATCAGGGCCCGGAGCTTTATCCGATCCTAGTTGGAACACCGCTTCTTTAATCTCATCAGTATTGAAACTCTCCGTAAGTCGCTGTAGTCTCGGGGCCGAGTGTAAGGACTCGAAACTGCGAAAGAAGAAAGTGGACTATGATTCAAATTGGTCAAAGGCAAGTTAGGAATGCCTTAAAGTGATTAAAGGCATTAAGTAAGCTAAAAGTGCTGAAATGACACATCTTTGAAATCGGAGCGGAAACGAGAAGATTTAAAATTTTACGCGAGAAACGGGGCAGATAAATTAGCAGAAAATGCACAGTGTCGGAAAATTATGAAAACTGGAGGGTATGTTAGGATTATTATTATGAGACTAGATTTAAAGTTTCATGCCATTTTGACACCCGAAAATACCCAAAATTAGGCTGTGCATTAGAGGGGTAATTTGGTAATTATGGATACAAGAGAGCTATTTGTATTTGACTTCTCTCTTCTCCTCTCATTACTTGCACCCTAAGCAAAGGAAAAGGCTCCTCTCTCTCTCTCTCTCTCTTTTGGCTGATAGAAAGAAAAGGAGAAAAAGAAGAAGAGAAGGAAGAAAAAGAAGGAGAAGTTGAGGGAAAAGGTTAGAAGAGTGAGATTTCTCTCCCTTGGTCATCCTCTTCATCAAGAGAAGGACTTTTGAGGTAGGCTTTGAATTTTCTAAAGCTTTAAATTCTAGGGCTTTGTTATTTAGCCTTAGAATTGGATTTTAGAGAACTCTAGAGTTCTAGCTAGTTGCTAGAAGCATGATTTAGAGGTCGTTACGGCTATTTTTGCCGAAGTCGCGAACTAGGGCTTCAAAATGCGATTTTGCTAACGGTTAGGGTTTGATCTAGTTTAACCCTATATTTTTGATGGTTTTAGGCTCACGAGCGCTCCCGCGAAAACAGTTAGCGATTCCGATGAGCGAGTGCGGAGAAATCGAGCCGGGAGCCTAATCGGGCTCAAATTGCCGTAGAGTGCGGCAAAGCCTTCGAGAATTCGGCGAAGTGCGCCGGTGGAGCCTACACGGTATTAAAAGGTGGGGGGTGTCCATCCCGAAGTAGCTGGGCTGCTCCCTATGTCTGTATGTGTATATGTATATAGTATCGATCTAATGTAAATTGTCGAGAACAAGTTATGGTAAGATACTCCTTTTTTGCATGTAGTTCTAGCTAGTGTAGCTGGATATGCTTGACACTAGGGTAGAATACATGAATAAAGGCGAGTGATGACATAGAAACCCTAAAGTAGAAAACTTACATGAGTTGGCAAAACTGAAAGACATTCCTTTATTTGCATGTGATTCTAGCTAGTGTAGCGAGATATGCTTGACACTTGGATAGAATACATGAATAAAGGTGAATGATGACATTGAAACTCTAGTGTAAAGAACTTGTATGAGTTTGACAGAACTAAGAACAAATGATAATATAGATCGAGTGTCATCTAGTTGAATGATAACCTAGATCGAGTGGCATCTAGTAAATGAGAACATTGACAAATGATATGTTGAACTAGAGTCTAGGTGAACTCTATGCATGATGAACTAGAGGTGATAGTTCTGAGAGTTGTTAACCTTAGTTGATAGGGTATCCTCGGTTGGCGAGGATTGGATCATACTCACACAGTCTGTTTGAGCTTGTGGTGGTCGCTCCACACAAGCAGTGCACTCCGGAGTTGTCACATGAGCGGGGTAGCTCACCGGGTGGGATACGAGCGGGGTAGCTCCTCACCCATTGGACTGGGAGGTGAGTCGGACGAAGGGCGGGGTAGCTCTTCACCTGTGAGATTTGAGCGGGGTAGCTCTTTACCTATGAGATCTGGGTAGGGCGAAGGGCGGGGTAGCTCTTCACCTGTGAGATTTGAGCGGGGTAGCTCGTCACCTGTGAGATTTGAGATATCAGTCGAGGCGAAGGGTGGGTAGCTCTTCACCTCTTCACCTACTAGATTTGTAGTGTGAGTTGAGGGCGCACCTTGAGGGTAAGCCTAGAGATTGAATAAAGACAAGAATATGTTTCCTGTAAAACATAGTAATGTGATAATTTCTTTTATGCTAAACTTAGCATGTTTACTTATGTTGTTAAGCATAGTTGAGATATTGATAGCGTGCTTGTTTATACTGTTGAGTATAGTAGAAATATCGATAGCATGATTTACAGCTTTCCATATTATCGATAGCATGATTTACAGCTTTTCATATAAATATCTATCTGTGCATACCTATGCCCGTATGGACCTAGTGGGGAGATCGGTGGAGTCGGCGGCCGAACCCACTGGGAACTATTCGTAGTTCTCACTCCACCACAGTTGCAGGGCATAGCGCTAGTACCCCAAGCGAGGAGCGTGGCAAGGGCATAGCGCCCTAGTCCGAGGTAGCGGCCACCTATGGTATTAGAACCACCGTCATGTGTATGAGTGTGGAGATGATGTATAGATGAGAGGTTGTGAGATATGTGTATATATTCATTTTGCAAGTTCAAATGTAACTTGTTGTAAATGAGGTATGAATCATGGATGTAATAACTAAGTGTTTCTCTCTTTGTATACTTGTATCTCATACTTGTATCGCTTGCTCTTGTATGGTTGGCACTCTTAGTGCTTTGTTTAGTCATGAATGAAATAAATTCTCGTTTTGTACATGACTCGTTTGTTGAGCCGTGGGCGGACAGAGGAGGTGCTGTCCGTCCGGCGTCTGTTTGACGGGCCCGCACCGACCAAATTGGCGGTCGCGGGGCGTGACACCGAGACTCGCTTAGAGGTAAAGAGCCTACTCCAATCCCCGAAGGAAGGTGGGGCCGTGGCATCGGCTGTAAAGAGTTCTTTGAAAGTATGATAGAAGTACGCCTTCTTATCCCCCTCAGAGTGAAATACTTGTCCGTTATCATTGACAACCCCAATCTCATTAGATCGTCTCCGTTGATTAACTATACTATGAAAGTACTTAGTGTTACAATCCCCCTCACGTAACCAATGCTGGTTAGCTCTGGCTCTCCAAATGGACGCTTCGTCGTTTAAGACCTCAGTGAGTTTTGCTTTAAGCTGGTCTCTTTTCGCTACACCCTCTCCGGACAGATTGCCTTGTTCCTCCGCTCTATCAAGCTTGTGAATCTCCACCGTTAACAGCTCCTTTTGGCTTTGAACGCTGTAGAACTCCGTCTTGCACCATTCTTTAATTCTCTGTCGACAATGCCTAATTTTGGCCGTAAGGCTGAGCACAACAGACCTTTTAGGTTCCCCCTCGTTCCACCAACCAGGGACTTTGGAACGGAAGTCCTCGTGGTTAAGCCATGCTTCCTCGAACCAAAAACCGTTCCTTCTCTTGGCGCCCCCCTCCGCCGTTAGGAGAATGAGACAATGGTCGGAAGTGATACGAGGGAGGGCGACAACCTTGGATGACGGAAACTCTTGGTCCCATTCCGTAGACACTAAAAACCGGTCAAGTCTCACCAGGGTCGGGTTGTTCTGCATATTCGACCACCTGAATGATTGGTTAGACAAAGGGGGGATCTATCAGCGCTAAATCTCTAATGAGCTCGTTAAACAACCCTAAACAGTGTAGATTTTTTTATTATAAAAAATTAGTAAGTACAAAGCAGTGTTTCTTATTTCTTTTGTTTTGGTTTTTATTCTTTTAAATTTTGGACTACTTCATAAATATTAAGAGTACAGGGACTTGGCGGCATTTTATGCTAAATATATAAATTTCTATTAGTCCTCTTTCACTGTTCGTCACACCCACCCGACCCTCTCTCTTCATCTCGCATGCATGCACGGACGCACGACGCCGCTTGATCAATGTCGTCATCACCGTCATCCGTGGCCGCCGCCGCACATCTCATCTATCGACATTTCTGTTCATCGTTGACGGCACTCCATCGTCGTTGTTACCATCTTTGAGAAGGTTTTTCCCTTTTATTTTTGTCTCTATACCGAATCTCTCGACATCATCCAACCTCCTTATTTATTGTTATATTATTATTTTTGAATATTTATGTATTGATAATTGAAATTTGAAATCATTAAAATCTGATTTCTATTAATTTAAATTAATATTGATTATACTGTTAATTTTATCCTGTATTCTTCATGTGATTTAGTTGTGTAAATTTTGTATATTCTACATATCTTTCGGAATGCCCTCGACAAAATGTCAAGAGAAGGCCTATGTTGTTTTTGTTTTCAATCTTAATCCCATTTAATTATTGATTATTATAAATTTATGATTCAACATCTGAAAATCCTCTTTTCGAACACTAGAATCTTCGTTTATTAATTAAAATTTCGTTCTTGTTATCTTGCTTCTTTGAATAGTTTAATCTTTAAAACTCTTCATCTTACTGTCTTGACCTATTTGTATACGTTTGTAACCAATCTTGTTAACCTATGTAAGTCTATCTGGATATAATTTTTTATATAAATTATTCTTTCCAAACAGTTATGTTCTCTTTGTAATTTTATTTTAAATAGCTCATAGAGAATTGTAATTCTCTTTTTTAGGTTCTGGGTGACTCCCTTTGCATTTTTAACTGGATAGCGTCTTAGTTTAGAAATTGCTTTTGAGGTAAGCGACCGGACCTCTGCTAGTTTTTTGTAAAATATAGAAAAAATTCTGATTGTATGAAACTTTTTATTTTATAGATTTTAAAATTAAGGGTTAAACATATTATCATACATTTATGAAAATGAGTTTCAATTTTGATTGATAGGTTCTATTACCAAAAGAATTTTGAGATTTGATAATTTGTTTTGTAAATTAATGACTGGATAATTTTTTTTTAAATTATAATGTTTCCTGATATTCTGCTATACTAATGTTGGCCATATCAACATGTGTTCTATTATAGAAGCTAGTTTTGTCTCTGTATTACGCCTTTTGGTGTCTACACCAATCAGCGCCTCTATTCTGCATTTGCGCTTTCGAGCGCCTCTATTCTATATATGCACCTTCAGATGCCTCTATTTTGTTTTGTACCTACGGGTGTCTCTGGATCTCGACAACAGATCTCACAATATAGTTAGTTACTAAAGACTTGATGTTTATTTCATTATTTGCTCAAAGAGAAAATACTTTATAAATCTATAGTTGCTATCTGATCCGAATTTTAAATTCTAATAATCTTTCGTTTCTAAAATTTTGCAAATTAAAGACTAGATGCTTAAATCAATTTCTATATGAAATTTTACTTCAGAGCTTTTGTTATTTATTTATTCGTGCTTATAATGAATAATGTGGTGCATAATTACTTACTCAGGTACCATAGTTAGTTAATTCGGATTCGGTAAAAATTCGGTATGGGTATAATTCGGATAAAATTAAATTTCTAATTTTTAAATTCGTTGAAAAATACGGCTAAAAAACCGATTCGCCAATTATTCGGATACGATTTATACGATATTATACGTTCATCAATTAAAAATTCGGGATAAAAAATTCGGCTATTAAATTAAGTTTTTTTTTCTCTTAAAATTTATGTCATTAGCATAAATACTCATATTTCTTAAGAATATAAGAATAAAGAGCTAAAAAATTAAGTTAACTAAGTAAAAAAAAACAACAAATTATATTATGCCTCAAAATAAATAAATAATTAAGCAAATAAGAGATTAAAATAGTCCATAAGAGATTAAATTTTTTGTCGATTGATTTTTTTCTTTTTAAAGAGGAGTGCGAACGTTTCGGAAAACGCTTTTTTTCTTTTTGGCGAGGTATGTTTTCTTTTTTCTTTTTTTTTCTTGTTTTGGGCGAGACACAAGGCCCGCGAGGCCCACGAGCGCGCGGGAGAGAGAGAGAGAGAGAGAGAGAGAGAGAGAGAGAGAGAGAGAGAGAGAGAGAGCGTGCGGGAGCGTGCGCCAGCGCGCATGGGCGCACGCTCGAAAGCGGGCCCGGGTGCAGGCCCACGTGCCGTTTTTTTTATTGAATTATTTCCGAATCGCGAATAATTCGCGAATAAGTATTTTTCTCCAAAAAATCGTGTTTTTTTTCGAATTTTTTGGAAAAATACGAAAACGCCCTTTTAATTCGTTTTTTTAAAAATTCGCGAATAATTCGACAAAAATTCACGAATTTACTAATATAGTCAGGTACTAGAACTGATCTGCTAGGTAGGGCCAATACTGACTGAATATTAGACGTAGTCTCTATTTGAATTTAGTTTCTTTGTTTTTTTGTCTAGTATATCTAGATGTGAAGTTTTTTGGACTTCATAAACGATCATTTGTTTATATGCTTCTATTTCGTATTTCTTTGTACCCACTTTCTGTTATTTATGGTATATGTTGCATTGCATTTTTGTTTGTGTTTCATAGAAACTCTAGTTTTATTTATGTGAGAATCCATTTTGATTCTAATCAAAATTCAATTGTTAATCTCATATTTTGATTTTTTGAATTTAATGAAAATTTTTTTGATCATCATGTTGTCTGTTTTCTATCTACTAATTTATCAGGTATGTGATATTTATTACGCCTCAGGTTTGGGGCGTGACAGAAATTATGATATCATAGCCATTGGTTTAAGATCTCTAGAGACTTTTAAGGTATAGACTCTGAGAGCTTATTAGGATGTGTGAGGGTGAGGATGGGTAGAAGTAAGCGTATATTTGATTTTGTTTCACCATTGTTTTATAGTTTCTGTTAATATCCTGCATTTATGTATTTGTATCCTTTCTCTTACTAAGATGGTGTGCTCATCCGGCGGTAGCAACACCAACAACTAGAAGCCTAGGAACCTACCCTTTATTGGATCTCGAGAAGCCAATCTAAACGCCGCATTGGCCTAGGGATGTAAAACGGGCCAGGCGGCACGGTTTTTGAGAAAAAAAGGGTTTTATCGCAAAGAGGGTTTTTGTTCTTTACTGTACTGTCTGCCGCGAACGAGCCGGCCCCGCCGTAGTTTGTATTTCTAGGGCGAGTGGTCATTCATGGTAGAGTTTAAATTTGTTTAAATTTTGTTTTGAAATCAGGATTATAGGTTTATGGCTTCCAATAGACTCAAGAATCTGCTGTTAATTACCCCACCCTTTCAGTGTTAAGGAACCCTCGATTAAGAGACCAAATATAAATGCTGATAATAAAAAGACAAAACGGGCAAACAAGATTTTATTCATATGATTTGCCGTTACATGGCTTAAGCAGGGGCATACCCTCACTGTACATGGATTTCATAAGACTGAATACCCAATTTAACGACTTGGTGGTCGATTGAAGTTTTGATACTCAGTTTAATGACATGGCGGTCGGGTTCACCTTGGTTGTATGTTCCAAGGTGGAGATGTGACCAGACCCCAAATATATGTATTGGGGTAGGTCGGATTTGATGTTACCTGAAAGTAGAGGGTGGCTAATTTCTGGGTATATGTATCAGGATTAACTGAGTATAATATATTTTTCACTTTAGTTATATGTACTAGAGTGGGGATCTGACTAAGCCCTAAGTGTATGTATTAGGGTTCGTCGGATTTGATTTGCATGAGCTCTAAGTATATGTATTAGAGCTCGATCGGGTATGAGTTTCACTCTAGATAGATATGCTAGAGCAAAAGGTTTACTAGACCCTAAGTATATGGGTTAGGACAAGTCGAGCTTGGTTTGACTTTCTTAGAGCAAAAGGTTGACTAGACCCTAAGGATATGTGTCAGGGTTAGTCGAATATCATTTCATTGAATTCTAAGTATATAAATTAGAACTCTGTCGATTTGGATATGGTTTTGCTTTAGTTATATGTGCTAAGACAATTGGGGTTGACTTAGCCCTAAGTATATGTATTAGGGGTAGTCGACATTGCAGTTCATGATGTATGGTTCATGAGATTTGGGTATTGTACATGTTTCATGAGGTTGGATATAATTTGGTCCATGAAATTTGGTTCATAATTCATGAGTATGGTTCATGATTCATGAGATTGGTATATGGTTTATGGGATTTGGTCCATGAGATTTGATTCATGGTACATGACTCATGAAATTTGGCTCATGAGTACATATGGTGTATGGTTCATGGGATATGGTCCATGAGATTTGGATGAGGTTTGGTGTATCGGATTTGGTTCATAGTTCATGAGTATGGTTCATGAGGTTTATGGGGTTGGGTTCATGAACTTGGATATGGTTCATGGACTTGGTTTATTTGCTTCATGAACTTGGTTTATGATTCATAAGTTTGGTTCATGGTATATGGTTCATGGGATTTGGTTCGTGAGATTTGATTCACGGTCCATGACTCATGAAATTTGGTTCATGAGTATATATGGTGTATGGTTCATGGGATATGGTCCATGAGATTTGGATGAGGTTTCCTGTATGGAATTTTGTTCATAGTTCATGAGGTTTATGTGGTTGGGTTCATGAACTTGGATATGGTTCATGGACTTGGTTTATTTGCTTCATGAACTTGGTCTATGGTTCATGATTTTGGTTCATGGTATTTGGGTTTCGATTTGGTTCAGGATTCAAGGAATTTAGGTTCGTGAGTCCAAGTCGAAAATTGGGATTGGATTGTATTTATGGTCCGGATCGGATTTGAGTTTTAGTCTTTATTTGTAGAATCGGATTTTGGTTTCGGTTTCGGTTTTATTTGTGCACTTTGGGATTCAGGTTTAGTTTGAATTTGGGTTATAGATTTGGGTTTATTTGTGGACTTGATTTGGTTTAGGTTTGGATTTGAGTCCATGTTTGGGTTATGGGTTGGGGTTTGATTTGGATTTGGTTTGATTTGGATTTGAATTTGATTTGGATTTTGATTTGGTTATGGATCGGAATTGAAAATTGGGTTCATTTGGGCATATGGGCAAATGGGTTCAATGTAGATTAGTTTTGAAATGGGCTTGAGCATAGGCCCAAATTTGGGCCTATATAATGATATGAATTCAAATAGGGGCCTGAATTGAATTTAATTTCAAGATATGGGGCTCTGCTCAATTCGGGCCTATATGGCATAGGTCCATATTTTCTTTGGACAAGCTATATGATTGGACTCAGATTCAGGTTTCGTTTAGTCCAAATGAGATTTTGAGGTTGTTAGATTGAAATTATTTGGGATTTGATCGAAATCAAAATATTAATATTGAAAATTTAAACATCTAAGTCATAATCAAATGCTTAAAATTTCACATACACATTTTAATTTTCAAATTCTCATTCATGGATGATGAAAACTTAATTTAATTTGGAGTATAAAACGTCCAATGCAATCAAATTTCAATTTAGTCTAATTTGCCCGAATCGAGAGGTTCGATTTTAAATAGAGTTAACAACGCTCCCTCTCTCTTTGATTAGAGGAGTAATCTCTCTCTTCTGGTGACATTTTTTACAAAGAAAAGAGCACCGCTCTATCTCTCTCGATGTGAATTAGATTCGCCGTCGAAAATTGTGTCTTGGGCATTTCGTCGAACAGTTGGTGAGCGCGTTGTGCGGCGCGACACCGACTTTATCAAAGAGGAGAGTATCGATACTCTCTTTCTATTAAGTTCGCCGTCGACAACCGCCTTGGGCATTCTGTCGATCGCCAGGGCTCGTTGTGGCGCAACACCGACTTTATTAAAGAGAAGAGCATCACTCTCTCTCTATTAAGTTCGCCGTCGACGACGGCGTCTTGAGCATTCTATTGAACGGTTGGTGTGCGCGTTGTGCAGCGCGGGCACCGACTTTATCAAAGAGGAGAGCATCGCTCTCTCTCTTTTACGTTCGCCGTCGACAACGGCATCTTAGGCATTTCGTCGAACGGTTGGTGGGTGCAACACCGTCTTTATCAAAAAAGGAGAGCATCGCTCTGTCTCTTTTACGCTCGTCGTCGATAACCGCGTCTTGGGCATTTCGTCGAACGGTTGGTGGGCGCGTTGTGCGGCGCAACACCGGCCTTCGTAAAGAGGAGAGCACTGCTCTCTCTCTTTATTAAGTTCGCCGTCGACGACAGCGTCTTGGACATTTCGTCGAACAGTTGGTGGGCGTCGGATCTCGTCTCCGATACGGCGACGGGGGCCTTCGATTGAAAGATAGAGAGTCGCTGCTCGGGTCCGGAGTCTTCGGCTGAGGCGACGGAGCTGTGACGACGGAGCCGCGGGCCGGAAACTTTGCGACGACGAAGCTTCGCGAGAGGAGCTCTGCGACGACGGGCTTCGTGATGGAGGAGCTCCGCGACGACGGGCTTCGTAACAGAAGAGCTTTGCGACGGAGCTCCGCGACGAGGAAGCGTGGGCTGGGGCTTCGCGACGGAGCCGCGACAGAGGCTGCAGGTGCCGGGGGCTTCGACGACGGAGGTGCGGTGCGCGCGGCTCGAGGAACTCCGCTACAAAGGCGCCGGTGCGGAGAACTTCGCGATGGCGGAGCTCCGCAACGACGGGGCCGCGGGTCGTGGAGCTCGCGACGGTGAGGCTTCGCAACGACGGAGCTCCGCGACGAGGAAGCGCGGGCCGGGTTCGCGACGGAGGAGGTAGGCGCCGGGGAGTTCCGCCACGGAGGTGCGGCGCGTGGCTCGAGGAACTCGCGCGACGAGACGTGCGGCCGTGTGGGGCCTCGACCGAGAAGCTTCGCGACGGTGGTGTGCCGCGAGAGGAACTCGCGACGAAGGAGCTCGACGAAAGGCGCGCGACGGAGGAAGGCCGCGCGCGCGCGCGCGACAATGGAAGGTCGCGACAGAGACGCCCGTGACAACAGGGCCGCGGGTTGAGGAGCTTCGCGATGGTGGGTCGAGGCGGCGGGTCAAGGCGCAACGGCGGGTTGAGGCGAACGCGAGCGGAGTCGGGGCGAAGCGGCGGGTCGAGCCGCTACTCCGCGTCACCGAGCGGGCTCGGCGCGTGCCGCACCGCTGCGAGGCTCGCGACAGTGGCGGCGAGGTTGGCCGTGGCGACGGTGGCGGCCATGTCAAAGAGGAGCTGTCGCAGGGGGGTGAACGGGGGAGGCTTTTTTTTCTTTGGTGAACAGGAATGAAAGTTTAATTTTGGTGGAAGGTTTTAGAGTTCACAGACAGCTGCTCCCTGTAAAAAAAATGTCGTTCATATTTATGGATCTCTCCTCCCTCTTTTCTTCTTCTTTTTTTTTTTTTTATAACGTGCTGAGGGGTAGTGGAAGCGGATACAGATCGTGCGAAGGTGTGGGTGCGGATCGTGCCAATAATGGGATATTGGGATGACATTTGCAACTTGATCCCTCCAATTTGTCCATATTGCGCTTATGTGTTTGAGGTGGAGTATTTTGCAAATACATGAAAGGGAGATGCCTAATTGCCAAATAGTACATGTATAATAGCCATGCACCTGGTGCATGGATCGACATGTGCACTATTTTTTTTTAAAATTTGAATCCAAATTTTTTTATGCACCTAGTGCATGGATTATCTCATACACCCTACTTCTTTTAGATTCAAATTTTCTCTCTTTCTTTCTCTCTCTTTTTTTTTCTATATTTTTTTTTGCTTCAACATGTACTTGCGTTGTTAAACTTCTTGTGCTCCATGCATGTGCCCTGGAGTAGGGTGGAGGATGTTTCAGGTATCTACCAGTGGTAGGGAATTCAAATTCGAATTTAAATTTTAGGTTTATTGGGTTTTGTCGCAAATCGGCGACCATATCGGGCAAAACAAAGTCGTGCGTTCGATGCCCCAGTCATGCAGAACGCGTTGGCGCAGTCCGTTCGTAAATCCGATAGATGGATAGCCAAATATCACACAGCTACCGAGGAAGGGTCAAATCGATGTTTTCGCATTTTGCGCGAAACCCCCTATATTTTATGCGCGAAATTTTTTGGAACTCAGCGGGCTAAGGCGCGAGGTTGTCATACACACGCAGTCAGGACCTCAGAGAGAATTCCTGTCACGCCCCGAGCCCGATCCATTTGGCCGGTTCGAGCGCGTCAAACAGACGCCGAACGGACAGAGCTTCCCCTGTCCGCCCAAGGCTCAACAAGTACAGATAGAGTATAAAATTTTTACACATGCGGAAGCATACATAACATCTTGCACGAGGGCAAGCCATAGCCAAAGTGAAGTGCTAAACTGAAACATACAAGTACTATGATTAATTTCAATCACATACATGCATAATTCTTACAACTTTGAATTCTTTAAAAGTCTTTACATTGCATGCATCATTTCTTTCTTACATCACATTTACCTCAAAATGAAACTTGATTACAACCAAAGTTAAACAACTATAATCATCAAATACAAAAGATGATATAAAGGGAATGCGACTATAGCAAAATAAAGTAACTCGGGCGTTCTCTACCTAGGGCGCGATGCCCTTACCGCGATCCTCCGCCGCCACTCGGTCCCGCTCGTGGAAATAGTGGGGTGAGAACTACAACAAAGTTCCTGGGTTCGGCAACCAACCACACCGACTTTCCCACTAGGTCTAATTCAAGCATAATAGAAAGAAAGGTAAGATAATAACCAACTATCAAATGCAGCTAATACGCTCGAAAGTAAACAGCAAGATGCTCAAAGTAAAACTCATGCAAGATCATAGTTCAATACCCAATCTCTTGGCTAACCCGTGGGTTCGCCCTCAACACGACTCAACCAACCCAAATCCCTATTGTCGGGGAGAGAAAACACTACGACCCGACGGGACCGTCCTCTGGGGAAACACTACAACCCAGCGATGACAACTCCGGAGCACATCGCCCGAGGGGGAGCTACCGCGCCTCGAGCAAGGACTATATGGTGAGTACGATCAATCCTTAACTTTAAGGATTCTAATTCAATCCATTCCTTGACTTCAAGGAGAACTATATTCCTATGACCCTTAACTCTAAGGTTGTTGTCATAATGTCCATCTCAAAACTCTACTATAGTCAAATGCTATACTTGTTCTTTGTTCTTTGATGCCACACGGTTGTCTAAATATTGTAGACTCAACATTGCCACCATCTCAAGTACATGTCACATTCATTTGTCAAGTGTACTAAGTTCTCTATATTCTTGTCCTCTTAGCATGCATAAATAGGGTTCTGGTTCTTTATCATATAATCTCATACAATTCTACCACATGCATTTGAACTCACAAAAGCAATAAGAAAAGTATATTAACCCTACAATGCAACATGCTCGATATATAGATATGCTCAATATAGGACTCTTAGACATAGAGAGAATTCTGGTGTCCTTGGAATGAACCACCCACCTTCAAATATTTTTGTGAAGTCACCCAACAATTTTCGCGACCAACCGATGCATACTCGAAAACCTATAGATAGGCTTTTCGTTTAATTAAACGGAGTTGTCCCACGCGTCGGGAATGCCCCCAATTAGGTTTCAACAAGGTCAATTTGACCCTAGAACTCCTATGTTTAAAAGCCCCAATTTTGGGTGCTCCAACAATGCCCTATACCAAACCTAGGGTTTTGATCTCATCCACAAGCAAAAGATAGCTTTAGATCAACCTAGAAGCTCTTTAGAACCATCCTTGACCCATTAGAATCCTCTATTTGGGGTTTACAACAAACCCTAAGAAACCACCATGAGAGCACTTGAGCTCTCATGGAGCTTTCATGGTGCTCTAAGCTCCATCAAGCCTCTAACACTAGCAACAAGCTAGAAAAACCTCCAAACTTAGAGAAAACCAAAACCCTAAGCTTAAACTTGCAAGAACCTATCTCTTGAAGCAAGCTCAACCAAGGTCTTGTTGTAGGAGAGCTCCAAGATCCTCCAAGAAGCCTCCAACAAGCTCCAAAGCCCTCTCCTCCAACTTCTTCTCCTTCTTCTTCTTGCCCTAGAGCCTCTCTAGAGAGAGAAAGTGAGAGAAAAGAGAGAGAGAAGTGAGTGTGCTGTGAAAAGGGGTGTTGGGGGAGCTTATTGTGTTGTAACAATAGCCAAAAAGCCCCTCAACTTCTTTTATTTCGCGCAGTTCACGAACTGCTGTCAGACCATCCCATACTGGTATGGGGGAAATCTGTACCGGTATGGGGTGCTACAGTGGCAAAAACCCGAGAGCAGCTTCCCTTGGTTTCGCAGCATCTGTACCGGTACAGGGTGACTTGTACCGGTATAGGCCATAAAAACTGCCAAACCCGAGAGCTCTCCTCTGCTCGGGTGTAGTGGCTATACCGGTACAGCCGTTGTGCCTGTACCGGTATGGAAGCTCCAGACTTGTGTTTTTTTCGCGCTGTTTAAACTCTACTTCTCGCCAAACAACGCCAAAACCCTTTTAACTCTTTTAGATCCTCTTTTAACCCTTCCAAGATGTTTGGAAAGGTAATTGGAACTTGTCCAATTATTTCATTCGCGCACTTTAGCCAATTTGGTTAAAGTTCGGTTCGTTACAATTCCACCATTTGGAGAGAGGAACGTGCGAATGTCGGTATACTATAAGATGGTTTACAAGTTGGAAACCCTAAACCTAGAGTCTCCTCCCTCAGTTGTGACCCTAGTAGGTCCCTTAGCCTTAACTAAGGTTGGTGCGTACCGCCGGAGCCGCCGCCGACCTGCCCCTGTTGGCTAGATTGGCTACCGAGGCTTCCTTCCACTCCTCCCCCACCATATCCATCTCTCTCTCTTCCTCTTGGGTAGAGAAGGGGGTTCGAGGCAACATTGACTTCCTGCTCCCTGCTGGCGTCGCCCTGACCTTCTAGTTCCCCCGGTCACCCTCCGTACGTCGCCGCTCTCCCTGCAGCCCACAAGGGAAGAGCTAGGGCATGGGTGGCTCGGGTCCTACACCGGCCCTCCCTTACTACACCGCAGCATGTGGGCCCCTCATTTTAGCGCTTTGGCACCCCCGTACCCGATCGGCACTACCGTCCCGAGAAGCTGTCACAGCTCCCCCTGTATAGATTTCTTGGTGCGGTCGAAGCTTCGTCGCAGCCGCCGCCGTCGTCGCCCGTCGGCACGCTCTATCTCCTTGCGACTCCCTGGACATTCGGTGACCTCCCTTAATTGGCCACAGCCACCCTCAAGCACTACCATCACCAATGTTTCAGCTTGCTGCCAGCTCGGGCTGGTGCGGCGGAGCCTCGCCGCGCCGTGCCGCGCCGCCTTCTAGGCCACTTGCAGCCGTCTTCACCTCCTCGTCTCGGCTCCAGATGACGATCGCGCCCCTCGCCTACTTGCTCCGACCATCGCCGTAGTCGAAGGAGCAAGCTAAGCCCGAGCCGAGCCCATGCCGGCTCGGGATGCTCCGCCGCCGCCGTCACCTTCCGCCACCGCCGGCGTGAGCGTCGGCTCTCCCGGTCGTCCGCACTCGTCCGCCGCCGACGCCCTCGCCACCGGAGCTCCTGTCGGCCGGACTAGGGTCGTGCTCTCCACGGGTTCGTGCGGCTAAGGCATCGGTGTCCGTCGCCGCCGCCTTCCGTCGCCGCCAACGTGCGCCCGGCCTCCGTCCGTCACCCTCGCCGCCTCGCCGGCTCGCCCGTCGGCGAGCCGCCGGTCGTGCCATGGCCTTCTTGCCTGGTGAGCTTTATTTTAGTCTATTTGTGCATTGTTTCAGATTGGGATCACTGTTCCAGCGACCCGAGGCTGTTCCTCTGCTTTCGAAAGTGAGCATGGTAATCGTCGGTCAGTGCTGATCACAGTGCTCACCTCATTTGGATTCAACAAGCCCAGATTGGGGAATTAGACGCGCTTTAGTTTTAGTGCACAATGTTCACTGAACTTCGAGTCGCTCCCGCGCCTCCCATAGTGGATGATTGTGCTCCGAATCATGAGCACGGCCTCCGGCATGTTGGAGAACTATCAGCACGTGTCTCAGCTGACCTCGAAAGCCCTCGGTTTTGCGATGTCAGTGAAAAGTTACGTAAATCACATAAAATAATGTAACGACCCAGCTCACTAGCAACAATAACTTGTTATGCCTAAACACCGGCAAAAAATGCTTAAATCCAGTTATTATTACTAGTGTCTAAGTCTCTTATATACTCAACCACATCACCATTCCTATCCGATGTGGGATTATTAGGGTGTGACAAACTCCCCCTATTAAGGCTTTGACGTTCTCTTCAGTCCAATCACACACATAGCCCAAGATCACCAGGCGATGTGAGGCTCGTCTCACTAGCCTTGTCGTTCAAACCCTGGCATAGTCGATCATCTTGTCATTCAGACTCCGGCGTAGCCTATCTCCTTGTCTTTTAGAGTTATTATTACTAGTGTTTAAGTGTTTTATATACCCAATCACATCTCCGTTCCTATTCGATGTGGGATTATTGGGGTGTGACAGACTTTCCTCCCGTTAAAGCTCTGACGTCCTCGTCAGTCCAGTAACACACATAGCCCAAGATCACCAGGTGATGTGAGACTAGTTAGTCACTTTGTCATTCAGACTCCGGCATAGCCTATCACATTGTCTTTCAGACCCTAGCTCAATCGAGACTCGTCACACATTTTCGGCTGGTAAACTGGCTTAGGTACCAAATGTAACGACCCAGCCCACTAGCAACAATAACTTGTTGGGCCCAAACATCGGCCAAAAATGCTTCAACCCAGTTATTATTACTTGTGTCTAAGTCTCTTATATACCCAATCACATCCCCATTCCTATCCGATATAGGATTATTTAGGTGTGACAAAGTGAGGGTAAAAATAAAAAAAAAGTAATAATCTACTGAAAATTACTCTCTCTCTCTCTCTCTCTCTCTCTCTCTCTCTCTCTCTCTCTCTCTCTCACCTGCTTTAAATAGATCGATGAGTGAGGGCCGAAAAATAAAATAAAAATTAACTCATCTCAAGTCCAACCCATCCGCTAAGAAAATAGGGCAAGAGGTGAGAGACTCTTTCCACCCTACATCTGTCTAGTTTGCATCCTTACGCGAAACATGCTTTTGGTTTGAGCTGCAACTGGGTGGATCTAAATTGCAGAATCTGTTCATATTTAATTTTTTTTAAAAAATCTACTTTTGTACTCCAAATGAGGATGTATGATATACATTCTTTAATCAAAAAATTCACAATTTTTTTTAAAGTTTTTAGTATTTATTATAAAAAATAAAGGGACAAGAAAAGGGCTAACTTTTTTTATTTGAATAAAATTGTATGGGGCCCCTTAACTATAGGCCATTCTAATACCTCATCAACAAAAGGCCATTCTGAAATCCTCCCTTATATCAAAAAATTTTTTTCTTTGACAACCCTTTCACTTTAATTTTTTTAATTAAATTTTTATAGTTAATTAATGTAAAATTTTTAAATTTTATAATATACTTAGCTATTAAATTTGATAAAATCCTAACTTATTTGGCTTCAATCATTTGATTTCAAAATATTGGTAGGAAAAAAACACGACGGTGTTATTTCAAAAGATCATATATTATTATTTGAGGAGTGTTAGGATTACAAACCTTTTTGGATTTGTAATCCAACAATCCCTCTAATCCAAACCCTCCTTTTTAAGAAAAAAGAATGTACAAAGGCCTTATGAACTTTAGCATTTCTAGAAACATATGGAGCTTTTAATTTTGACAATTAAATCCCAAAGTCTATCAAATAGTTCAATACCCAGCTCTCCTTCATTGAAGTTACTAAATATACATCTATTTTGGTTGCTTGTATACCATATAATTTTGTAAAACTTTTTAAAGCACAAAACATTATTTTTTTATTATAACATATAAAGAATAATAAAGATAGAAGATAGATTTATTCTATTCTTAAGTTTTGACATTTAATTACGATAAAACTAGAAGTAAGAAAAAAGTTTTTTTTTTTTTTTTGCATTTCGAAGGTGAACAAAATTATATATAAAACATATGATCGAAATAAAACCATTCGATTGAAACTTTGCTTGAGGAGAGGAGATCGATGTTCAATTATTTGGTAAAGTTTAAAACGTGTAATTAATTAGAAAAACTAAAATTAAGTTCTCTAGTTTATTTACAAAATGTAAAAATGTACAAAACCTATCTGAATTATGGATTAGAACTTATTATCCTTATTTGATTTGAGTCAATCGAAGGTATTCGAAATAATTACTTATTTTAATAAATTATTTATAATTATATAAAAATTATAGAAAATATACTGATTAAATCTAACTAAATATATAATGATGAACGGTACATTCAAACTTTAAAATCAAAGTGCGGTCGGTGGACTCAAAACACACAGATTAAAAAAAAAAAAAAGAAAATTAGATACTAAAATTAAAATTTTAAAAATTAAGTAGGCTAATACTGTATAACAAAGTTCCGTAGTTTTTGTACCATTTTAAAATCTCCCTACCTAACCCCTCGCGCTTTTATAGAGGGACCCTGAAAATGGGTACGAAGGGACCTTCCATTTTTGGAGAACATTCCAAGTGCAAGTATACCCAACCACTCCGAAGCAGAGAACTAGAGTTCCAAAAGGAAAAGATAAATGACTAATAAATGAAAAGGAAGAAAAGATATTTGTCTATAAATGTAACGCATTAATTAATTGCCACGTTCGATCGCAAGAAGATGAAAAGTGCTTTTGTGAGGGCGAAAATGCGGAAGGCGTGTTACGGGAGGGAGCACTAGCTGCTGCTGCTGCTGCTGCTGCTGCAGCCTTGCAGGCGGAGGAGGAAGAGAACACCGGACAGGAGTTGTGGGTTTTGTTTTTATAATAGGGTTTTAGAGAGAGAAAGAGTGTGGAGGAGAGAAGAGGATTAGGAGGAAGAAGAAGAAGAAGAAGAAGAAGATGATGAAGATGATGATGATGGGTTCTTGTTCTTCCACTCCTCATTCCTTCTTTAGGGTCATGCTTGGTAATTTCCAAGATATCATGGTACTGTTTCCACTCCTCATTCCTTGTTGGGTTGCTTCTTTCATTTTTCTGGTTGTGTATGTATGTTAGATCCATGGATGAGATATGTTAATGCTCAAGTTTGGTCAAGCTCGGTTTCTCATTAACCTTCTTTCTGCCACCTGCCATGTTAGGATTTTGATTCAGTTTTAGGTGTCATTTGGTAATGTTGCCAATTTTTTTATCTTCTCCAAACACAATAACATGTATGTGGTCGGATGCGCAGATGAATAGATTGTCGGCTTAGAGGAGCCAGCATCCGGCCCTGTGAGGCCGGGTTGGACTGAGTCGAGAGTACCAATTAGTGTCGTGAGGTTGGTTGGGCCGAATCACAATCGAGGCCCGTGGACGTTGTGTCTGTACGCTTTAAGTAAATTGGTTGCGTATTTCTAACCGTTCGAGATTTTGGGATTAATGGTTAGCGCCAATAATCCGACAAAGACTTGTGTATTCTTGTTAGTTGTCTTCCAATGCACCCTGAATGAATGTGGGATGACATCTTCTTCAGAAAAAAAAATAATAGAGAAGTGATAAAATGTTACTGCCTATTCGTGTTTTGTTCCTAAACAGGCACTGTAGATTTTTGGACTGCAGGTAACTTGCACGCTCTATTGCATAGAATTTGTATTTGAAAAGAAACAGCAATACTGAACGCGTCCTTCGTAACCTACTAGGATATGATAAGAGAAGTCCTAATTTGATTAGAGTGTTGAAAATTTATCCTGTTGTATTCGGAGAGCCTCGTGAAAACCTATACGTAGGTCTCTACGGGTGGGTTCCTTGGAGTGTGGAACTCTTCGCACCACTGACGAGACCCTGGGGTGTGTAACCTATGGGAGAGGAAGCAAAGAAGTAGTCTTCTGGGAGAGAGCAAACACGAGAAAGGGTGAGAGAGATTTAAAAAGAGGGCATTCTGGTTGAAGCTATTATATACAAGTCAAGTCACATGTATTCTTTTCATTGAGTGACTCTCATTTCTCTATGCTTTTGTTTATGTTTTCTTTATGCGTCCTTCCACAGTTAGAGGAGACTCATCATGTTCGAAAGTTTAAACTTTTACAGTTCCAGTTGTTGTTATAATATCCTGTTAAAAAGTTTAGCTTGATGACTTATTTTCGCCAATAGTCGATTCTAGTGCGTGTTTGACAGCTACTACTGCGGTTATTATTGCTTGCCTATACATATATTTATAGACATACAAAGGCAAGACTTCCTTTTTTTCTTCCTTTGGTTTCTCATGTACCATATCTTTAATATTTGATGCCTTTCTATTTGCTTATCGTCATGATAATGCTAATTCTCATAAATGCAGTTCATACCGCCTAAGTTTGGAAGAACCATAAATGACTTAATCGATGAGATTGTGTATTTGGAAGATTCAGAAGGGAATTCCTCAGAGGTTAAAATCTGCACGATAAATGGTTCGTTGGCTTTTCAACAAGGATGGCGTGAGTTTGTGTTGGATCATTCTATAGCAACCGGAGAATTTCTGGTATTTCAACACATTAGTAGGTCCTTATTCTCTGTCCATATATACAGCATAAGTGCATGTGAGAGGGTACATTTTCATGGGAAAGACGAAAGTGATAATGCTATAAAGAAAAGGAAAACGATCGGCTCATTAGAAAACAAGTTGCGTCTGCCTAAACAAATCGGAAATTCTGAGGATATGGAAGATGGTTGCTTTCTTGCTGGTGAAAATCCAGGGATAAAAGAAGTTGAAGTTAAATTCGTTCCTTCTGAGTCGTCTAACGGCGAAATTGTTGTAGCTAACTCAGTTAAGTTTATGGAGATAGAAACAGCAAGACGAATTTCTCCTCCATCCTGTCCAGAGGCACATGAAGTTGACGAAGATTCAGAGTGCAAGCGGGAACTAGATCTCTTTGAATCCCTTACATTGAAAAACGAGTGCTCCACTGATGAAAAAGAGAAAATATTTGCGGATGGAAATAATTGTGGAAGATCCAAAACTGCGGCAGAAGCTGAGTGTTTGAAGTTAGGATCCAATTTCACTATTCCTGGCCACTTTGAAGAACCAAAGAGAGCTGATGAGAATCTGACACAGCAGGAAAGTAGGCATGAAAAACTAATAGATGATCTCAATGACCAAGATATGGTGGATGGTAAAAGAGAGTGTTTAACTGACATTCCGGATGAGAATCACAGCATGATTCTACCGGAGGAGAAAGTTAAAACAAGTGATGCCATTGAGGAGTGGGTATGCCATAATGTTGATGAGGACTTAGCTGATGAACTTGAAGATGTCAAAGCTATCAATGTCGATATGTGCTTAGATCAAAAGGATGATGGCATATGCTGCAATAGAAGTACAGCCACGCCTGAAGAGAAAACCCTGCATTGTGAAAATTTTGGTCAAGATCCTTGCACTAAAAGTAAATTAAATTGCTTGAAATATGAAACACCATTAATATCTTCTTCTTTTTTTTGGTTCCAAGGCAATCTTTGCGGAGCATTTTTAGCAGATCTTTGTTGTTGTGTATAACTGTATTCACATCTTATTTGGATTGAGCAAAAGGATTGACAAATTTTTGGCAGGTATTAATATGAAACCAGAAGTGCCATCGAAAAAGGAAGATCCTATCCCAGCTGTAAGTGCTGGGAATCTCCAACAAGGTACATCTGGTGTGGATGTCAAGCAAGAAGATGCATGCGAACCAGGTGCTTTGATCTTGCTATCCTTTTTGTTTTTCGTGAACAGTATGTTAACTTTTGGTGACCAATTTGTGCAATAAGGCTAAATTATGGATGCCTCTCCATGTGACAGCAAACATTCCTAATGTCTTTCCAAACGAAGAGATGTCCACTCGTCTTTTGACTGATGAAAATTGTGGCCCTGTGAAGACCGAAGATTTGGATTTTGATGAATCTCCATTGCCAAAGTCAATTAAATTCAGCTTTCTGTTATCTTCCACAGCTCAGAACTGGCTTGTGAGTAAATCACCAATAAACTGTAGCATGGCTAACACTTATAGTTGGTCAAGTTTTAATTCTTCCAAAGTTTCTGTGTTGTTATATTATTTATTACTTGATAGCTGCGAGAAGGGTTTATGGTTTATATATTAATCTGATAAGCTAGAGTTGAATTGTTCCTTCACCTCAGGCGGAGATATTTATATGTTTTAACCGACTAAAACTGGGATAGGCCTTGAGGTGCTTGCATTACTAGATAAAAACAACTTAATTTATAGCAAGACAGTTGTCTGTATGCATCACTAAATGTTTCCTTCTTTTTCTTTTTTTTTTTCGAACCAACCAGTGAAAAGCATCCATTCGCAGTCTTATGTGAGGTACGTTAAGAAATATGAGTGAAGCAAGGCTTCAAAATCAATGGGGCCCAAGTTTACTATAAGCAGTGAACAATTTAATCATAAAAAAATACAACAAAGAAGACAAACAAAAAACAGTAGGCCTATTTCAATATCTCTCAGCTCTAGACTGAGTCGACAATGTGCGAGTCAATTGCAAGGTAGATAGCTCCAAAGATTTGAAGTGCATTGCTAAATTCTAGAGCCAGTTGATGATATTATGCTTTTCTTCGGAAGCTTCAACATGTAAACAAATATTTCTTAGAGCTTGTTTATAGATTCTCAGTCAAAATAGACGCATAAAGAGTTTGCAAAATGATTAAAAAAACAAATTGGCTTAGATATGAAAAAGATGGCTATAAGAGCTTATGTTTACGATATTTTGAAGTAAGCTATAAAAGGACTTCTCCTTGAGAGAATGTATATTAGGGTATCTTGTGTGTTGGCAATTTCAAGTCGAAACCATGTTTCGGTAAGTCAATTTAAGTTAAGTTAAGGTAAGTTTGCATTAGTTCGTTTAGATAGTCCATTAGAACCTACGTGATGCACTTAAGAATATATCTGATTAAATCACAAACCAACAATTCACTGTAAAAACAATTGATTTTCGAAACAGTTGAAAATTGACTCAATCGGTCGAAATGCCCTACAAAACACCTGTTTTCCTGTGATTACTGCATGGATACACTGACACAGTTTTCCTGTGATTACTGTTTGTGACTACTGTGGCTTCAATCTCTTTACTGATGAAAATAGATCTACGAATGGAATCAAACATGCAGCATTTACAGAAAAAATTATTTGGTTATTGGGATGCCAGGAAATCAATTTTGGATTAGCTGAAATACCTTAAAATGTTAGGTCTGTTTCGGTTCCAAGGCACTTGTTGCTGAACTGATCAAGTCACAGACTGATCATCATTTCAAGGCATTTCAGATTGTGGTATGCTCAGAATGGATGTTCAGTATTTTCGTTTTGACTTAATCCAAAGGAAATTTGGATCATGCTTCTCTGAAGAAGGCAAATGGTAATGTTCTTGCTTAAGCTCCTTTGGAAATAATTAGAACAAATGTTTATTTATCCATTAATCTTTACAGAACATTTATGTCTATGTTTAGTAACTGCATATTGAAGATTTGAATCCCTACTTAACTGAGAAAGTACTCTATTTTTTGTTGAAACTTTGGGGCTTACCTTTTGTAGTTTTATATACATGCTTTATGCGGTAGTTTGTACTTTTTAATTAATTGTAATAATATGATCTGCTTCATGTTTAGGGTTCTAGATCATTGAGATGTAGACTAATAAAGACATACAGAAAAGATATGATAGCTTGACCCTGGCATATCTAAATGGAACGAGTAGGTCCATATTGCCAACTCTAAACTTCTCTATCGATGGCGATTGGATGAGACAAGTTCCATTCTACTAAGGCAGATTACTCGTTTTGCTTGAATCTTGAGTGCTCTACCAGAAAATCAAAACCTAGTTAAGTTGATCATTCAGTAAAAGATGGAGTCGTTTGACGAATTTGGTGGGAACATCACAAGTTCTTGTGCAAATGTTTATAAATTTTGTGAAGTCATTTTCCGATGCATTATAATTACATATAACTGATCTCAGAAAATATAAAAATGGCTGCAATTACAGTCAGCATTGTTGCATACACTGTGGATTGCCTAATCCAATGTACTATTTTGTTGCATTAAATAAAGGTTCGGGAAATTGTTTCAATTGATATTGGCTCATCATCAGTTATAACTGGTCCTATTCTCGTTCTTTAATTTTCTTTAGTAATGTGCAGGAGTTGTCGGAAAGGTTGCCCACTCAATGGGGAAGGAAGAGACTTGAGAGGAAGGTTATAATCCTCGAAGATCCCTCTATGAGACTTTGGCCGGTCCTTTACCAAGAGAGCGACATGTTTCAAGGCTTTAGTAGTGGCTGGGGAGCTTTTGCCAGAGCAAACAATCTTCAAGGAGGAGATCTTTGCGAGCTGGTTGAAGTTGCCAACGAATCGGGACAGGTTTATCATGTGCAAATATCGAAAGTTTTGAGGCTTACTTGATCATAACAGTCAATTCGTATAAATGATTTTGCTTTATAATATTTTGGAGAAATGATGTGAGCTCGATTTTGTGTGCGCATCGTTACTGCTGTCTTTTTTGTTTCTGAAGAATCTTGCTACACTTTCCCAGAAGTATGTAAATCTAAGCGGAGGCATTAATACTGGTCCATGAACTAACTGATCTTGCTATGTGTATTAGCCATAAATTCCTGCTTATTATTGGGACATTGGTGAGTAGTTTGTGAACTTTGTGTTTTAGTAGTTTTTTCCTTGGCACTTTCTTAGATTGAGTGGATGAATTGCATATATGTTACAGTTTTTAGTAACCGTTCTCTAACAGCTTAAGCTTTTAGCCTCCGTTTGGTTGGGGGTTAAGGGGTGGGATAACCCCTTAACCCCCATATTATCCCCAAATGCCCTAAAAAATAGGCGGGGTTAGCTAATCCCACCTCAAATGGGTTATTCCGGCTTAGCTAACCCCACCTAATCCCACCAAATTCCAACCAAACACTATTTTCTATTCATAATAACCCACTATCTTTCTTATCCCACTTACTCCAACCAAACACTATTTTTCACTCTCTGGATTAACTCCACCCAACCAAACACAAAAATACTCTAACCCCACTTTAACCTGAACTTAACACTCTTCCACGAGTAACTAATTTTTCCTTAACCTCGAACCAAACGGTAGCTTAGAGTACAACGGCTGTTTCACATGGTATTAGATCATGAGGTACCGAGTTCGAGTCGCCTGAGGCTCCTAGCATTATTAATTTCTTCCCATTTAATTCAAGTTCATGTCGGGAAGTGTAGCTTAAATTTTTAGAGTACAACGATTGTTTCACAATTTTATGTAGAAAAATTGAGGTAGAGAAAATGAACAGTCCTGAAGATAACCGGTCGCAAATTTCATCGCTAACGCACTTAACAAAATAGTCTTAATGCAGTTCAGATTTGAGAGCTGTGTTTAAAAGAGCAATGCAGTTATCATAGTGTATTTTTGTTTGACTAGTTATCGGTTCCTTTTCTTTTGCTTATTATACGTAGGGATGGTAGTTCTTCTTGCGGACCCGAGTACCCGCAGGGATCTGTATCAACTGGGGCAGTAATGACGAGAATTTTTTTCCTGTGGAGACGGGACGGGGAAGAACTCCCCTATCAGTTTACTTTTGTTTGACTAGTTATCACTTCCTTTTCTTTTGTTTATTATACTTAGGGATGATAGTTTTTTTGGGGGCTTTTTTTTTGCATTTGGCCTATGGAAAAAATTTATTTTTAAAATTACCCTAGCAAATTTATATTTGCAAAAATGATCCTAACCCTGTGGGCCACGCAGGTCCCACGTCAACATCACGTGAGCGGGACTAGGGCTAGTTTGTTAAGTTAAACACAGTAAACTATTCACTGTGTCCAAACACAGTGAATGATTCACCGTGTTTGGGAAAAATACAAATATATGTATTGCGAAAAAATATAAGAAAAATATAAGTATAGAACACGGTGAACCATTCACCATGTTTAAACACGGTGAATGGTTCACTGTGTCTAGAAAAAAATATATGTATTGTGAAAAAATATAAGTATTGTAGCGAACCATTTGTTCCACTTCTTCCACAATTTTCTGGGAGTAGAGCAAACCTCCTGTGCGGCGGTCAACCTTTCCTTGCTCTATGATGCTGGTTCTATTGATCTTTCTAGCCTATCTCTTCCTTTCACGGTTGATGAGGTGAGATCGGCTATCTTTTCCAGTGCAGCAGATAAGGCACCGGGCCCGGATGGGTTTCCGATGATCTTCTATCAACGTTTCTGGAGCATCCTTAAAGATGACATTGTGGACGTCTTTCATTCTTTTCACAATGGGTCGAGTGATCTGACACGTCTCAATAGCAGCTGGATTTGCCCAATCCCGAAAAAGAATGATGTCACCTCGGCAAAAGACCTCCGCCCTATTAGTCTTGTCCATAGCATATCCAAGCTCATCTCGAAGGTTCTCGCTGCCCGCCTTCAATGTTTTATGAACCATCTGATCAACCCCTACCAAGCTGCTTTCGTTAAGGGCCAGTATATTCTTAATAATTTCCTTTCGGCGCACATCCTCATTCACCACTTGCAGTCTTCCAACCAGCAAGCTGCTATCTTCAAGATCAACTTTGAGCGAGCATTCGACAACATCAATTGGCAGTTCCTTACTGAGCTTCTTCAAGCAAGGGGATTCGTCCAGCACTGGATCAATTGGATTTCTTGCCTGCTGCACTCCTCGACCACTGCAGTTTTGGTTAATGGTGCTACGGGCGTGCCCGTTCGCCTACAAAAGAGGACTGCGACAGGGCGACCCGCTTTCTCCTCTTCTTTTTATATTATGTGCTGATGTTCTCTTCAAATTGCTCCGTTTGGCTTCTTCCACTCATTTATTACCATCCATAGGAATTGGAGATGCTAAGTTCCACAACTTGCGATTCGGCGATGATATCGTTTCTTCTTCGACGGCTCGATTAGGTCGGCCGCGGTGATCAAACTCATCCTCGACGCCTTCTCCGCAACCTCGGGTCTCAAAATCAATTTTCAAAAAAGTGCCATCGTCCCTATCTCGTTGCACGGCAATCAAGCGTCATCATTAGCGAACTTCTTTGAATGCTCCACTCACGGCTTCCCCTTCAATTACCTGGGTCTGCCCATCTCCCTGAAGAAACTTCGCAAAGTCGACTTCCTCCCTCTTATTTAAAAGTTGGACAACCGCCTGGCCGGATGGAAGGGACTCACGCTCTCAAGAGGCGGGCTTGGCTCTTCTCAACTCGGTACTTTCAACCATCCCAATTTTTTTCTGCACTGCTTTTCGTCTTCCTTCTTAGGTTATCAGCTTCATTGACAAGATCCGCCGAGGCTTCCTCTGGAGAGGCAAAAAACTCGATAATGGATTCCATTGCTTGGTAAAATGGGAACACGTCTGCCGTCCCAAGCGATCGGGAGGTCTTGGAATCCGAAACTTGCATACGATGAATTCCGCACTTTTGACGAAATCACTCTAGCACTTCTATAACACTGGCTCATTACCCTGGGTTCGTCTACTCAAGAATAAACTGTATAAGTTTAACGCCCCCCATCGACTTCCGTCTCGCGAGCCGCCCGTTGCCCTATCCGGCGAGATATCGTTATGCGAGCGGGCGCCCTTCCTCTCATCGTCGACTTCTCCCTCGGCAATGGCTCGCTTTATCCTTGTCATGCCCCCGGGGTCTCTTTAGTTTGAAAAACACAGGCGGAAATTTTTTTTTTTTTTAAAAGACCTAATCCCAAGGTATGCCAGATCCGCCATAAATATACGGAGTCCACTGTTCACACGGACAGAGTCTTCCCTATATTTGCACGGCGTCGCACAAGTACAAGAGTAATATAATACAACCAAGAAACAACCACAACGAGTGAACATACAAAGAATCAATAGTTATACATTCACATACACCATTCACCACAGGTTCATTCACAATTGAGTTTAACATAAATCCATGAGAAAACCTTTTGAAAGCTGTTTCCGACACGGAAGCCTTTTCTCTTCAAACATGCTACCACGAGGGGTAGAAAACCATTTTTCTTTACTGAAAACCCAAAATACGTTATTTCATTCCAAAACCAAATGAAAACTCCAATATCCATAAGTAAAAACAGAACTAACCCAAAATAAAGGTCTAAACCATTTATTTATGCAAGTAGGGTAAAGAAGTAACCGACGACGGGACGGAGCTCTATCGCAAACTAGACTCGCTCCTCACCAGCTGTCCCACTCGGACCTGCTACGTCACCTGTAAAGGGGGCGGGGGGTGAGAACATGTAAACATGTCTCCCCTCCCAGTGGGTACCACAAGCCGACGTGGGCGAGGGGTACTCATGTCACGCCCCGGGGTTAATAAGTAAGTGAAAATACAGCGGAATTTTTTTTTTTGAAAATCTGACCCCAAGGTATGCCAGATCTGCCACAAATACAGGGAGTCCACTGTACACACGGACAGAGTCTCCCCTGTATTTGCACGGCGTCGCACATGTACAGAGTGTAGTAAACTACCAGGAAACAACCACATACTAAATGAATATAACACGGCTATTATTATTCATTCAACCATTCACACATAGTTCACAATAAAGAGATGTATAAGCCGATGACATAGTAAGAAAACCTTTTGAAAAAGCTGTTTCCTACACGAAAACCTTTTCTTTTAAAAACACGCTACCACGAGGGTAGAAAACCGTTTTATCACATAAAACCCAAAGCCTTTTATTACATTTCAAAACCAACTAAAACATCTCATTTCCAAAAACATTAACAGAACTGAACCATGAAAATGTCTAAGTCATGCAAGGTAAAGGTAAAGGAATAACCAACGAAGGGACGGAGCTATGTCGCGAACTAGACTCGCTCCTCACCAGCTGTCCTACTAACTCCTGCAACGTCACCTGAAAAGAAGGCGAGGGGTGAGAACATGTAAACATGTCTCCCCCTCCCAGTGGATACCTCGCGGAGATAGACACAAGAGGAGATAATAGTAGTACAGTAGCTATGATAAACAAATAAACGGGAGAGATATACAGATATGAAACAACAGCTACTGTAAGTATGCGTCAACGGTACGAAAGTACAAAAACACCCAATCTGGAAATTGCCCTATTGGTCGGCAGACCTCAGGCCTATGCCCACTGTCACTCTACCTGTGTACAACCCAGTACTGATCGCTGGGCCCACAGGGTGCATATTACCCACTCTAGGACTCACGGGTTGGCAAGTCCAATATGACCAGTCCCAAACCACTTTTCCGGAAAAGAACACCCTCTTGCGGTGGCCAAACCGCTGGTGTTCGTGAAATGCGTGTGTCTCTCGGGCGATCGATGCTGATATGATCAATAGCCAAACGTCGGCAACCGGACAATCCCGCTCTCGTGCGACCGTATAGGTCGTCAAACTGTAAGGAAGTACCAGAACCGACCAATCAGGTCAACTAGGATGGAACAACTCAACATCCTCTCAACTGTATGCAAGTACTACTGAAGGAAACACAAGAACTGACCACTCAGGTCAACTAGGATGGAACAACTCAACATCCTCTCAACTGTATGCAAGTACTACCGAAGGAAACACGAGAACTGACCAACTGAACAACCAGGTCACTGGTATATCGAAGTAACCATTACGCCCGGTCGGCAGGACCTTCCCCAAAGCGTGCCCAGACCCGCCATATGCCAACACATACAAGGCGTCTAAATAAAAACAACGGAAATAAAGCAATAAAAGGCTACAACTAAGAATATCAGAGCCACATACAGCTATCCCTATCAACAAGTAGGATCTACAAACAAGTAAGGGAAAAAGAGAGTACTAAACTGAAACAAGTATGAAATAAATACAACCGAGTATCCAGTAGTACTAAGTACAAAAGGGTAGCCTCTACAAAAGGTACAAAATTCTCATCCTCTCCAACTAAAGCAAAAGGAAGGATGAACCACCTAGCGAGACTTCTCGTCGCTAGCCAGAAGCGACACCCTAGCCGCGATCCCTGGCCTCCCCCGCTGAAGGCACTGAAACACGTCAGAAAACAGAGGGCGTGAGAACTATAAACATATAGTTCCCAGTGGGCAATTACTGACCTGCACAGAATGCTCCACTAGGCCCAAAAGAAGTAATAGCACAAGTACTGAAATAGAATAACTGTAAGTAAAGCATAACTGTAAATGCTATGTAATTAACCCAAATAAACACGTTATATGCTTTATCAATCCAAGATGTCAACTTTCAACAAGTATAATCTATTAAGTTCTCAAGTATACTTTAAAGGGAAAAGTGTGCCTATCAAGCATACTACATATGTCCAATACCATGCCACAAAATAACCAAGTAACCAACTACTAAATTCTATCTAGTAGTGATGTCATGTTCTATTTCATATCGGATTATCTGCTCGTAGTTTAACTCATATAGGACCCACCCGAAGGCTGTCCGGTCTGTAGGACCCACCCGAAGGCTGTCCGGTCTATATCTCAAACCTCATAATACTCACATGGCAACTGTCACTAGTAACCCTACGGTCTAGTATAATATCTTTCATGACACTAGTGTTATTCTATGTCAAAGTTCCAATCCGAGCCTAATGCCGCTTGATGACATTAGCTCACTAGTTCACAAACCGATGCCAAGTCTAATGCCGCTTAATGACATTAGCTTTTCTCCTATGTTATACATAGTTCTAAGAACTTGTTCTTATGTCATTGTCACTATATCCAACATGCTCTCAAGCCACAAGTAAAATGCAACACTATGCCTAAGTCCACAAGCCACTCTCTACTAAATAGAGGTCAATATTTTTATTACACATACGGCACATGTTTAAGCATTCTAAAAATTCAATCATGATGTAAATAACACGAAAATACATGATTTTCTATTTTACGGTACTCAAATATTTCAAATGAGAATTTTCATTGAATTTGGAGGTCAAACCCACCGACAATCCTCGCAACCCTGACACTTTTCAAACTCCTCGTACCCTAGTAAGGTCACACAAGAAGTTTCAAAGTCAACTGGCAAGCCCACGACTCAAACTGCAAAGAACAAAACTAGAGAACGGGAAAAAATTCACCTAAGAGTGAAATTCCTCTCGAAGCTTCGAATGGAAGCTATTGTTCTATTATGCCCCGAGAGTGTATATTGCCAACGTATCGTAGTCTAGGTTCACAAGAACCAAAACTGGAACAACATTAGACTATTCAATTGCGCCCTAACAGTATAACATTAGAAAGAGTACTTTTTCTCATTCAACCGAACAATGAGTGAAAACCAATTAAATTGTTCTATTATGCCCCGAGAGTGTATATTGGCAACGTTTCTTTGTCTACGTTCACAAGAACCAAAATCGGAACAACATTAGACTACTCAGTTGCGCCCTAACAGTATAACTTTAGAAACAGTACTTTTTCTCATTCAACCGAGCAAAGAGTGAAACCCAATTATATTGTTCTATTATGCCCCGAGAGTGTATATTGGCAACGTTTCTTTGTCTACGTTCACAAGAACCAAAACCGGAACAACATTAGACTACTCAGTTGCGCCCTAACAGTATAACTTTAGAAACAGTACTTTTTCTCATTCAACCGAACAAAGAGTGAAACCCAATTATATTGTTCTATTACGCCCCGAGTGTGTATATTGGCAACTTATCGTTGTCTACGTTCACAATAACCAAAACCGGAACAACATTGGACAACTCAGTTGCGCCCTACCAGTATAACTTTGGAAACAATACTTTTTCTCATTCCACCGAACAAAGAGTAAAGCCTAATTATATTATTCTATTATGCCCCGAGAGTGTCTATTGGCAACGTATCGTTGTCTACGTTCACAAGAACCAAAACCGGAACAACATTATGTTAGTTATGGGGTAGCCCCAAGGATCTATCTAGATTGTATCCAACACCTAGAGGGGGGTGAATAGGTGTAAAGACCGAAAACCACAAATCTCGATGCAATAAAAATAAATGCGGAAAATAAAAAGCACACCGAGATTTATTGCCAACTATCGTAAAACCACGGACCAACACATAACAACGCGGAAGAAACATACAAGGTGATTTAACCGAATCCACAGATTACAAGGTGATTAAATTGTTCTATTATGCCCCGACTCTCTTATCTTCTTTTTTTTCTTTTCAAGACTCACAAAAATCGTAACAATTCATTGCCATCACCAAAACAATGAACTTCTCGCGTGAAAGATCCAAAGAGAAATACAAAATAACACTTTTAAAACTCCTAAACAAACTCTATGACTTAGACGCAACTAAGAGTCTTGAAGTCTTCAATGATCTGCAATTAAGTTACTTTTTCCACGAACAAAGATCACAAACAAAGTTAGTAGTAAAAATATAAAAATAAAATTCTCTCCCCCTTTGTTCATGCATCAAAAGATTAAAATTTAAATTTAAAAATCGAAAAATATCACGCCCTCCTCTTATGATCTTCAATTCAAGTTTCAATTCAATTCAAGTTTTCTCTTCTTCTCCCCCTTTTTGTCAAAAATTGCCAAAAGGAAGTACCAAAAATGAGAGAGATACAAACTAGCAAAAAGAACGTAGTCATGTTATAGTTATAAATCTAGATACCAAAAATAAGCAAACTAAATATAGTCCACGGATGAGAATTCGAAAATTTTGCCTTGTTTCTCAAAAATTCCTCCAAATTAAGTTAATTTCATGAAAATTAAAGATTGTACTCCAAAAATCATTATGATGAAAATAAAATATTAAAGGATTTCAAAACACATTGAAACATCAAAATTTGATATTAAAGATAATCTAATGTTTCAAAACATCAAGATGCAAATTGATGAAAAATAATTTTTAAAAATTTGGCAAAATTGACACCAATTTGTCGCAATTCGTTCAAAATAGAGATTTAACTAATAAGGCACCGGGGGTGGCTCTTTGAGCATCTTTTTCAAACCATCACCTTATATCACCGAAAATTCTAACATATTCATATATATATTTTTTCAACCTTTTCGGTTTTTCATATAATTACCCATGTGGTAGCTTCACACACATACCGGACGCCAGGGGTGGTAGCTCTTTCCTACATGTAGTGGTAGTTTTCACACTCTCTTTTAGGATGTAACTCTTTGCACATCTTTTAGACTTAGGGGGTTGTCCTCATCCTTTTTTTAATAATATTCAAACTCCCCCTAAATTAGACAATCGCATATTTGAAAATAATTTTGTGAATCTTAGTCAATTAGCAAATATCCATCAATTATATTCAACATTCACTACCAAGATGAATTAATTACTAATAGATTAAAATTAATTTTAAAATTTTGATGAAAGTATGTAAGAAGAAATCATATATTAAATTATCGTCAAAATAATAAAAAGTGGAGTAAAACCAATAATTAATATGAATTTAATTCAATTTGAATTGACTTTAGATACCGGTTAAGGCTCTTTTAAAAACCTTTAATCTCTCTAATTTAATGATTTTCAATCATCTCCTTTCTCAAAAATTTTTAATCAAATTAAAACTCCCCAAAAACCTTTCCTTAAAAACGATTTTCAAAACAAATTTTAAAGATCAAATATCGTCTAATCATGTAATGTAATGAAAAAAAAATATGCAATATGCACCAATCAAAACATTACATAAACAATAAAAACAAACTAAGACGAAAAGCAAGGAAAGATATCACCTTTCCGGATCCAAACTTGTCGGATCTTTCGTTGGCTTTGCTTGTCGACGTTAGGTTTGAGTTGCTTTGATTTTGGATCAACCGTTGGTCGTTTCGTTGCTTGAAGCTTCGGTTGATGTTGTCGTTGAGGCTTTGAATTAGAAATCCGGTTCCCTTGATGGTTCGGTTTTGAGATCCAATTTGGTTGTGGGTTCGGTCGAACTCGCCGTTGCTCCTTAGAAAACCGGTCCGAAAGAGGCACTCGACTCAAATTAATTTTCTTTTGATTCCGAGGGGAAAGCCGAGTAGTAGATGATGCCAATTGAGGTTTCGATGTTGCCGATCGATTTTTCTTATCCTTATTCGGGCAACACTTTTTGATGTGCCCTTTGATGCCGCATCGGTGACACACCTTTTCCTTCGAATTTGTTGAGATATTAGATGTTGACGTTCGATCCTTCTCAACATAGGTTCGTTCGTATCCGAGGCCCAACTTGTTCGTTTGACCTAACCCAAGCATATGATCCAATTTCTTCGATCCGAAGAAAATTGTTGAATGTCGGACTTGAGTTGATGAACTTCCTTGGTCAACTCTTTGTTGGATTTGTGCGATTCCTCAAATTGATGCTCTAAAAATTCAACTTTGTTCTTAGAGGATTTGATCGTTAAATCCGCTTCATCTAGCTTCTTTTGGAGGATCGAATTATCTTTCAATATTGCTTCCTTTTCCTCTTCGAAAGCTTTCGTCATTGTTTTCAAATTTTTGTTCTCCTCTTCAATGTCAAGTAGACGCTTCCTAAGCCTTTTGTTATGCTTCGCCATCTTTTTAGATTCGACGAGAAGTTGATGATACGCTTCCGCTAAATCTTCGTCGTTTGATTCATCCTCGCCGGAATCCGAGTCCACGTATTCTTCATTTGATGTTTTCAACGCAATCCCTGTACTTTTAGAGAAAGACTTGAAAGAAGATTGGTTAGTAGGAAAGATCATATCATAAGTTTGCAACAAATCTACTAACTCTTCGGCCATTAGATAGCAATATATCTAGATCCCGCTCTGATACCAATTGTTAGTTATGGGGTAGCCCCAAGGATCTATCTAGATTGTATCCAACACCTAGAGGGGGGTGAATAGGTGTAAAGACCGAAAACCACAAATCTCGATGCAATAAAAATAAATGCGGAAAATAAAAAGCACACCGAGATTTACGTGGGAAAACTCCAACTCGGAGTAAAAAACCCACGGGACCAACACGCGATAACAATCCACTAAGAATAAAAGATTACAAGGTGATTTACCGAATCCACGGACTCAAACCTCTCTTTATCTTCTTCTTTAAACCTTCAAGACTCCGGACTCGCTTCACGAAATATGCCAACATAAAATCCGTAACACATTAGACTACCTAGTTGCGCCCTAACAGTATAACTTTAGAAACAGTACTTTTTCTCATTCAACCGAACAAAGAGTGAAACCCAATTATATTGTTCTATTACGCCCCGAGAGTGTATATTGCCAACGCATCGTAGTCTAGGTTCACAAGAACCAAAAGCGGATCAACATTAGACTATTCAATTGCGCCTAACAAGATAACTTTAGAAACAGTACTTTTTCTCATTCAACCGAACAAAGAGTGAAAACCAATTAAATTGTTCTATTATGCCCCGAGAGTGTATATTGGCAACGTTTCTTTGTCTACGTTCACAAGAACCAAAACCGGAACAACATTTGACTACTCAGTTGCGCCCTAACAGTATAACTTTAGAAACAGTACTTTTTCTCATTCAACCGAACAAAGAGTGAAACCCAATTATATTGTTCTATTACGCCCCGAGAGTGTATATTGGCAACTTATCGTTGTCTACGTTCACAAGAACCAAAACCGGAACAACCTTAGACAACTCAGTTGCGCGCTAACAGTATAACTTTGGAAACAGTACTTTTTCTCATTCCACTGAACAATGAGTAAAACCTAATTATATTGTTCTATTATGCCCCGAGAGTGTCTATTGGCAACGTATCGTTGTCTGCGTTCACAAGAACCAAAACCGGAACAACATTAGACTACTCAGTTGCGCCCTAACAGTATAACTTTAGAAACAGTACTTTTTCTCATTCAACCGAACAAAGAGTGAAACCCAATTATATTGTTCTATTATGCCCCGAGAGTGTATATTGCCAACGTATCGTAGTCTAGGTTCTCAAGAACCAAAACTGGAACAACATTAGACTATTCAATTGCGCCCTAACAGTATAACTTTAGAAAGGGTACTTTTTCTCATTCAACCGAACAATGAGTGAAAACCAATTAAATTGTTCTATTATGCCCCGAGAGTGTATATTGGCAACGTTTCTTTGTCTACGTTCACAAGAACCAAAACTGGAACAACATTAGACTATTCAATTGCGCCCTAACAGTATAACATTAGAAAGAGTACTTTTTCTCATTCAACCGAACAATGAGTGAAAACCAATTAAATTATTCTATTATGCCCCGAGAGTGTATATTGGCAACGTATCGTTGTCTACATTCACAAGAACCAAAACTGAACAACATTAGACTACTCAGTTGCGCCCTAACAGTATAACTTTAGAAACAGTACTTTTTCTCATTCAACCGAACAAAGAGTGAAACCCAATTATATTGTTCTATTATGCCCCGAGAGTATATATTGGCAACTTATCATTGTCTACGTTCACAAGAACCAAAACCGGAACAACATTAGACAACTCAGTTGCGCCCTAACAGTTAACTTTGGAAACAGTACTTTTTCTCATTCCACTGAACAAAGAGTAAAACCTAATTATATTGTTCTATTATGCCGCGAGAGTGTCTATTGGCAATGTAAGGTACCGGACTTCTAAGATCATGAAGTTATGGTGTATAATTGGTTGGAGAGCCATTTGAATGGTTCTAGTGTGGTTCGGTGAAGTTCGGGAGCGTTCTGGCGTTTCGGTGCGCGTAGGCGTGGAAACGGAACCCGAAAGGCTATGTTGAGCCATGAGCTAAATCCGGCATTAGCGTGGATGAAAAGATGTTGAAAACATGTTCGAAAACATGTTTGGAAAGTCTCGGTTCGATTCGAAATGAATCGGAGGTCGTACGAGCGAAAACGAGCGAAAACGGACCCAGAAGCTGAAAAGCTGAAAATGCTGAAAATTTGGCTAAGTACTTGTGGTCCGGACATAGGTGGTGTCACGCCCCGCGACCGCTACCAATTTGATCCGGTCCGGGCACGTCAAACAGACGCCTAACGGACAGCACCTCCCCTGTCCGCCCAAGGCTCGACAACAAGTCATGTACATGAATTTCCCAGGAAGAATTCAAAAGCATACATGACAGGAGACGAAGCACCACAAGTGCTAGTAAGTAAGAGCAAGATACAAGTATACTATACAAGTAAATAAAGAGAGAAACATCTAGCTATTACATCCATTTTTGACATTCACAATATAATTTACACTTTTCTTCTTTCAACTCTCAAATGAATACACATATTTCATCTCTCAATTAAATATACATAACCTCACCAATGAATACTTTTAACCTCACCAATAACTCGAATGTACACGAGGGTACTCTAATGCATACTGGAAGCCGCTAGCTACTAGGGCACTGTGCTCCAACCTCGGTCCTCTGGGTCCACTCTCGCTAGCCCCCGTAATAATGGTGGGGTGAGAACTAACTTCCTTAGTTCCCGGTGGGCTCGCCGCCGACCTCACCGATCTCCCCCACTAGGTCCATAGGGCATAAACATGTACGAGATAGATATTTATATGGAAAGTCAGAACCATGCTACAGATATTTCTACTATACTCAACAGTATAAACAAGCATGTTCAATATAGTTTAAAGAACTATCATGCTAAGTCATCTATCCTACTATGCCCAAACCACAAGTAAGCATGCTCAATATAATATAGAGTAAACAACCATGCTACTATGCTCAAAAGAAACATGTTCTTTACTTTATCAAATCTCTTGGCTTACCCTCAAGGTTCGCCCCGACTCACTCAATCTCCAGGTAAGAGGTACTGGTCACTCGTCTACCTGAGACCGTCTGCTGGACAGGTACGTTAGTCCATGGGCAAGTACGTTAGCCCCTCGTGTGACAACTCCGGAGTGCACGCTTGTGAGGAGCGACCTCCACAAGCTCTGAACAGACACGTGAGTATGATCCAATCCTCACTCAGGAGGATACCCCCGTCAACTACAAGTGCAATCTCTCAAAGCTATCATTGCTAGCCCAATATGCACGGTGTACCACTAGTGCAATCTCTCAAAGCTATCATTGCTAGCCCAATATGCACGGTGTACCACTGGTGCAATCTCTTAAAGCTATCAATGCTAGCCCAATATGCACGGTGTACATCTACACACTAGTTCGACAGATTCTTGTCAATGTTCTTGTTTACTAGATGCCACTCGATCTAGGTTCTCATTCATCTAGATGTCACTCAATCTAGGTTATCATTTTCCTAGATGTCATTCAACCTAGGTTATCATTTCTCCTAGTCTAGGTTCTCATTCATCTAGATGTCACTCAATCTAGGTTATCATTTTCCTAGATGTCATTCAACCTAGGTTATCATTTCTCCTAGATGCCACTCGATCTAGGTTCTCATTCATCTAGATGTCACTCAATCTAGGTTATCAATTGCCTAGATGTCATTCAACCTAGGTTATCATTTCTCCTAGATGCTACTCGATCTATATTGTCAATGTCCTTTGTTCTTGTCACTCATACAAGTTCTTTACATTAGGGTTTCTACATTATCATTCACCTTTATTCATGTATTCTAACCTAGTGTCAAGCATATCTCGCTACACTAGCTAGAATACATGCAAATAAAGAGAATATCTCAACCCTATCATATACTTGACAATTACACTAGATCGATATTACATATTTGTGGACATATATGCACAAATAGACATAGGGAGCGACCAGTGCTTCGGACAACACCCCCACCTTCTAATACCGTGTAGGCTCCACCGGCGCACTTCGCCGAATTCTCGAAGGCTTCGCAGCACTCTACGGCAATTTGAGCCCAATCAGGCTCCCGGCTCGATTTCTTCGCGCTCGCTCGTCGGAATCGCTAACTATTTTCGCGGGAGTACTCGTGAGCCTAAAACCATCATAAACATAGGGTTAAACTAGATCAAACCCTAACCGTTAGCAAAATCGCATTTTGGAGCCCTAGCTCACAACATCGGCAAAAATAGCTGTAACGGTCTCTAGATCATGCTTCTAGCAACCAGCTAGAACTCTAGAGTTCTCTAAAATCCCATTCTAAGGCCAATTAATAAAACCCTAGAAGAAACTAAGCTTTAGAAATCCCAAGCTTACCTTGAGAAGATCTCTACTTGATGTAGAGGAAAGCCCAAAGGAGAGAAACTTCACTCTCCAAAGCTTCCTCCAACTTCTCTTCTTTTCCTTCCTTCTCTTCTTCCTTTTCTCCTTTTCTTTTCCTTAGAGAGAGAAAGAGGAGCCCCTTCTTTTCTTGCTTTGGCTGCAAGAAATGAGAGAAAGGGAAGAGACCAAGTCTAAATAGCCTACTTGCATCCATAATTACCAAAATACCCTCTAATGCACACCCAATTAGGCATTTTCGGGTGTCAGAATGGCATGAAACTTTAAATCTAGCCTCATAATAATAATCCTGACATATCCCCGAGTTTTCATAATTTTCTAACACTGTGCATTTCCTGCTAATTTATCTCTCCCGTTTCTCACAGAAAATTCAAGTCTTCTGTTTTTGCTCCGATTTCAGTACAGGTCATTTCTAATGCACTTTTAGCTTACTTAATGCCTTTAATCACTCTAAGGCATTCCTAACTTGACTTTGATCAATTTGAATATAGTCCAGTTTCTCGTTTCGCAGTTTCGAGTCCTTACATCCTCTCCTCCTTAAAAGGAGTTTCGTCTCCGAAACTAACTCACTTCAACCCAATTCATACCCTAACTCGATTTATCGAGCAATCGGGGATCCCAATGCACTTTTCCATCTCGGAGTGGCCTTTTACTCATCGGAATTGTCCAAAGGCCCACTACGAAGGATGTGAGATCAGATTCACGCACACCAGTCAAGCAAAACACTGAAAGTGCATTACCATTCCTGCGAGTCTCGGTGGTAGGGCAAGTCGATACTTGACGACTCTACATGCCCAACACCATTCGCAAACAGGCATACCAAGGCCGAACCGCTTCCTTTGAGACCGGAACTACCCGCTATCCTCGTGGTGTGGATCTAGCAAGAATGCGTCAACTAGTCGGACAACCCACCACTACACAATGCACACGGGTAGAACTTAAATCACTCGCGTCCACAAAGTGGCGCTTTACCACTCTGGTTATCCAAGAGTCTGATACAACTCTTCCTAGCATTTACCCTCCGTCCAGGGAATACACTCTTATTCGATCACCGGCATTGCCTAGAAGCAATATCACTGGTGCATCGACCCATCGCGAGTGCTACCATCACAATCAGATCTTTGCTCTACTACGGGATGGCGCACTTCGACCATCTCAAATCTCAATTCCCATGAGATCACTATCCTCAAGTTCCAACTCACCTGAGAGCATCAACTCTAACTCTCTCACGTGGCTTTCATTGTCCAAGTGTCTCCTAGAGACCACTTTACTTTCTCTTTCAGTTGCCACGACCAACACCCAATTGCTCTCACAACGAGCCCACAAGAACGCTCCGTTCACAATCCAAGCCAAACTCATTAATAGAGTTACCGACCGATCCTCTGTTTCCATAGGTGAGCCAAAGGCCACCAATTCTACGTAGGCCAACCGCTTAAACTGGTCTCAACGACGCCTAGCGTCTCTCGCTCACCGGCGTAGACCCAATCATCATTTCCTGGCGAAATTCTCATTTAGGAATTTGCACACACTCCAACCAGGAGTGGACAAACAAGACCCCAAACCACTATAGATCCTCGGGTTGGGTCAGTACACACTTGGTGTATCCTCGATCTCACGATCCAACACGTGGCATTCCACGTTCCCGGGTCCAAGCTTGGACGACCGTCCTGACCAAAACTCTGCCTTACCCGTAGGTACCGGCACGCCACTCACGGTGGCGCGCCGCCCAAAGGGCCCGAGCTCCACAGTCCACAAATGGTCCGGGCACGGGTCGTCCCCAAGTATTACCCACCAACGTCGTCTATACGATATGCTCTATAGAGCTATACACACTACTCCGAAGCACCTAGTGCGAGCCACCAGCCCTACGAGTGATCCATGGCCCGCTTCACACTTAGCAATGCTAACGTGCTACTGCCAACTCACTCTCACGGCTGAATCGAAACCGCACTCCACGAGTACCTGTACTCGGGCGCTCTATGCCAACTCTCAGCTTTGGGCAAGATTGCCCCCGTGTACTATCTACTAAGCACCTTTTCTGACCCCACTTTGAGGTACCACTTGGCCTACAGGCCAACTCGGCGCGAACCAACTATTTTCGCAACGGTGGTTCAAACTATGTCAAGCATTAGGCCACTCGCCTATCACGGACACTACCCACCTACCTCAATTCGAGGTATCACTAGGCCTCACATGCCCGTACTCGACAACTAACCGATTACGCTCTCAACAGTGGTACAACTTCCACCGTTCGGTCCATCGAAACTACATCCGAAACACTCGGATTGCTCGGGTACCCACAAGTATCACGGCTCAACTCTCGCAATCCACTACTCATTGCCTTGAGAGTCGCCGCACTACTTCGTCTCTACCACGAGTCCCATCTCTCGTCCAAGAGTCACTACTAGCCATTTGCTAGTGCCACTTGGCTCTCTACCTGCTCCAGCAGGAGCCACACTTTCTCAATGCAAGCATGCCCGGGTGTCTCCACTTACCCGTCACTGGGTCCCTACTATAATGATGTATCAATAGTAGCAATTGACCATTTAATGAATGCATGCAATGCACCGACTTATAATCGTGCCAAAGCATATGATTGCCTTAGCGAAACCATACCTGCTAGGTCCTCACCAGAAGCCACAGGTTATTCAACCTGGGTCGCATATCCATACCCACTTGGTGTTTACCGCGAACCCTTCGGTTACTTGACCATCACATCTCGCTCTCGAGACCGTGTCAAAGGCTGCACATCCACAAGTTGTCTCGGAGAGGAGAAGGTCGTCGCCAACGCCAAGGTCTGGTTATCCCAAACCATTCTAGAGCCTAAATAGAAAAATCCTAGATGTATGCCATTAGCAAGCTCAAGAGCTTAACTCCAAAAGCTTCGCTCCACCCGAGGAAGAAGATGAAGACCTTAGTCCTCCAAGCCTCTCCTGAAGCTTCCTTTCTACACTATCGGGGAATTGGGTAGAGAATATCAATCCCCGAAACTCATCCCAAGTCACAAGAGGGATAATACTAGGCGATCAAATCCACTTGATGCCTTTCCACCACACTTTAGCCGATTGTTTCAGACAACGTACGGCTAGGTGTACCTTGTCCTGCTACACCGCGCATAGACCCTCAAAGAGAACCTCCATGGAGTTAATCCAACACTCCACGATACACGGACCCGTATTCCCTTGGCGCATGACGGCCTCTTGCTGTCGTTGCACCAAATCGGCTCGTTGCCTCGCCACTCCTACAAGAATGGCCAACTGTTCGCGAAGTTCCAAGTCTCCGCTCGCACGTCGAAACGCTCAGGGGCATCACTTGTCCCCTCCCGCGCTGATCTAAACAAAGATCGCCTATGCGGTAACATTGTCCCTCGAACCGGGACAACACGACTAGTCTCGACCCTCTAGGTCATGCACATAACAACCGACACCGACTAGACTCAAATCGGGCGAAAGTCACACAAGAGCGTCTATTCTCGTCCCTCGGTTTCATGTTGTCGTACGCCCAACATGAACACACTTGGTCAAGAATAAACCACATCTGAATCTACCTCTAACATCCATTTTAGAGGTTTCAATACTTAACCCAATCGATTCAACTTCCGCCGCCGTAATAGGTTCACGTTCCACTCACGCACCTATTTCCTTAGGGCTTACCGTCCTAGGGTATCCTAGGTCAATCCTAGACTCTCTCTTTACTTGCTATTAGCTTGCTCTGATACCATTTAACCTGTCACGCCCCGCGACCGCTACCAATTTGGTCCGGTCCGGGCACGTCAAACAGACGCCGAACGGACAGAGTCTCCCCCCGTCTGCTCGACAACAAGTCATGTACATGAATTTCCCAGGAAGAATTCAAAAGCATACATGACAGGAGACGAAGCACCACAAGTGCTAGTAAGTAAGAGCAAGATACAAGTATACTATACAAGTAAATAAAGAGAGAAACATCTAGCTATTACATCCATTTTTGACATTCACAATATAATTTACACTTTTCTTCTTTCAACTCTCAAATGAATACACATATTTCATCTCTCAATTAAATATACATAACCTCACCAATGAATACATTTAACCTCACCAATAACTCGAATGTACACGAGGGTACTCTAATGCATACTGGAAGCCGCTAGCTACTAGGGCACTGTGCCCCAACCTCGGTCCTCTGCCGGTCCACTCTCGCTAGCCCCTGTAATAATGGTGGGTGAGAACTAACTTCCTTAGTTCCCAGTGGGCTCGGCCGCCGACCTCACCGATCTCCCCACTAGGTCCATACGGCATAAACATGTACAGATAGATATTTATATGGAAAGCTGTAAACCATGCTGCAGATATTTCTACTATACTCAACAGTATAAACAAGCATGTTCAATATAGTTTAAAGAACTATCATGCTAAGTCATCTATCCTACTATGCCCAAACCACAAGTAAGCATGCTCAATATAATACAGAGTAAACAACCATGCTACTATGCTCAAAAGAAACATGTTCTTTACTTTATCAAATCTCTTGGCTTACCCTCAAGGTTCGCCCCGACTCACTCAATCTCCAGGTAAGAGGTACTGGTCACTCGTCTACCCGAGACCGTCTGCTGGACAGGTACGTTAGTCCATGGGCAAGTACGTTAGCCCCTCGTGTGACAACTCCGGAGTGCACGCTTGTGAGGAGCGACCTCCACAAGCTCAGAACAGACACGTGAGTATGATCCAATCCTCACTCAGGAGGATACCCTGTCAACTACAAGTGCAATCTCTCAAAGCTATCATTGCTAGCCCAATATGCACGGTGTACCACTAGTGCAATCTCTCAAAGCTATCATTGCTAGCCCAATATGCACGGTGTACATCTACACACTAGTTCGACAGATTCTTGTCAATGTTCTTGTTTACTAGATGCCACTCGATCTAGGTTCTCATTCATCTAGATGTCACTCAATCTAGGTTATCATTTTCCTAGATGTCATTCAACCTAGGTTATCATTTCTCCTAGATGCCACTCGATCTAGGTTCTCATTCATCTAGATGTCACTCAATCTAGGTTATCATTTTCCTAGATGTCATTCAACCTAGGTTATCATTTCTCCTAGATGCCACTCGATCTATATTGTCAATGTCCTTTGTTCTTGTCACTCATACAAGTTCTTTACATTAGGGTTTCTACATTATCATTCACCTTTATTCCTGTATTCTCTCCTAGTGTCCTGCTCAATTTGCTACACTAGCTAGAATACATGCAAATAAAGAGAATATCTCAACCCTATCATATACTTGACAATTACACTAGATCGATATTACATATTTGTGGACATATATGCACAAATAGACATAGGGAAACGACCAGTGCTTCGGACAACACCCCCCACCTTCTAATACCGTGTAGGCTCCACCGGCGCACTTCGCCGAATTCTCGAAGGCTTCGCCGCACTCTACGGCAATTTGAGCCCGATTAGGCTCCCGGCTCGATTTCTCCGCACTCGCTCGTCGGAATCGCTAACTATTTTCACGGGAGTACTCGTGAGCCTAAAACCATCATAAACATAGGGTTAAACTAGATCAAACCCTAACCGTTAGCAAAATCGCATTTTGGAGCCCTAGCTCACAACATCGGCAAAAATAGCCGTAACGGTCTCTAGATCATGCTTCTAGCAACCAGCTAGAACTCTAGAGTTCTCTAAAATCCCATTCTAAGGCCAATTAATAAAACCCTAGAAAAACTAAGCTTTAGAAATCCCAAGCTTACCTTGAGAAGATCTCTACTTGATGTAGAGGAAAGCCCAAAGGAGAGAAACTTCACTCTCCAAAGCTTCCTCCAACTTCTCTTCTTTTCCTTCCTTCTCTTCTTCTTTTTCTCCTTTTCTTTTCCTTAGAGAGAGAAAGAGGAGCCTCTTCTTTTCTTGCCTTGGCTGCAAGAAATGAGAGAAAGGGAAGAGACCAAGTCTAAATAGCCTACTTGCATCCATAATTACCAAAATACCCCTCTAATGCACAGCCCAATTCTGGGCATTTTCGGGTGTCAGAATGGCATGAAACTTTAAATCTAGCCTCATAATAATAATCCTGACATATCCCCGAGTTTTCATAATTTTCTGACACTGTGCATTTTCTGCTAATTTATCTCTCCCGTTTCTCACAGAAAATTCAAGTCTTCTGTTTTCGCTCCGATTTCAGTACAGGTCATTTCTAATGCACTTTTAGCTTACTTAATGCCTTTAATCACTCTAAGGCATTCCTAACTTGACTTTGATCAATTTGAATATAGTCCAGTTTCTCGTTTCACAGTTTCGAGTCCTTACAGGTGGGATGTCCGGTCCCGTGGCAGAAATTGCCCGGTTTGGGTGCAGAGAGGAAGAGTTGAGGGGCTTTTCAGCAATTTTGCATTAATGAGAGTGTATAGAAGGGTTAGGGCTCTCTATTTCTCTCATTCCCTCACCGTTTCATCCCTCTCTCTCTCCCTCTCTCTCTCTCTAAACGAAAAGGAAAGAAAGAAAGAAGAGAAAGGAGGAAAGAAGAAGGAGAAGGATTTGGAGGAGAAGAAGCTTGAAGGTGGGATCATCATCACCATCTTCTTCTTCCTTGCTTTGGAGCAAGGTTTTGGAGGTAAGCTTGTAGGGTTCTAATGGTAGATCTCTAAGGCCTTGATCTTTTGCTCTAGAATTGGTTTGTTTGGAACCCTAGCATGTTAATTAGATGCTAATTACATGAATCGAAGGATTCGGTGGTGGTTTTTGCTATAGTTGCAAATCTAGGGTTCTAAAGGGGGTTTTTATAAATAGTTGAGTTTGATCTCAATTGACCCTCTGTAAACCTAATTGAGGGTATAACGAACGCGTTGGCGCGCTCGGTTCGGTGATCCGACGAGCGGTTGCAAAGATATTAATATTTTAATATATTCTTACCAGATAGCCGCAGCACGCAAAATAGAAGGCCATAAATCGTGAAATCGGAACCGGGGCATTGTGAAGGCGTGGGGTAACGCCACGAAGTCTCAAATCAAGGATCGGTGACCATTCGGGTGGCCGCGGAAGAGTCCGAGCCAAACCGGATATCGGGTGCCGCGGGCGGCCGATTGCAAGTGTCGACGAGCAATCGGAACGCGTTAAAAGGTGGGTTGTGTTTACCGAAGCGACTAGGTCGCCCGCATGTCGAAGAAAAGTATGTTTCCTCGTTGACGCATATGTATGGGTATGATGTCATAGTAGAGCATGCTAGAGCAATTTAATATAAAATATGCATGTTAGCCTCATGATAGCATGGTAATTATGCTAGATTAAGAATGTATGCATGTAAACCTAATTACTTGGTTTAGAGGTTTATGCATGTGGATTTAAATGCTAGATAGAGAACTTATATGCATGATAGCAAGTTGATGCATTTAAAATATATGCTAGTGCTAAGTTTCATGTTGATATGCAATAGAGCGTGTAAGTGAATGATAACATGTTGTAGATCATGTTAGAGAACATATGCGTATAAAGATCTCGACACATATATGCTTAATGAAATATATGCTAGGGGTATTAGCATTATGAGATCATGATAGATAAATATGCATATTGGCAATGTGAGCATATGCTAGAGAGTGTGTAATTATAGAACTCGATGTGACAACTAGGTATCAACTAGATCAAGTGGCATTAATCTAGTGTTATATAACATAGGTTGTGTTGAACCTAGTGTCGTGAACCTAGGAAAGATCGAGTGGCATCGAACCTAGTGTAATTAACATAGGTCGAATATGAACCTAGGGTCGAGAACCTAGGATGAATAAGAATGACATTGAACCTAGTGTCGTGGACCTAGGGTAGATCGAGTGGCATTAACCTAGTGTCGTGAACATAGGTTGAACAGAATGAACCTAGAATCAAGATCTAGTTAGATCGATATTGAACCTAGTGTTGGTAAACATAGGTTGACATTGATCCTAGTGTTGTTGAACCTAGAGTTAGTGAAATCTAGGCAGAGAAGTGTTAACCTAGTTTAAAGAACATAGGCTATGTGATAAGGGTATTAAACCTAGAGTCAGCTAGACCTAGGGTGGAAAGTGCACTAGACCTAGATAGGTCAATGTTATAGGGTTTTAGACTACCCTAGAGACTTGGAAAGTGGATTCCGGAATCCCAGGACTTGTGAACTCGACAGTTCGTGTCCCTGGGTGCGTGGCATGTTCCCCTCCCACAGCAAGAACTTCGAGGTTGAGCTTCAGCCGATTCGAGGCCGTGGGTCGAGTGCGGCAGTTCCCCTCCCGCCGGGCGAGAATCGAGAGATCGCTAGGGTTGTGTGTGGCATGTCCCCTCCCTATCGGGGGTCTTGGGCCGCGGGTCGAGTGTGGCATGGTTCCCCTTCCAACCGGAGAGATCCCTGACCACGGGTGTACGCAGCTCTGGGCGACCCGTTGGGCAATGTGATTGTGGATTGAAGGCTGAGGTGTAAGTAGAGAGTTCCTTCACCTTGAGCCGGACAGAGCGCGGATTAGCCGCAGTTGATTGACTCGAGACCGAGTCGGGTGGCTAGCTTGAACCGAACAAAGAGTGAAACCCAATTATATTGTTCTATTATGCCCCAAGAGTGTATATTGGCAACATATCATTGTCCACGTTGACAAGAACCGAAACCGGAACAACATTAGACTACTAAGTTGCGCCCTAACAGTATAACTTTAGAAACAGTACTTTTTCTCATTCAACCGAACAAAGAGTGAAACCCAATTATATTGTTCTATTATGCCCCGAGAGTATATATTGGCAACTTATCATTGTCTACGTTCACAAGAACCAAAACCGGAATAACATTAGACAACTCAGTTGCGCCCTAACAGTATAACTTTGGAAACAGTACTTTTTCTCATTCCACTGAACAAAGATGTAAAACCTAATTATATTGTTCTATTATGCCCCGAGAGTGTCAATTGGCAACGTATCGTTGTCTACGTTCCCAAGAACCAAAATCGGAACAACATTAGACAACTCAGTTGCGCCCTAACAGTATAACTTTAGAAACAGTACTTTTTCTCATTCCACCGAACAAAGTGTAAAACCTAATTATATTGTTCTATTATGCCCCGAGAGTGTATATTGGCAACGTATCGTTGTCTACGTTCAGAAAAACCAAAACCGGAACAACATTAGACTACTCAGTTGCGCCCTAACAGTATAACTTTAGAAACAGTACTTTTTCTCATTCAACCGAACAAAGAGTGAAACCCAATTATATTGTTCTATTTTGCCCCGAGAGTGTATGTTGGCAACGTATCGTTGTCTACGTTCACAAGAACCAAAACTGGAACAACATTAGACAACTCGGCTTGCGCCTAACAAAGATAACTTTGGAAACAGCAGTTTTTCTCATTCCACCGAACAAAGAGTAAAACCTAATTATATTGTTCAATTATGCCCTGAGAGTGTGTATTGGCAACCTATCGTTGTCTACGTTCAGTAGAACCAAACCCGGAACAACATTAGACTACTCAGTTGCGCCCTAACAGTATAACATTAGAAACAGTACTTTGTCTCATTCAACCGAACAAAGAGTGAAACCTAATTATATTGTTCAATTATGCCCCAGGAGTGTATATTGGCAACGTATCGTTGTCTACGCTCACAAGAACCAAAACCGGAACAACATTAGACAACTCAGTTGCGCCCTAACAGTATAACTTTAGAAACAAGATTTTTGTCTCATTCCACCGAACAAAGAGTAAAACCTAATTATATTGTTCTATTATGCCCCGAGAGTAATATTGGCAACGTATCGTTGTCTACGTTCAGAAGAACCAAAACCTAACAACATTAGACTACTCGCTGCGGCCTAACAAAGATAACTTTAGAAACAGTACTTTTTCTCATTCAACCGAACAAAGAGTGAAACCCAATTATATCGTTCTATTAGGCCCCGAGAGTGTATATTGCTAACGTATCGTTGTCTAGGTTCACAAGAACCAAAACTGGAACAACATTAGACTACTAAATTGCGCCCTAACAGTATAACTTTAGAAAGAGGACTTTTTCTAATTCAACCGAACAATGAGTGAAAACTAATTAAATTGTTCCATTATGCCCCGAGAGTGTATATTGGCAACGTTTCTTTGTCTACGTTCACAAGAACCAAAACCGGAAAAACATTAGACTACTCAATTGCGCCCTAACAGTATAACTTTAGAAAGAGTACTTTTTCTCATTCAACCGAACAAAGAGTGAAACCCAATTATATTGTTCTATTATGCCCCGAGAGTGTCTATTGGCAACTTATCGTTGTCTACGTTCACAAGAACCAAAACCGGAACAACATTTGACAACTCAGTTGCGCCTTAACAGTAAAACTTTGAAAACAAGATTTATTCTCATTCCACCGAACAAAGAGTGAAACCTAATTATATTGTTCTATTATGCCCCGAGAGTGTATATTGGCAACGTATCTTTGTCTACGTTCACAAGAACCAAAACCGGAACAACATTAGACTACTCAGTTGCGCCCTAACAGTATAACTTTAGAAACAGAACTTTTTCTCATTCAATCGAACAAAGAGTGAAACCCAATTATATTGTTCTATTATGACCCAAGAGTGTATATTGGCAACGTATCGTTGTCCACGTTCACAAGAACAAACCGAAACAACATTAGACTACTAAGTTGCGCAAAGATAACTTTAGAAACAATACTTTTTCCCATCCAACCGAACAAAGAGTGAAACCCAATTATATTGTTCTATTACGCCCTGAGAGTGTATATTGGCAACTTATCGTTGTCTACGTTCACAAGAACCAAAACCGAACAACATTAGACAACTCGGTTGCGCCTAACAAGATAACTTTGGAAACAAGATTTTTCTCATTCCACCGAACAAAGAGTAAAACCTAATTATATTGTTCAATTATGCCTCGAGAGTGTGTATTGGCAACCTATCGTTGTCTACGTTCACAAGAACCAAACCCGAACAACATTAGACTACTCGCTTGCGCCTAATAATATAACTTTAGAAACAAGATTTTTCTCATTCAACCGAACAAAGAGTGAAACCTAATTATATTGTTCAATTATGCCCGAGAGTGTCTATTGGCAACGTATCGTTGTCTACGCTCACAAGAACCAAAACCGGAACAACATTAGACTACTCAGTTGCGCCCTAACAGTATAACTTTAGAAACAGTACTTTTTCTCATTCAACCGAACAAAGAGTGAAACCCAATTATATTGTTCTATTTTTCCCCGAGAGTGTATATTGGCAACGTATCGTTGTCTACCTTCACAAGAACCAAAACAGGAACAACATTAGACTACTCAGTTGCGCCCTAACAAAGATAACTTTAGAAACAAGATTTTTTCTCATTCCACCGAACAAAGAGTAAAACCTAATTATATTGTTCAATTATGACCTGTGAGTGTCTTTTGGCAACGTATCGTTGTCCACGTTCACAAGAACCAAACACGGAACAACATTAGACTACGCAGTTGCGCCTAACAAAGATAACTTTAGAAACAAGATTTTTCTCATTCAATCGAACAAAGAGTGAAACCTAATTATATTGTTCTATTACGCTCCGAGAGTGTATATTGGCAACTTATCGTGGTCTACGTTCACAAGAACCGAAACCGGAACAACATTAGACAACTCGCTTGCGCCTAACAAAGATAACTTTGGAAACAGCTTGTTTTTCTCATTCCACCGAACAAAGAGTAAAACCTAATTATATTGTTCAATTATGCCCCGAGAGTGTGTATTGGCAACCTATCGTTGTCCACGTTCACAAGAACCAAACCCGAACAACATTAGACTACTCATTGCGCCTAATAATATAACTTTAGAAACAGTACTTTTTCTCATTCAACCGAACAAAGAGTGAAACCCAATTATATTGTTCTATTATGCCCCGAGAGTGTATATTGGCAACGTATCGTTGTCTACGCTCACAAGAACCAAAACCGGAACAACATTAGACTACTCAGTTGAGCCCTAACAGTATAACTTTAGAAACAGTACTTTTTCTCATTCAACCGAACAAAGAGTGAAACCCAATTATATTGTTCTATTATGCCCCGAGAGTGTATATTGGCAACGTATCGTTGTCTACGTTTACAAGAACCAAAACCGGAACAACATTAGACAACTCAGTTGCGCCCTAACAGTATAACTTTAGAAACAAGATTTTTCTTATTCAACCGAACACAGAGTGAAACCCAATTATTTTGTTCTATTTTGCCCCGAGAGTGTATACTGGCAACGTATCGTTGTCTACGTTCACAAGAACCAAAACCGGAACAACATTAGACAACTCAGTTGCGCCCTAACAGTATAACTTTAGAAACAGTACTTTTTCTCATTCAATCGAACAAAGAGTGAAACCCAATTATATTGTTCTATTATGACCCAAGAGTGTATATTGGCAACGTATCGTTGTCCAGGTTCACAAGAACCGAAACCTAAACAACATTAGACTACTAAGTTGCGCCCTAACAGTATAACTTTAGAAACAATACTTTTTCCCATCCAACCGAACAAAGAGTGAAACCCAATTATATTGTTCTATTACGCCCTGAGAGTGTATATTGGCAACTTATCGTTGTCTACGTTCACAAGAACCAAAACCGGAACAACATTAGACAACTCAGTTGCGCCCTAACAAAGATAACTTTGGAAAGATTTTTCTCCTTCCACCGCACAAACAGTAAAACCCAATTATATTGTTCTATTATGCCCCGAGAGTGTATATTGGCAACGTATCATTGTCTACGTTCACAAGAACCAAAACCGAACAACATTAGACTACTCAGTTGCGCCCTAATAATATAACTTTAGAAACAGTACTTTTTCTCATTCAACCGAACAAAGAGTGAAACCTAATTATATTGTTCAATTATGCCCCGGGAGTGTCTATTGGCAACGTATCGTTGTCTACGCTCACAAGAACCAAAACCGGAACAACATTAGACTACTCAGTTGCGCCCTAACAGTATAACTTTAGAAACAGTACTTTTTCTCATTCAACCGAACAAAGAGTGAAACCCAAACGTATTGTTCTATTTTTCCCCGAGAGTGTATATTGGCAACGTATCGTTGTCTACCTTCACAAGAACCAAAACCGGAACAACATTAGACTACTCAGTTGCGCCCTAACAGTATAACTTTAGAAACAGTACTTTTTCTCATTCAACCGAACAAAGAGTGAAACCCAATTATATTGTTCTATTATGCCCCAAGAGTGTATATTGGCAACGTATCGTTGTCCACGTTCACAAGAACCGAAACCTAAACAACATTAGACTACTAAGTTGCGCCCTAACAGTATAACTTTAGAAACAGTACTTTTTCTCATTCAACCGAACAAAGAGTGAAACCCAATTATATTGTTCTATTATGCCCCAAGAGTGTATATTGGCAACGTATCGTTGTCCACGTTCACAAGAACCGAAACCGAACAACATTAGACTTCTAAGTTGCCCTAAAAGTATAACTTTAGAAAGAGTACTTTTTCTCATTCAACCGAACAAAGAGTGAAACCCAATTATATTGTTCTATTATGCCCCGAGAGTGTATATTGGCAACTTATCGTTGTCTACGTTCACAAGAACCAAAACCGGAACAACATTAGACTACTCAGTTGCGCCCTAACAGTATAACTTTAGAAACAGTACTTTTTCTTATTCAACCGAACACAGAGTGAAACCCAATTATTTTGTTCTATTTTGCCCCGAGAGTGTATACTGGCAACGTATCGTTGTCTACGTTCACAAGAACCAAAACCGGAACAACATTAGACAACTCAGTTGCGCCCTAACAGTATAACTTTAGAAACAGTACTTTTTCTCATTCAACCGAACAAAGAGTGAAACCTAATTATATTGTTCAATTATGCCCTGGGAGTGTCTATTGGCAACGTATCGTTGTCTACGTTCACAAGAACCAAAACCGGAACAACATTAGACTACTCAGTTGCGCCCTAACAAAGATAACTTTAGAAACAAGATTTTTTTCTCATTCCATCGAACAAAGAGTGAAACCTAATTATATTGTTCTATTATGCCCCGAGAGTGTATATTGGCAACGTATCGTTGTCTACGTTCAAAAGAACCAAAACCGGAACAACATTAGACTACTCAGTTGCGCCCTAACAGTATAACTTTAGAAACAGTACTTTTTCTCATTCAATCGAACAAAGAGTGAAACCTAATTATATTGTTCTATTATGCCCCAAGAGTGTATATTGGCAACGTATCGTTGTCCACGTTCACAAGAACCGAAACCGGAACAACATTAGACTACTAAGTTGCGCCCTAACAGTATAACTTTAGAAACAGTACTTTTTCCCATCCAACCGAACAAAGAGTGAAACCCAATTATATTGTTCTATTATGCCCCGAGAGTGTATATTGGCAACGTATCGTTGTCTACGTTCACAAGAACCAAAACCGGAACAACATTAGACAACTCAGTTGCGCCCTAACAGTATAACTTTAGAAACAGTACTTTTTCTCATTCAACCGAACAAAGAGTGAAACCTAATTATATTGTTCTATTATGCCCCGAGAGTGTGTATTGGCAACCTATCGTTGTCTACGTTCGCAAGAACCAAACCCGGAACAACATTAGACTACTCAGTTGCGACCTAATAATATAACTTCAGAAACAGTACTTTTTCTCATTCAGCCGAACAAAGAGTGAAACCTAATTATATTGTTCAATTATGCCCCGGGAGTGTCTATTGGCAACGTATCGTTGTCTACGTTCACAAGAACCAAAACCGGAACAACATTAGACTACTCAGTTGCGCCCTAACAGTATAACATTAGAAACAGTACTTTTTCTCATTCATCCGAACAAAGAGTGAAACCCAATTATATTGTTCTATTATGCCCCGAGAGTGTATATTGGCAACGTATCGTTGTCTACGTTCAGAAGAACCAAAACCGGAACAACATTAGACTACTCAGTTGCGCCCTAACAGTATAACTTTAGAAACAGTACTTTTTCTCATTCAATCGAACAAAGAGTGAAACCTAATTATATTGTTCTATTATGCCCCAAGAGTGTATATTGGCAACGTATCGTTGTCCACGTTCACAAGAACCGAAACCGGAACAACATTAGACTACTAAGTTGCGCCCTAACAGTATAACTTTAGAAACAGTACTTTTTCTCATTCAATCGAACAAAGAGTGAAACCTAATTATATTGTTCTATTACGCCCCGAGAGTGTATATTGGCAACTTATCGTTGTCTACGTTCACAAGAACCAAAACCGGAACAACATCAGACAACTCAGTTGCGCCCTAACTGTATAACTTTGGAAACAGCAGTTTTTCTCATTCCACCGAACAAAGAGTAAAACCTAATTATATTGTTCAATTATGCCCTGAGAGTGTGTATTGGCAACCTATCGTTGTCCACGTTCACAAGAACCAAACCCGGAACAACATTAGACTACTCAGTTGCGCCCTAATAATATAACTTTAGAAACAGTACTTTTTCTCATTCAACCGAACAAAGAGTGAAACCTAATTATATTGTTCAATTATGCCCCGGGAGTGTCTATTGGCAATGTATCGTTGTCTACGCTCACAAGAACCAAAACCGGAACAACATTAGACAACTCAGTTGCGCCCTAACAGTATAACTTTAGAAACAGTACTTTGTCTCATTCCACCGAACAAAGAGTAAAACCTAATTATATTGTTCTATTATGCCCCGAGAGTAATATTGGCAACGTATTGTTGTCTACGTTCAGAAGAACCAAAACCGGAACAACATTAGACTACTCAGTTGCGCCCTAACAGTATAACTTTAGAAACAGTACTTTTTCTCATTCAACCGAACAAAGAGTGAAACCCAATTATATCGTTCTATTATGCCCCGAGAGTGTATATTGCTAACGTATCGTTGTCTAGGTTCACAAGAACCAAAACTGGAACAACATTAGACTACTAAATTGCGCCCTAACAGTATAATTTAGAAAGAGGACTTTTTCTAATTCAACCGAACAATGAGTGAAAACTAATTAAATTGTTCCATTATGCCCCGAGAGTGTATATTGGCAACGTTTCTTTGTCTACGTTCACAAGAACCAAAACCGGAAAAACATTAGACTACTCAATTGCGCCCTAACAGTATAACTTTAGAAACAATACTTTTTCTCATTCAACCGAACAAAGAGTGAAACCCAATTATATTGTTCTATTATGCCCCGAGAGTGTCTATTGGCAACTTATCGTTCTCTACGTTCACAAGAACCAAAACCGGAACAACATTTGACAACTCAGTTGCGCCTTAACAGTATAACTTTGAAAACAGTACTTATTCTCATTCCACCGAACAAAGAGTAAAACCTAATTATATTGTTCTATTATGCCCCGAGAGTGTCTATTGGCAACGTATCTTTGTCTACGTTCACAAGAACCAAAACCGGAACAACATTAGACTACTACTGCGCCTAACAAGATAACTTTAGAAACAGTACTTTTTCTCATTCAATCGAACAAAGAGTGAAACCCAATTATATTGTTCTATTATGACCCAAGAGTGTATATTGGCAACGTATCGTTGTCCACGTTCACAAGAACCGAAACCGAAACAACATTAGACTACTAAGTTGCGCCCTAACAGTATAACTTTAGAAACAATACTTTTTCCCATCCAACCGAACAAAGAGTGAAACCCAATTATATTGTTCTATTATGCCCCAAGAGTGTATATTGGCAACGTATCGTTGTCCACGTTCACAAGAACCAAAACCGGAACAACATTAGACTACTCAGTTGCGCCCTAACAGTATAACTTTGGAAACAGTTCTTTTTCTCATTCCACCGAACAAAGAGTGAAACCTAATTATATTGTTCAATTATGCCCTGAGAGTGTGTATTGGCAACCTATCGTTGTCTACATTCACAAGAACCAAACCCGGAACAACATTAGACTACTCAGTTGCGCCCTAATAATATAACTTTAGAAACAGTACTTTTTCTCATTCAACCGAACAAAGAGTGAAACCTAATTATATTGTTCAATTATGCCCCGGGAGGGTCTATTTGCAACGTATCGTTGTCTACGTTCACAAGAACCAAAACCGGAACAACATTAGACTACTCAGTTGTGCCCTAACAGTATAACTTTAGAAACAAGATTTTTTTCTCATTCAACCGAACAAAGAGTGAAACCCAATTATATTGTTCTATTTTGCCCCGAGAGTGTATATTGGCAACGTATCGTTGTCTACGTTCACAAGAACCAAAACCGGAACAACATTAGACTACTCAGTTGCGCCCTAACTGTATAACTTTAGAAACAGTACTTTTTCTCATTCAACCGAACAAAGAGTGAAACCCAATTATATTGTTCTATTATGCCCCGAGAGTGTATATTGGCAACGTATCGTTGTCTACGTTCACAAGAACCAAAACCAGAACAACATTAGACTACTCAGTTGCGCACTAAACGAATAACTTTAGAAACAGTACTTTTTCTCATTCAACCGAACAAAGAGTGAAACCTAATTATATTGTTCTATTACGCTCCGAGAGTGTATATTGGCAACTTATCGTGGTCTACGTTCACAAGAACCGAAACCGGAACAACATTAGACAACTCAGTTGCGCCCTAACAGTATAACTTTGGAAACAGTTCTTTTTCTCATTCCACCGAACAAAGAGAAAAACCTAATTATATTGTTCAATTATGCCCTGAGAGTGTGTATTGGCAACCTATCGTTGTCCACGTTCACAAGAACCAAACCCGGAACAACATTAGACTACTCAGTTGCGCCCTAATAATATAACATTAGAAACTGTACTTTGTCTCATTCAACCGAACAAAGAGTGAAACCTAATTATATTGGTCAATTATGCCCCGGGAGTGTCTATTGGCAACGTATCGTTGTCTACGTTCACAAGAACCAAAACCGGAACAACATTAGACTACTCGCTTGCGCCTAATGTAATAACTTTAGAAACAGTACTTTTTCTCATTCAACCGAACAAAGAGTGAAACCCAATTATATTGTTCTATTTTTCCCCGAGAGTGTATATTGGCAACGTATCGTTGTCTACGTTCACAAGAACCAAAACCGGAACAACATTAGACTACTCGCTTGCGCCTAACAAGATAACTTTAGAAACAAGATTTTTTTCTTATTCAACCGAAAACAGAGTGAAACCCAATTATTTTGTTCTATTTTGCCCCGAGAGTGTATACTTGCAACGTATCGTTGTCTACGTTCACAAGAACCAAAACCGGAACAACATTAGACTACTCAGTTGCGCCCTAACAGTATAACTTTAGAAACAGTACTTTTTCTCATTCAATCGAACAAAGAGTGAAACCCAATTATATTGTTCTATTATGACCCAAGAGTGTATATTGGCAACGTATCGTTGTCCAGGTTCACAAGAATCGAAACCGGAACAACATTAGACTACTAAGTTGCGCCCTAACAGTATAACTTTAGAAACAATACTTTTTCCCATCCAACCGAACAAAGAGTGAAACCCAATTATATTGTTCTATTACGCCCTGAGAGTGTATATTGGCAACTTATCGTTGTCTACGTTCACAAGAACCAAAACCGAACAACATTAGACAACTCATTGCGCCTAACAAGATAACTTTGGAAACAAGATTTCTTTTCTCATTCCATCGAACAAAGAGTAAAACCTAATTATATTGTTCAATTATGCCCCCGAGAGTGTATATTGACAACCTATCGTTGTCCACGTTCACAAGAGCCAAACCCGGAACAACATTAGACTACTCAGTTGCGCCCTAATAATATAACATTAGAAACTGTACTTTGTCTCATTCAACCGAACAAAGAGTGAAACGTAATTATATTGTTCTATTATGCCCCGAGAGTGTCTATTGGCAACTTATCGTTGTCTACGCTCACAAGAACCAAAACCGGAACAACATTAGACAACTCAGTTGCGCCCTAACAGTATAACTTTGGAAACAGTACTTTTTCTCATTCCACCGAACAAAGAGTAAAACCTAATTATATTGTTCTATTATGCCCCGAGAGTAATATTGGCAACGTATCGTTGTCTACGTTCAGAAGAACCAAAACCGGAACAACATTAGACTACTCAGTTGCGGCCTAACAGTATAACTTTATAAACAATACTTTTTCTCATTCAACCGAACAAAGAGTGAAACCCAATTATATCGTTCTATTATGCCCCGAGAGTGTATATTGCTAACGTATCGTTGTCTAGGTTCACAAGAACCAAAACCGGAACAACATTAGACTACTAAATTGCGCCCTAACAGTATAACTTTAGAAAGAGGACTTTTTCTAATTCAATAACAATGAGTGAAAACTAATTAAATTGTTCCATTATGCCCGAGAGTGTATATTGGCAACGTATCGTTGTCTACGTTCACAAGAACCAAAGCAGGAAAAACATTAGACTACTCAATTGCGCCCTAACAAGTATAACTTTAGAAACGATTACTTTTCTCATTCAACCGAACAAAGAGTGAAACCCAATTATATTGTTCTATTATGCCCGAGAGTGTCTATTGGCAACTTATCGTTCTCTACGTTCACAAGAACCAAAACCGAACAACATTTGACAACTCGGTTGCGCCTTAACTTTGAAAAAGTACTTATTCTCATTCCATAGAACAAAGAGTAAAACCTAATTATATTGTTCTATTATGCCCCGAGAGTGTCTATTGGCAACGTATCTTTGTCTACGTTCACAAGAACCAAAACCGGAACAACATTAGACTACTCAGTTGCGCCCTAACAGTATAACTTTAGAAACAGTACTTTTTCTCATTCAATCGAACAAAGAGTGAAACCCAATTATATTGTTCGATTATGACCCAAGAGTGTATATTGGCAACGTATCGTTGTCCACGTTCACAAGAACCGAAACCGAAACAACATTAGACTACTAAGTTGCGCCCTAACAGTATAACTTTAGAAACAATACTTTTTCTCATTCAACCGAACAAAGAGTGAAACCCAATTATATTGTTCTATTATGCCACGAGAGTGTATATTGGCAACGTATCGTTGTCTACGTTCACAAGAACCAAAACCGGAACAACATTAGACAACTCAGTTGCGCCCTAACAGTATAACTTTGGAAACAGTACTTTTTCTCATTCCACCGAACAAAGAGTAAAACCTAATTATATTGTTCAATTATGCCCTGAGAGTGTGTATTGGCAACCTATCGTTGTCTACGTTCACAAGAACCAAACCCGGAACAACATTAGACTACTCAGTTGCGCCCTAATAATATAACTTTAGAAACAGTACTTTTTCTCATTCAACCGAACAAAGAGTGAAACCTAATTATATTGTTCAATTATGCCCCGAGAGTGTCTATTGGCAACGTATCGTTGTCTACGTTCACAAGAACCAAAACCGGAACAACATTAGACTACTCAGTTGCGCCCTAACAGTATAACTTTAGAAACAGTACTTTTTCTCATTCAACCGAACAAAGAGTGAAACCCAATTATATTGTTCTATTATGCCCCGAGAGTGTATAGTGGCAACGTATCGTTGTCTACGTTCGGAAGAACCAAAACCGGAACAACATCAGTCTACTCAGTTGCGCCCTAACAGTATAACTTTAGAAACAGTACTTTTTCTCATTCAATCGAACAAAGAGTGAAACCTAATTATATTGTTCTATTATGCCCCAAGAGTGTATATTGGCAACGTATCGTTGTCCACGTTCACAAGAAAAAAAACCAGAACAACATTAGACTACTCAGTTGCGCCCTAACAGTATAACTTTAGAAACAGTACTTTTTCTCATTCAATCGAACAAAGAGTGAAACCTAATTATATTGTTCTATTACGCCCCGAGAGTGTATATTGGCAACTTATCGTTGTCTACGTTCACAAGAACCAAAACCGGAACAACATTAGACAACTCAGTTGCGCCCTAACAGTATAACTTTGGAAACAGTAGTTTTTCTCATTCCACCGAACAAAGAGTAAAACCTAATTATATTGTTCAATTATGCCCTGAGAGTGTGTATTGGCAACCTATCGTTGTCCACGTTCACAAGAACCAAACCCGGAACAACATTAGACTACTCAGTTGCGCCCTAATAATATAACATTAGAAACAGTACTTTGTCTCATTCAACCGAACAAAGAGTGAAACCTAATTATATTGTTCAATTATGCCCCGAGAGTGTCTATTGGCAACGTATCGTTGTCTACGCTCACAAGAACCAAAACCGGAACAACATTAGACAACTCAGTTGCGCCCTAACAGTATAACTTTAGAAACAGTACTTTTTCTCATTCAACCGAACAAAGAGTGAAACCCAATTATATCGTTCTATTATGCCCCGAGAGTGTAGATTGCTAACGTATCGTTGTTTTGGTTCACAAGAACGAAAGCTGGAACAACATTAGACTACTCAGTTGCGCCCTAACAGTATAACTTTAGAAAGAGTACTTTTTCTCATTCAACCGAACAAAGAGTGAAACCCAATTATATTGTTCTATTTTGCCCCGAGAGTGTATATTGGCAACGTTTCGTTGTCTACGTTCACAAGAACCAAAACCGGAAAAACATTAGACTACTCAATTGCGCCCTAACAGTATAACTTTAGAAACAGTACTTTTTCTCATTCAACCGAACAAAGAGTAAAACCTAATTATATTGTTCTATTATGCCCCGAGAGTGTCTATTGGCAACTTATCGTTCTCTACGTTCACAAGAACCAAAACCGGAACAACATTTGACAACTCAGTTGCGCCTTAACAGTATAACTTTGAAAACAGTACTTATTCTCATTCCACCGAACAAAGAGTAAAACCTAATTATATTGTTCTATTATGCCCCGAGAGCGTCTATTGGCAACGTATCGTTGTCTACGTTCACAAGAACCAAAACCGAACAACATTAGACTACTCGATTTGCGCCTAACGGTATAACTTTAGAAAGAAATTTTTTCTCATTCAATCGAACAAAGAGTGAAACCCAATTATATTGTTCTATTATGACCCAAGAGTGTATATTGGCAACGTATCGTTGTCTACGTTCACAAGAACCAAAACCGGAACAACATTAGACTACTCAGTTGCGCCCTAACAGTATAACTTTAGAAACAGTACTTTTTCTCATCCAACCGAACAAAGAGTGAAACCCAATTATATTGTTCTATTATGCCCCGAGAGTGTATATTGGCAACGTATCGTTGTCTACGTTCACAAGAACCAAAACCGGAACAACATTAGACAACTCAGTTGCGCCCTAACAGTATAACTTTGGAAACAGTACATTTTCTCATTCCACCGAACAAAGAGTAAAACCTAATTATATTGTTCTATTATGCCCCGAGAGTGTATATTGGCAACGTATCGTTGTCTACGTTCACAAGAACCAAACCCGGAACAACATTAGATCGCTCGATTGCGCCTAATAATATAACTTTAGAAACGACTTTTTCTCATTCAACCGAACAAAGAGTGAAACCTAATTATATTGTTCAATTATGCCCGGAGTGTCTATTGGCAACGTATCGTTGTCTACGCTCACAAGAACCAAACCGAACAACATTAGACTACTCGATTGCGCCCTAACAGGTATAACTTTAGAAACAAGATTTTTTTCTCATTCAACCGAACAAAGAGTGAAATCCAATTATATTGTTCTATTTTTCCCGAGAGTGTATATTGGCAACGTATCGTTGTCTACGTTCACAAGAACCAAAACCGGAACAACATTAGACTACTCAGTTGCGCCCTAACAGTATAACTTTAGAAACGATTTTTCTTATTCAACCGAACACGAGTGAAACCCAATTATTTTGTTCTATTTTGCCCGAGAGTGTATACGGCAACGTATCGTTGTCTACGTTCACAAGAACCAAACCGAACAACATTAGACAACTCGGTTGCGCCTAACGGTATAACTTTAGAAACAGATTTTTTCTCATTCAACCGAACAAAGAGTGAAACCTAATTATATTGTTCAATTATGCCCGGAGTGTCTATTGGCAACGTATCGTTGTCTACGTTCACAAGAACCAAAACCGAACAACATTAGACAACTCGATTGCGCCCTAACAAAGATAACTTTAGAAACAAGATTTTTCTCATTCCACCGAACAAAGAGTAAAACCTAATTATATTGTTCTATTATGCCCCGAGAGTGTATATTGGCAACTTATCGTTGTCTACGTTCACAAGAACAAAAACCGAAACAACATTAGACAACTCAGTTGCGCCCTAACAGTATAACTTTGGAAACAGTACTTTTTCTCATTCCACCGAACAAAGAGTAAAACCTAATTATATTGTTCAATTATGCCCTGAGAGTGTGTATTAGCAGCCTATCGTTGCCCACGTTCACAAGAACCAAACCCGGAACAACATTAGACTACTCAGTTGCGCCCTAATAGTATAACATTAGAAACAGTACTTTGTCTCATTCAACCGAACAAAGAGTGAAACCTAATTATATTGTTCAATTATGCCCCGGGAGTGTCTATTGGCAACGTATCGTTGTCTACGTTCACAAGAACCAAAACCGGAACAACATTAGACTACTCAGTTGCGCCCTAACAGTATAACTTTAGAAACAGTACTTTTTCTCATTCCACCGAACAAAGAGTAAAACCTAATTATATTGTTTTATTATGCCCCGAGAGTAATATTGGCAACGTATCGTTGTCTACGTTCAGAAGAACCAAAACCGGAACAACATTAGACTACTCAGTTGCGCCCTAACAGTATAACTTTAGAAACGATTTTTCCCATTCACCCGAACAAAGAGTGAAACCCAATTATATCGTTCTATTATGCCCCGAGAGTGTATATTGCTAACGTATCGTTGTCTAGGTTCACAAGAACCAAAACTGGAACAACATTAGACAACTAAATTGCGCCCTAACAGTATAACTTTAGAAAGAGTACTTTTCCTAATTCAACCGAACAATGAGTGAAAACTAATTAAATTGTTCCATTATGCCCCGAGAGTGTATATTGGCAACGTTTCTTTGTCTACGTTCACAAGAACCAAAACCGGAAAAACATTAGACTACTCAATTGCGCCCTAACAGTATAACTTTAGAAACAGTACTTTTTCTCATTCAACCGAACAAAGAGTGAAACCCAATTATATTGTTCTATTCTGAGAGTGTCTATTGGCAACTTATCGTTCTCTACGTTCACAAGAACCAAAACCAGGAACAACATTTGACAACTCGGTTGCGCCTTAACGTATAACTTTGAAAACGCTTATTCTCATTCCACCGAACAAAGAGTAAAACCTAATTATATTGTTCTATTATGCCCGAGAGTGTCTATTGGCAACGTATCGTTGTCTACGTTCACAAGAACCAAAACCGAACAACATTAGACTACTCGATTGCGCCCTAACAACGTATAACTTTAGAAACAGTACTTTTTCTCATTCAATCGAACAAAGAGTGAAACCCAATTATATTGTTCTATTATGACCCAAGAGTGTATATTGGCAACGTATCGTTGTCCCCGTTCACAAGAACCGAAACCGAAACAACATTAGACTACTAAGTTGCGCCATAACAGTATAACTTTAGAAACAATACTTTTTCCCATCCAACCGAACAAAGAGTGAAACCCAATTATATTGTTCTATAACGCCCTGAGAGTGTATATTGGCAACTTATCGTTGTCTACGTTCACAAGAACCAAAACCGGAACAACATTAGACTACTCGGTTGCGCCTCCTAACAAGTATAACTTTGGAAACAAGATTTTTCGCATTCCACCGAACAAAGAGTAAAACCTAATTATATTGTTCAATTATGCCACGAGAGTGTGTATTGGCAACCTATCGTTGTCTACGTTCACAAGAACCAAAACCGGAACAACATTAGACTACTCAGTTGCGCCCTAACAGTATAACTTTAGAAACAGTACTTTTTCTCATTCAACCGAACAAAGAGTGAAACCTAATTATATTGTTCAATTATGCCCGGGAGTGTCTATTGGCAACGTATCGTTGTCTACGTTCACAAGAACCAAAACCGAACAACATTAGACTACTCATTGCGCCTAACAAACATAACTTTAGAAACGTACTTTTCTCATTCAACCGAACAAAGAGTGAAACCCAATTATATTGTTCTATTTTGCCCAGTGTATATTGGCAACGTATCGTTGTCCACGTTCACAAGAACCAAAACCGAACAACATTAGACTACTACTTGCGCCCTAACAAGATAACTTTAGAAACAAGATTTCTTCTCATTCAACCGAACAAAGAGTGAAACCCAATTATATTGTTCTATTATGCCCCGAGAGTGTATATTGGCAACGTATCGTTGTCCACGTTCACAAGAACCGAAACCAGAACAACATTAGACTACTAAGTTGCGCCCTAACAGTATAACTTTAGAAACAGTACTTTTTCTCATTCAATCGAACAAAGAGTGAAACCTAATTATATTGTTCTATTACGCCCCGAGAGTGTATATTGGCAACTTATCGTTGTCTACGTTCACAAGAACCAAAACCGGAACAACATTAGACAACTCAGTTGCGCCCTAACAGTATAACTTTGGAAACAGTAGTTTTTCTCATTCCACCGAACAAAGAGTAAAACCTAATTATATTGTTCAATTATGCCCTGAGAGTGTGTATTGGCAACCTATCGTTGTCCACGTTCACAAGAACCAAACCCGGAACAACATTAGACTACTTAGTTGCGCCCTAATAATATAACATTAGAAACTGTACTTTGTCTCATTCAACCGAACAAAGAGTGAAACCTAATTATATTGTTCAATTATGCCCCGGGAGTGTCTATTGGCAACGTATCGTTGTCTACGCTCACAAGAACCAAAACCGGAACTACATTAGACTACTCAGTTGCGCCCTAACAGTATAACTTTAGAAACAGTACTTTTTCTCATTCAACCGAACAAAGAGTGAAACCCAATTATATTGTTATATTATGCCCCGAGAGTGTATATTGGCAACGTATCGTTGTCTACGTTCACAAGAACCAAAACCGGAACAACATTAGACTACTCAGTTGCGCCCTAACAGTATAACTTTAGAAATAGTAGTTTTTCTTATTCAACCGAACACAGAGTGAAACCCAATTATTTTGTTCTATTTTGCCCCGAGAGTGTATACTGGCAACGTATCGTTGTCTACGTTCACAAGAACCAAAACCGGAACAACATTAGACAACTCAGTTGCGCCCTAACAGTATAACTTTAGAAACAGTACTTTTTCTCATTCAACCGAACAAAGAGTGAAACCCAATTATATTGTTCTATTATGACCCAAGAGTGTATATTGGCAACGTATCGTTGTCCACGTTCACAAGAACTCGAAACCGAACAACATTAGACTACTAAGTTGCGCCCTAACAGTATAACTTTAGAAACAATACTTTTTCTCATTCAACCGAACAAAGAGTGAAACCCAATTATATTGTTCTATTATGCCCCGAGAGTGTCTATTGGCAACTTATCGTTGTCTACGTTCACAAGAACCAAAACCTAACAACATTAGACAACTCTTGCGCCTAACAAAGATAACTTTGGAAACAAGATTTTTTCTCATTCCACCGAACAAAGAGTAAAACCTAATTATATTGTTCAATTATGCCCTGAGAGTGTGTATTGGCAACCTATCGTTGTCTACGTTCACAAGAACCAAACCCTGAACAACATTAGACTACTCAGTTGCGCCCTAATAATATAACTTTAGAAACAGTACTTTTTCTCTTTCAACCGAACAAAGAGTGAAACCTAATTATATTGTTCAATTATGCCCCGAGAGTGTATATTGGCAACGTATCGTTGTCTACGTTCACAAGAACCAAAACCGGAACAACATTAGACTACTCAGTTGCGCCCTAACAGTATAACTTTAGAAATAGTACTTTTTCTCATTCATCCGAACAAAGAGTGAAACCCAATTATATCGTTCTATTTTGCCCCGAGAGTGTATATTGGCAACGTATCGTTGTCTACGTTCGTAAGAACCAAAACCGAACAACATTAGACTACAATACAACGTATAACTTTAGAAACAGTACTTTTTCTCATTCAATCGAACAAAGAGTGAAACCTAATTATATTGTTCTATTATGCCCCAAGAGTGTATATTGGCAACGTATCGTTGTCCACGTTCACAAGAACCAAAACCGGAACAACATTAGACTACTCAGTTGCGCCCTAACAGTATAACTTTAGAAACAGTACTTTTTCTCATTCAATCGAACAAAGAGTGAAACCTAATTATATTGTTCTATTATGCCCCAAGAGTGTATATTGGCAACGTATCGTTGTCCACGTTCACAAGAACCGAAACCGGAACAACATTAGACTACTAAGTTGCGCCCTAACAGTATAACTTTAGAAACAATACTTTTTCCCATCCAACCGAACAAAGAGTGAAACCCAATTATATTGTTCTATTATGCCCTGAGAGTGTATATTGGCAACTTATCGTTGTCTACGTTCACAAGAACCAAAACCGGAACAACATTAGACTACTCAGTTGCGCCCTAACAGTATAACTTTAGAAACAGTACTTTTTCTTATTCAACCGAACACAGAGTGAAACCCAATTATTTTGTTCTATTTTGCCCCGAGAGTGTATACTGGCAACGTATCGTTGTCTACGTTCACAAGAACCAAAACCGGAACAACATTAGACTACTCAGTTGCGCCCTAACAGTATAACTTTAGAAACAGTACTTTTTCTCATTCAACCGAACAAAGAGTGAAACCTAATTATATTGTTCAATTATGCCCCGGGAGTGTCTATTGGCAACGTATCGTTGTCTACGTTCACAAGAACCAAAACCGGAACAACATTAGACTACTACTGCGCCTAACAAGATAACTTTAGAAATGATTTTGATTTTTCTCATTCAACCGAACAAAGAGTGAAACCCAATTATATTGTTCTATTTTGCCCCGAGAGTGTATATTGGCAACGTATCGTTGTCTACGTTCACAAGAACCAAAACCGGAACAACATTAGACTACTCAGTTGCGCCCTAACAGTATAACTTTAGAAACAGTACTTTTTCTCATTCAACCGAACAATGAGTGAAAACTAATTAAATTGTTCAATTATGCCCCAAGAGTGTATATTGGCAACGTATCGTTGTCCACGTTCACAAGAACCGAAACCGGAACAACATTAGACTACTAAGTTGCGCCCTAACAGTATAACTTTAGAAACAATACTTTTTCCCATCCAACCGAACAAAGAGTGAAACCCAATTATATTGTTCTATTATGCCCTGAGAGTGTATATTGGCAACTTATCGTTGTCTACGTTCACAAGAACCAAAACCAGAACAACATTTGACAACTCAGTTGCGCCCTAACAGTATAACTTTAGAAACAGTACTTTTTCTCATTCCACCGAACAAAGAGAAAAACCTAATTATATTGTTCAATTATGCCCCGAGAGTGTATATTGGCAACCTATCGTTGTCTACGTTCACAAGAACCAAAACCGGAACAACATTAGACTACTCAGTTGCGCCCTAACAGTATAACTTTAGAAACAGTACTTTTTCTCATTCAATCGAACAAAGAGTGAAACCTAATTATAATGTTCTATTATGCCCTGAGTGTCTATTGGCAACGTATCGTTGTCTACGTTCACAAGAACCAAAACTGGAACAACATTAGACTACTCGCAGCGCCTAACAAAGATAACTTTAGAAACAAGACTTTTTCTCATTCAACCGAACAAAGAGTGAAACCCAATTATATTGTTCTATTATGCCCCGAGAGTGTATATTGGCAACGTATCGTTGTGTACGTTCACAAGAACCAAAACCGGAACAACATTAGAATACTCGATTGCGCCCTAACAATATAACTTTAGAAACGATTTTTTCTCATTCAATCGAACAAAGAGTGAAACCTAATTATATTGTTCTATTATGCCCCAAGAGTGTATATTGGCAACGTATCGTTGTCCACGTTCACAAGAACCGAAACCGGAACAACATTAGACTACTAAGTTGCGCCCTAACAGTATAACTTTAGAAACAGTACTTTTTCTCATTCAATCGAACAAAGAGTGAAACCTAATTATATTGTTCTATTACGCCCCGAGAGTGTATATTGGCAACTTATCGTTGTCTACGTTCACAAGAACCAAAACCGGAACAACATTAGACAACTCGCTTGCGCCTAACAAAGATAACTTCTAAACGTAGTTTTTCTCATTCCACCGAACAAAGAGTAAAACCTAATTAAATTGTTCAATTATGCCTGAGAGTGTGTATTGGCAACCTATCGTTGTCCACGTTCACAAGAACCAAACCCGGAACAACATTAGACTACTCAGTTGCGCCCTAATGGTATAACTTTAGAAACGGTACTTTGTCTCATTCAACCGAACAAAGAGTGAAACCTAATTATATTGTTCAATTATGCCGGAGTGTCTATTTGAAACGTATCGTTGTCTACGCTCACAAGAACCAAAACCGGAACAACATTAGACTACTCAGTTGCGCCCTAACAGTATAACTTTAGAAACAGTACTTTTTCTCATTCCACCGAACAAAGAGTGAAATCTAATTATATTGTTCTATTATGCCCCGAGAGTAATATTGGCAACGTATTGTTGTCTACGTTCACAAGAACCAAAACCGAACAACATTAGACTACTCTTGCGCCTAACAAGATAACTTTAGAAACAAGATTTTTCTCATTCAACCGAACAAAGAGTGAAACCCAATTATATCGTTCTATTATGCCCCGAGAGTGTATATTGGCAACGTATCGTTGTCTACGTTCACAAGAACCAAAATCTGAATAAAATTAGACTACTAAATTGCGCCTAACGATAATTTAGAAAGAGGACTTTTTCTAATTCAACCGAACAATGAGTGAAAACTAATTAAATTGTTCCATTATGCCCCGAGAGTGTATATTGGCAATGTTTCTTTGTCTACGTTCACAAGAACCAAAATCGGAATAACATTTGACTTCTCAATTGCGCCCTAACAGAATAACTTTAGAAACAGTACTTTTTCTCATTCAACCGAACAAAGAGTGAAACCTAATTATATTGTTCAATTATGCCCCGGGAGTGTCTATTGGCAACGTATCTTTGTCTACGTTCACAAGAACCAAAACCGGAACAACATTAGACTACTCAGTTGCGCCCTAACAGTATAACTTTAGAAACAGTACTTTTTCTCATTCAACCGAACAAAGAGTGAAAACTAATTAAATTGTTCCATTATGCCCCGAGAGTGTCTATTGGCAACGTTTCTTTGTCTACGTTCACAAGAACCAAAACCGGAAAAACATTAGACTACTCAATTGCGCCCTAACAGAATAACTTTAGAAACAGTACTTTTTCTCATTCAACCGAACAAAGAGTGAAACCCAATTATATTGTTCTATTATGCCCCGAGAGTGTATATTGGCAACGTATCGTTGTCTACGTTCACAAGAACCAAAACCGGAACAACATTTGACAACTCAGTTGCGCCTTAACAGTATAACTTTGAAAACAGTACTTATTCTCATTCCACCGAACAAAGAGTAAAACCTAATTATATTGTTCTATTATGCCCCGAGAGTGTCTATTGGCAACGTATCTTTGTCTACGTTCACAAGAACCAAAACCGGAACAACATTAGACTACTCAGTTGCGCCCTAACAGTATAACTTTAGAAACAGTACTTTTTCTCATTCAATCGAACAAAGAGTGAAGCCCAATTATATTGTTCGATTATGACCCAAGAGTGTATATTGGCAACGTATCGTTGTCCACGTTCACAAGAACCGAAACCGAAACAACATTAGACTACTAAGTTGCGCCCTAACAGTATAACTTTAGAAACAATACTTTTTCCCATCCAACCGAACAAAGAGTGAAACCCAATTATATTGTTCTATTATGCCCTGAGAGTGTATATTGGCAACTTATCGTTGTCTACGTTGACAAGAACCAAAACCGGAACAACATTAGACAACTCAGTTGCGCCCTAACAGTATAACTTTAGAAACAGTACTTTTTCTCATTCAACCGAACAAAGAGTGAAACCCAATTATATTATTCTCTTATGCCCCGAGAGTGTGTATTAGCAACGTATCGTTGGCTACGTTCACAAGAACCAAACCCGAACAACATTAGACTACTCTTGCGCCCTAATAATATAACTTTAGAAACAGTACTTTTTCTCATTCAACCGAACAAAGAGTGAAACCTAATTATATTGTTCAATTATGCCCCGGGAGTGTCTATTGGGAACGTATCGTTGTCTACGTTCACAAGAACCAAAATCGGAACAACATTAGACTACTCGCGCGCCTAACAAGATAACTTTAGAAACAAGATTTTTCTCATTCAACCGAACAAAGAGTGAAACCCAATTATATTGTTCTATTTTGCCCCGAGAGTGTATATTGGCAACGTATCGTTGTCTACGTTCGAAGAACCAAAACCGGAACAACATTAGACTACTCGCGCCTAACAGTATAACTTTAGAAACAGTACTTTTTCTCATTCAATCGAACAAAGAGTGAAACCTAATTATATTGTTCTATTATGCCCCAAGAGTGTATATTGGCAACGTATCGTTGTCTACGTTCACAAGAACCGAAACCGGAACAACATTAGACTACTAAGTTGCGCCCTAACAGTATAACTTTAGAAACAGTACTTTTTCTCATTCAATCGAACAAAGAGTGAAACCTAATTATATTGTTCTATTACGCCCCGAGAGTGTATATTGGCAACTTATTGTTGTCTACGTTCACAAGAACCAAAACCGGAACAACATTAGACAACTCAGTTGCGCCCTAACAGTATAACTTTGGAAACAGCAGTTTTTCTCATTCCACCGAACAAAGAGTAAAACCTAATTATATTGTTCAATTATGCCCTGAGAGTGTGTATTGGCAACCTATCGTTGTCCACGTTCACAAGAACCAAACCCGGAACAACATTAGACTACTCAGTTGCGCCCTAATAATATAACATTAGAAACTGTACTTTGTCTCATTCAACCGAACAAAGAGTGAAACCTAATTATATTGTTCAATTATGCCCGGAGTGTCTATTGGCAATGTATCGTTGTCTACGCTCACAAGAACCAAAACCGGAACAACATTAGACAACTCGCGCCTAACAAAGATAACTTTAGAAACAGTACTTTTTCTCATTCAACCGAACAAAGAGTGAAACCCAATTATATCGTTCTATTATGCCCCGAGAGTGTATATTGCTAACGTATCGTTGTCTAGGTTCACAAGAACCAAAACTGGAACAACATTAGACTACTAAATTGCGCCCTAACAGTATAATTTAGAAAGAGGACTTTTTCTAATTCAACCGAACAATGAGTGAAAACTATTTAAATTGTTCCATTATGCCCCGAGAGTGTATATTGGCAACGTTTCTTTGTCTACGTTCACAAGAACCAAAACCGGAAAAACATTAGACTACTCAATTGCGCCCTAACAGTATAACTTTAGAAACAGTACTTTTTCTCATTCAACCGAACAAAGAGTGAAACCCAATTATATTGTTCTATTATGCCCCGAGAGTGTCTATTGGCAACTTATCGTTCTCTACGTTCACAAGAACCAAAACCGGAACAACATTTGACAACTCAGTTGCGCCTTAACAGTATAACTTTGAAAACAGTACTTATTCTCATTCCACCGAACAAAGAGTAAAACCTAATTATATTGTTCTATTATGCCCCGAGAGTGTCTATTGGCAACGTATCTTTGTCTACGTTCACAAGAACCAAAACCGGAACAACATTAGACTACTCATTGCGCCTAACAAAGATAACTTTAGAAACAAGATTTTTCTCATTCAATCGAACAAAGAGTGAAACCCAATTATATTGTTCTATTATGACCCAAGAGTGTATATTGGCAACGTATCGTTGTCCACGTTCACAAGAACCGAAACCGAAACAACATTAGACTACTAAGTTGCGCCCTAACAGTATAACTTTAGAAACAATACTTTTTCCCATCCAACCGAACAAAGAGTGAAACCCAATTATATTGTTCTATTACGCCCTGAGAGTGTATATTGGCAACTTATCGTTGTCTACGTTCACAAGAACCAAAACCGAACAACATTAGACAACTCGCTTGCGCCCTAACAAGATAACTTTGGAAACAAGATTTTTCTCATTCCACCGAACAAAGAGTAAAACCTAATTATATTGTTCAATTATGCCCCGAGAGTGTGTATTGGCAACCTATCGTTGTCTACGTTCACAAGAACCAAACCGAACAACATTAGACGCTCGATTGCGCCCTAATAATATAACTTTAGAAACAAGATTTTTTCTCATTCAACCGAACAAAGAGTGAAACCTAATTATATTGTTCAATTATGCCGGAGTGTCTATTGGCAACGTATCGTTGTCTACGCTCACAAGAACCAAAACCGGAACAACATTAGACTACTCTTGCGCCTAACAAGATAACTTTAGAAACAGTACTTTTTCTCATTCAACCGAACAAAGAGTGAAATCCAATTATATTGTTCTATTTTTCCCCGAGAGTGTATATTGGCAACGTATCGTTGTCTACGTTCACAAGAACCAAAACCGGAACAACATTAGACTACTCAGTTGCGCCTAACAAAGATAACTTTAGAAACAAGATTTTTCTTATTCAACCGAACACGAGTGAAACCCAATTATTTTGTTCTATTTTGCCCCGAGAGTGTATACCGGCAACGTATCGTTGTCTACGTTCACAAGAACCAAAACCGAACAACATTAGACAACTCGCTTGCGCCTAACAAGATAACTTTAGAAACAAGATTTTTTCTCATTCAACCGAACAAAGAGTGAAACCTAATTATATTGTTCAATTATGCCCCGAGAGTGTCTATTGGCAACGTATCGTTGTCTACGTTCACAAGAACCAAAACCGGAACAACATTAGACAACTCAGTTGCGCCCTAACAGTATAACTTTAGAAACAGTACTTTTTCTCATTCAACCGAACAAAGAGTGAAACCCAATTATATTGTTCTATTTTGCCCCGAGAGTGTATATTGGCAACGTATCGTTGTCTACGTTCACAAGAACCAAAACCGGAACAACATTAGACAACTCAGTTGCGCCCTAACAGTATAACTTTGGAAACAGCAGTTTTTCTCATTCCACCGAACAAAGAGTAAAACCTAATTATATTGTTCAATTATGCCCGAGAGTGTGTATTAGCGCCTATCGTTGCCCACGTTCACAAGAACCAAACCCGAACAACATTAGACTACTCATTGCGCCTAATAATATAACATTAGAAACAGTACTTTGTCTCATTCAACCGAACAAAGAGTGAAACCTAATTATATTGTTCAATTATGCCCCGGGAGTGTCTATTGGCAACGTATCGTTGTCTACGTTCACAAGAACCAAAACCGGAACAACATTAGACTACTCAATTGCCCCCTAACAGTATAACTTTAGAAACAGTACTTTTTCTCATTCCACCGAACAAAGAGTGAAACCTAATTATATTGTTTTAATATGCCCGAGAGTAATATTGGCAACGTATCGTTGTCTACGTTCGAAGAACCAAACCGAACAACATTAGACTACTCATTGCGCCCTAACAAGATATAACTTTAGAAACAAGATTTTTTTCTCATTCAACCGAACAAAGAGTGAAACCCAATTATATTGTTCTATTATGCCCCGAGAGTGTATATTGGCAACGTATCGTTGTCTAGGTTCACAAGAACAAAAACCGGAACAAAATTAGACAACTAAATTGCGCCTAACAGTATAACTTTAGAAAGAGTACTTTTCCTAATTCAACCGAACAATGAGTGAAAACTAATTAAATTGTTCCATTATGCCCCGAGAGTGTATATTGGCAACGTTTCTTTGTCTACGTTCACAAGAACCAAAACCGGAAAAACATTAGACTACTCAATTGCGCCCTAACAGTATAACTTTAGAAACAGTACTTTTTCTCATTCAACCGAACAAAGAGTGAAACCCAATTATATTGTTCTATTATGCCCCGAGAGTGTCTATTGGCAACTTATCGTTGTCTACGTTCACAAGAACCAAAACCGGAACAACATTTGACAACTTTGCGCCTTAACAAAGATAACTTTGAAAACAAGATTTATTCTCATTCCACCGAACAAAGAGTAAAACCTAATTATATTGTTCTATTATGCCCCGAGAGTGTCTATTGGCAACGTATCGTTGTCTACGTTCACAAGAACCAAAACCGGAACAACATTAGACTACTCAGTTGCGCCATAACAGTATAACTTTAGAAACAAGATTTCTTTTTCTCATTCAATCGAACAAAGAGTGAAACCCAATTATATTGTTCTATTATGACCCAAGAGTGTATATTGGCAACGTATCGTTGTCCCCGTTCACAAGAACCGAAACCGAAACAACATTAGACTACTAAGTTGCGCCTAACGTATAACTTTAGAAACAATACTTTTTCCCATCCAACCGAACAAAGAGTGAAACCCAATTATATTGTTCTATTACGCCCTGGGAGTGTATATTGGCAACTTATCGTTGTCTACGTTCACAAGAACCAAAACCGAACAACATCAGACAACTCAGTTGCGCCCTAACAGTATAACTTTGGAAACAGCAGTTTTTCTCATTCCACCGAACAAAGAGTAAAACCTAATTATATTGTTCAATTATGCCCTGAGAGTGTGTATTGGCAACCTATCGTTGTCTACGTTCACAAGAACCAAAACCGGAACAACATTAGACAACTCAGTTGCGCCCTAACAGTATAACTTTGGAAACAGTAGTTTTTCTCATTCCACCGAACAAAGAGTAAAACCTAATTATATTGTTCAATTATGCCCTGAGTGTGTATTGGCAACCTATCGTTGTCTACGTTCACAAGAACCAAAACCGAACAACATTAGACTACTCTTGCGCCTAACAAAGATAACTTTAGAAACACTACTGTTTCTCATTCAACCGAACAAAGCGTGAAACCGAATTATATTGTTCTATTATGCCCCGAGAGTGTATATTGGCAACGTATCGTTGTCCACGTTCACAAGAACCAAAACCGGAACAACATTAGACTACTCAGTTGCGCCCTAACAGTATAACTTTAGAAACAGTACTTTTTCTCATTCAACCGAACAAAGAGTGAAACCCAATTATATTGTTCTATTATGCCCCAAGAGTGTATATTGGCAACGTATCGTTGTCCACGTTCACAAGAACCGAAACCGGAACAACATTAGACTACTAAGTTGCGCCCTAACAGTATAACTTTAGAAACAGTACTTTTTCTCATTCAATCGAACAAAGAGTGAAACCCAATTATATTGTTCTATTATGCCCCGAGAGTGTATATTGGCAACGTATCGTTGTCTACGTTCACAAGAACCAAAACCGGAACAACATTAGACTACTCGGTTGCGCCTAACAAGATAACTTTGGAAACAGAGTTTTTCTCATTCCACCGAACAAAGAGTGAAACCTAATTATATTGTTCAATTATGCCCTGAGAGTGTGTATTGGCAACCTATCGTTGTCCACGTTCACAAGAACCAAACCCGGAACAACATTAGACTACTTAGTTGCGCCCTAATAATATAACATTAGAAACTGTACTTTGTCTCATTCAACCGAACAAAGAGTGAAACCTAATTATATTGTTCAATTATGCCCCGAGTGTCTATTGGCAACGTATCGTTGTCTACGCTCACAAGAACCAAAACCGGAACTACATTAGACTACACAGTTGCGCCCTAACAGTATAACTTTAGAAACAGTATTTTTTCTCATTCAACCGAACAAAGAGTGAAACCCAATTATATTGTTCTATTTTTCCCCGAGAGTGTATATTGGCAACGTATCGTTGTCTACGTTCACAAGAACCAAAACCGGAACAACATTAGACTACTCAGTTGCGCCCTAACAGTATAACTTTAGAAACAGTACTTTTTCTCATTCAACCGAACACAGAGTGAAACCCAATTATTTTGTTCTATTTTGCCCCGGAGTGTATGCGGCAACGTATCGTTGTCTACGTTCACAAGAACCAAAACCGGAACAACATTAGACTACTCAGTTGCGCCCTAACAGTATAACTTTAGAAACAGTACTTTTTCTCATTCAATCGAACAAAGAGTGAAACCTAATTATATTGTTCTATTACGCTCCGAGAGTGTATATTGGCAACTTATCGTGGTCTACGTTCACAAGAACCGAAACCGGAACAACATTAGACAACTCAGTTGCGCCCTAACAGTATAACTTTGGAAACAGTTGTTTTTCTCATTCCACCGAACAAAGAGAAAAACCTAATTATATTGTTCAATTATGCCCTGAGAGTGTGTATTGGCAACCTATCGTTGTCCACGTTCACAAGAACCAAACCCGGAACAACATTAGACTACTCAGTTGCGCCCTAATAATATAACATTAGAAACTGTACTTTGTCTCATTCAACCGAACAAAGAGTGAAACCTAATTATATTGTTCAATTATGCCCCGGGAGTGTCTATTGGCAACGTATCGTTGTCTACGTTCACAAGAACCAAAACCGGAACAACATTAGACTACCTAGTTGCGCCCTAACAGTATAACTTTAGAAACTGTACTTTTTCTCATTCAACCGAACAAAGAGTGAAACCCAATTATATTGTTCTATTATGCCCCGAGAGTGTATATTGGCAACGTATCGTTGTCTACGTTCACAAGAACCAAAACCGGAACAACATTAGACTACTCAGTTGCGCCCTAACAGTATAACTTTAGAAACAGTACTTTTTCTTATTCAACCGAAAACAGAGTGAAACCCAATTATTTTGTTCTATTTTGCCCCGAGAGTGTATACTTGCAACGTATCGTTGTCTACGTTCACAAGAACCAAAACCGGAACAACATTAGACAACTCAGTTGCGCCCTAACAGTATAACTTTAGAAACAGTACTTTTTCTCATTCAATCGAACAAAGAGTGAAACCCAATTATATTGTTCTATTATGACCCAAGAGTGTATATTGGCAACGTATCGTTGTCTACGTTCACATGAACCGAAACCGGAACAACATTAGACTACTCAGTTGCGCCCTAACAGTATAACTTTAGAAACAATACTTTTTCCCATCCAACCGAACAAAGAGTGAAACCCAATTATATTGTTCTATTACGCCCTGAGAGTGTATATTGGCAACTTATCGTTGTCTACGTTCACAAGAACCAAAACCGGAACAACATTAGACAACTCAGTTGCGCCCTAACAGTATAACTTTGGAAACAGTACTTTTTCTCATTCCATCGAACAAAGAGTAAAACCTAATTATATTGTTCAATTATGCCCTGAGAGTGTGTATTGGCAACCTATCGTTGTCCACGTTCACAAGAACCAAACCCGGAACAACATTAGACTACTCGCTTGCGCCTAATAATATAACTTTAGAAACAGTACTTTTTCTCATTCAACCGAACAAAGAGTGAAACCTAATTATATTGTTCAATTATGCCCCGGGAGTGTCTATTGGCAACGTATCGTTGTCTACGTTCACAAGAACCAAAACCGGAACAACATTAGACTACTCGCTTGCGCCTAACAAGATAACTTTAGAAACAAGATTTTTTGTCTCATTCCACCGAACAAAGAGTAAAACCTAATTATATTGTTCTATTATGCCCCGAGAGTAATATTGGCAACGTATCGTTGTCTACGTTCAGAAGAACCAAAACCGGAACAACATTAGACTACTCAGTTGCGCCCTAACAGTATAACTTTAGAAACAGTATTTTTTCTCATTCAACCGAACAAAGAGTGAAACCCAATTATATCGTTCTATTATGCCCCGAGAGTGTATATTGCTAACGTATCGTTGTCTAGGTTCACAAGAACCAAAACAGGAACAACATTAGACTACTAAATTGCGCCCTAACAGTATAACTTTAGAAAGAGGACTTTTTCTAATTCAACCGAACAATGAGTGAAAACTAATTAAATTGTTCCATTATGCCCCGAGAGTGTATATTGGCAACGTTTCTTTGTCTACGTTCACAAGAACCAAAACCGGAAAAACATTAGACTACTCAATTGCGCCCTAACAGTATAACTTTAGAAACCATACTTTTTCTCATTCAACCGAACAAAGAGTGAAACCCAATTATATTGTTCTATTATGCCCCGAGAGTGTATATTGGCAACGTATCGTTGTCTACGTTCACAAGAACCAAAACCGAACAACATTTGACAACTCTTGCGCCTTAACGATAACTTTGAAAACAAGATTTATTCTCATTCAACCGAACAAAGAGTGAAACCTAATTATATTGTTCTATTATGCCCCGAGAGTGTCTATTGGCAACGTATCTTTGTCTACGTTCACAAGAACCAAAACCGGAACAACATTAGACTACTCAGTTGCGCCCTAACAATATAACTTTAGAAACAAGATTTTTTCTCATTCAATCGAACAAAGAGTGAAGCCCAATTATATTGTTCGATTATGACCCAAGAGTGTATATTGGCAACGTATCGTTGTCCACGTTCACAAGAACCGAAACCGAAACAACATTAGACTACTAAGTTGCGCCTAACAAGATAACTTTAGAAACAATACTTTTTCCCATCCAACCGAACAAAGAGTGAAACCCAATTATATTGTTCTATTATGCCCCGAGAGTGTATATTGGCAACTTATCGTTGTCTACGTTGACAAGAACCAAAACCGAACAACATTAGACAACTCGCTGCGCCTAACAAGATAACTTTGGAAACAAGATTTTTCTCATTCCACCGAACAAAGAGTAAAACCTAATTATATTGTTCAATTATGCCCCGAGAGTGTGTATTGGCAACCTATCGTTGTCTACGTTCACAAGAACCAAACCCGAACAACATTAGACTACTCGCTTGCGCCCTAATAATATAACTTTAGAAACAGATTTTTCTCATTCAACCGAACAAAGAGTGAAACCTAATTATATTGTTCAATTATGCCCCGAGTGTCTATTGGCAACGTATCGTTGTCTACGTTCACAAGAACCAAAACCGAACAACATTAGACTACTCGCAGCGCCTAACAAGATAACTTTAGAAACAAGATTTTTTCTCATTCAACCGAACAAAGAGTGAAACCCAATTATATTGTTCTATTTTGCCCCGAGAGTGTATATTGGCAACGTATCGTTGTCTACGTTCGTAAGAACCAAAACCGAACAACATTAGACTACTTGCGCCTAACAATATAACTTTAGAAACAAGATTTCTTCTCATTCAATCGAACAATGAGTGAAACCTAATTATATTGTTCTATTATGCCCCAAGAGTGTATATTGGCAACGTATCGTTGTCCACGTTCACAAGAACCGAAACCGGAACAACATTAGACTACTAAGTTGCGCCCTAACAGTATAACTTTAGAAATAGTACTTTTTCTCATTCAATCGAACAAAGAGTGAAACCTAATTATATTGTTCTATTACGCCCCGAGAGTGTATATTGGCAACTTATTGTTGTCTACGTTCACAAGAACCAAAACCGGAACAACATTAGACAACTCAGTTGCGCCCTAACAGTATAACTTTGGAAACAGTACTTTTTCTCATTCCACCGAACAAAGAGTAAAACCTAATTATATTGTTCAATTATGCCCTGAGAGTGTGTATTGGCAACCTATCGTTGCCCACGTTCACAAGAACCAAACCGAACAACATTAGACTACTCAGTTGCGCCCTAATAATATAACTTTAGAAACTGTACTTTGTCTCATTCAACCGAACAAAGAGTGAAACCTAATTATATTGTTCAATTATGCCCCGGGAGTGTCTATTGGCAATGTATCGTTGTCTACGCTCACAAGAACCAAAACCGGAACAACATTAGACAACTCAGTTGCGCCCTAACAGTATAACTTTAGAAACAGTACTTTTTCTCATTCAACCGAACAAAGAGTGAAACCCAATTATATCGTTCTATTATGCCCCGAGAGTGTATATTGCTAACGTATCGTTGTCTAGGTTCACAAGAACCAAAACTGGAACAACATTAGACTACTAAATTGCGCCCTAATAGATAATTTAGAAAGAGGACTTTTTCTAATTCAACCGAACAATGAGTGAAAACTATTTAAATTGTTCCATTATGCCCCGAGAGTGTATATTGGCAACGTTTCTTTGTCTACGTTCACAAGAACCAAAACCGGAAAAACATTAGACTACTCAATTGCGCCCTAACAGTATAACTTTAGAAACAGTACTTTTTCTCATTCAACCGAACAAAGAGTGAAACCCAATTATATTGTTCTATTATGCCCCGAGAGTGTCTATTGGCAACTTATCGTTCTCTACGTTCACAAGAACCAAAACCGGAACAACATTTGACAACTCAGTTGCGCCTTAACAAAGATAACTTTGAAAACAGTACTTATTCTCATTCAACCGAACAAAGAGTCAAACCTAATTATATTGTGCAATTATGCCCCAGGAGTGTCTATTGGCAACGTATCTTTGTCTACGTTCACAAGAACCAAAACCGGAACAACATTAGACTACTCAGTTGCGCCCTAACAGTATAACTTTAGAAACAGTACTTTTTCTCATTCAACCGAACAAAGAGTGAAACCCAATTATATTGTTCTATTATGACCCAAGAGTGTATATTGGCAACGTATCGTTGTCCACGTTCACAAGAACCGAAACCGGAACAACATTAGACTACTAAGTTGCGCCTAACAAAGATAACTTTAGAAACAATACTTTTTCCCATCCAACCGAACAAAGAGTGAAACCCAATTATATTGTTCTATTACGCCCGAGAGTGTATATTGGCAACTTATCGTTGTCTACGTTCACAAGAACCAAAACCGAACAACATTAGACTACTCAGTTGCGCCCTAACAGTATAACTTTGGAAACAGTACTTTTTCTCATTCCACCGAACAAAGAGTAAAACCTAATTATATTGTTCAATTATGCCCCGAGAGTGTGTATTGGCAACCTATCGTTTTCTTCGTTCACAAGAACCAAACCCGAACAACATTAGATCGCTCATTGCGCCTAATAATATAACTTTAGAAACAAGATTTTTCTCATTCCACCGAACAAAGAGTGAAACCTAATTATATTGTTCAATTATGCCCCGGGAGTGTCTATTGGCAACGTATCGTTGTCTACGTTCACAAGAACCAAACCGGAACAACATTAGACTACTCAGTTGCGCCCTAACAGTATAACTTTAGAAACAGTACTTTTTCTCATTCAACCGAACAAAGAGTGAAATCCAATTATATTGTTCTATTTTTCCCCGAGAGTGTATATTGGCAACGTATCGTTGTCTACGTTCACAAGAACCAAAACCGGAACAACATTAGACTACTCGCTTGCGCCCTAACAAGATAACTTTAGAAACAAGATTTCTTTTTCTTTTTCAACCGAACACAGAGTGAAACCCAATTATTTTGTTCTATTTTGCCCCGAGAGTGTATACTGGCAACGTATCGTTGTCTACGTTCACAAGAACCAAAACCGGAACAACATTAGACTACTCAGTTGCGCCCTAACAGTATAACTTTAGAAACAGTACTTTTTCTCATTCAATCGAACAAAGAGTGAAACCTAATTATATTGTTCAATTATGCCCCGAGAGTGTATATTGGCAACGTATCGTTGTCTACGTTCACAAGAACCAAAACCGGAACAACATTAGACAACTCAGTTGCGCCCTAACAGTATAACTTTAGAAACAGTACTTTTTCTCATTCAACCGAACAAAGAGTGAAACCCAATTATATTGTTCTATTTTGCCCCGAGAGTGTATATTGGCAACGTATCGTTGTCTACGTTCACAAGAACCAAAACCGGAACAACATTAGACTACTCAGTTGCGCCCTAACAATATAACTTTAGAAATGATTTTTCTCATTCCACCGAACAAAGAGTAAAACCTAATTATATTGTTCAATTATGCCCTGAGAGTGTGTATTAGCAGCCTATCGTTGCCCACGTTCACAAGAACCAAACCCGGAACAACATTAGACTACTCAGTTGCGCCCTAATAATATAACATTAGAAACTGTACTTTGTCTCATTCAACCGAACAAAGAGTGAAACCTAATTATATTGTTCAATTATGCCCCGGGAGTGTCTATTGGCAACGTATCGTTGTCTACGTTCACAAGAACCAAAACCGGAACAACATTAGACTACTCACTTGCGCCTAACAAAGATAACTTTAGAAACAGTACTTTGTCTCATTCCACCGAACAAAGAGTAAAACCTAATTATATTGTTTTATTATGCCCCGAGAGTAATATTGGCAACGTATCGTTGTCTACGTTCAGAAGAACCAAAACCGGAACAACATTAGACTACTCAGTTGCGCCCTAACAGTATAACTTTAGAAACAGTACTTTTTCCCATTCACCCGAACAAAGAGTGAAACCCAATTATATCGTTCTATTATGCCCCGAGAGTGTATATTGCTAACGTATCGTTGTCTAGGTTCACAAGAACCAAAACTGGAACAACATTAGACAACTAAATTGCGCCCTAACAGTATAACTTTAGAAAGAGTACTTTTCCTAATTCAACCGAACAATGAGTGAAAACTAATTAAATTGTTCCATTATGCCCCGAGAGTGTATATTGGCAACGTATCGTTGTCTACGTTCACAAGAACCAAAACCGGAAAAACATTAGACTACTCAATTGCGCCCTAACAGTATAACTTTAGAAACAGTACTTTTTCTCATTCAACCGAACAAAGAGTGAAACCCAATTATATTGTTCTATTATGCCCCGAGAGTGTCTATTGGCAACGTATCGTTGTCTACGTTCACAAGAACCAAAACCGGAACAACATTTGACAACTTGCGCCTAACAAGATAACTTTGAAAACATGACTTTTTCTCATTCAACCGAACAAAGAGTGAAACCCAATTATATTGTTCTATTATGCCCCGAGAGTGTCTATTGGCAACGTATCGTTGTCTACGTTCACAAGAACCAAAACCGGAACAACATTAGACTACTCATTGCGCCTAACAAGATAACTTTAGAAACAGTACTTTTTCTCATTCAATCGAACAAAGAGTGAAACCCAATTATATTGTTCTATTATGACCCAAGAGTGTATATTGGCAACGTATCGTTGTCCCCGTTCACAAGAACCGAAACCGAAACAACATTAGACTACTAAGTTGCGCCCTAACAGTATAACTTTAGAAACAATACTTTTTCCCATCCAACCGAACAAAGAGTGAAACCCAATTATATTGTTCTATTACGCCCCGAGTGTGTATATTGGCAACTTATCGTTGTCTACGTTCACAAGAACCAAAACCGGAACAACATTGGACAACTCAGTTGCGCCCTAACAGTATAACTTTGGAAACAAGATTTTTCGCATTCCACCGAACAAAGAGTAAAACCTAATTATATTGTTCAATTATGCCCTGAGAGTGTGTATTGGAACGCTATCGTTGTTTACGTTCACAGGAACCAAACCCGGAACAAAATTAGACTTCTCGCTTGCGCCTAATAATATAACTTTAGAAACAAGATTTTTCTCATTCAACCGAACAAAGAGTGAAACCCAATTATATAGTTCTATTATGCCCCGAGAGTGTATATTGGCAACGTATCGTTGTCTACGTTCACAAGAACCAAAACCGGAACAACATTAGACTACTCAGTTGCGGCCTAACAGTATAACTTTAGAAACAGTACTTTTTCTCATTCAACCGAACAAAGAGTGAAACCCAATTATATTGTTCTATTTTGCCCCGAGAGTGTATATTGGCAACGTATCGTTGTCTACGTTCACAAGAACCAAAACCGGAACAACATTAGCCTACTCGATTGCGCCTAACAAAGATAACTTTAGAAACAAGATTTTTCTCATTCAACCGATCAAAGAGTGAAACCCAATTATATTGTTCTATTATGCCCCAAGAGTGTATATTGGCAACGTATCGTTGTCCACGTTCACAAGAACCAAAACCGGAACAACATTAGACTACTAAGTTGCGCCTAACAAAGATAACTTTAGAAACAAGATTTTTCTCATTCAATCGAACAAAGAGTGAAACCTAATTATATTGTTCTATTACGCCCGAGAGTGTATATTGGCAACTTATCGTTGTCTACGTTCACAAGAACCAAAACCGAACAACATTAGACAACTCATTGCGCCTAACAAGATAACTTTGGAAACAGTACTTTTTCTCATTCCACCGAACAAAGAGTAAAACCTAATTATATTGTTCAATTATGCCCTGAGAGTGTGTATTGGCAACCTATCGTTGTCCACGTTCACAAGAACCAAACCCGGAACAACATTAGACTACTTAGTTGCGCCCTAATAATATAACATTAGAAACTGTACTTTGTCTCATTCAACCGAACAAAGAGTGAAACCTAATTATATTGTTCAATTATGCCCCGGGAGTGTCTATTGGCAACGTATCGTTGTCTACGCTCACAAGAACCAAAACCGGAACTACATTAGACTACACAAATTGCGCCTAACAAGTATAACTTTAGAAATGATTTTTTCTCATTCAACCGAACAAAGAGTGAAACCCAATTATATTGTTCTATTATGCCCCGAGAGTGTATATTGGCAACGTATCGTTGTCTACGTTCAGAAGAACCAAAACCGGAACAACATTAGACTACTCAGTTGCGCCCTAACAGTATAACTTTAGAAACAGTACTTTTTCTTATTCAACCGAACACAGAGTGAAACCCAATTATTTTGTTCTATTTTGCCCCGAGAGTGTATACTGGCAACGTATCGTTGTCTACGTTCACAAGAACCAAAACCGGAACAACATTAGACAACTCAGTTGCGCCTAACAAAGATAACTTTAGAAACAAGATTTTTCTCATTCAATCGAACAAAGAGTGAAATCCAATTATATTGTTCTATTATGACCCAAGAGTGTATATTGGCAACGTATCGTTGTCCACGTTCACAAGAACCGAAACCGGAACAACATTAGACTACTCAGTTGCGCCCTAACAGTATAACTTTAGAAACAATACTTTTTCTCATTCAACCGAACAAAGAGTGAAACCCAATTATATTGTTCTATTATGCCCCGAGAGTGTATATTGGCAACTTATCGTTGTCTACGTTCACAAGAACCAAAACCGGAACAACCTTAGACAACTCAGTTGCGCTCTAACAGTATAACTTTGGAAACAGTACTTTTTCTCATTCCACCGAACAAAGAGTAAAACCTAATTATATTGTTCAATTATGCCCGGAGTGTGTGTATTGGCAACCTATCGTTGTCTACGTTCACAAGAACCAAACCCGGAACAACATTAGACTACTCAGTTGCGCCCTAATAATATAACTTTAGAAACAGTACTTTTTCTCATTCAACCGAACAAAGAGTAAAACCTAATTATATTGTTCAATTATGCCCCGGGAGTGTCTATTGGCAACGTATCGTTGTCTACGTTCACAAGAACCAAAACCGGAACAACATTAGACTACTCAGTTGCGCCCTAACAGTATAACTTTAGAAACAGTACTTTTTCTCAATCAACCGAACAAAGAGTGAAACCCAATTATATTGTTCTATTTTGCCCCGAGAGTGTATATTGGCAACGTATCGTTGTCTACGTTCAGAAGAACCAAAACCGAACAACATTAGACTACTCTTGCGCCCTAACAAAGATAACTTTAGAAACAGTATTTTTTCTCATTCAATCGAACAAAGAGTGAAACCTAATTATATTTTTCTATTATGCCCCAAGAGTGTATATTGGCAACGTATCGTTGTCCACGTTCACAAGAACCGAAACCGGAACAACATTAGACTACTAAGTTGCGCCCTAACAAGATAACTTTAGAAAGATTTTTCTCATTCAATCGAACAAAGGGTGAAACCCAATTAAATTGTTCTATTACGCCCGAGAGTGTATATTGGCAACGTATCGTTGTCTACGTTCACAAGAACCAAAACCGGAACAACATTAGACAACTCTTGCGCCCTAACAAGATAACTTTGGAAACAGTAGTTTTTCTCATTCCACCGAACAAAGAGTAAAACCTAATTATATTGTTCAATTATGCCCTGAGAGTGTATTGGCAACCTATCGTTGTCCACGTTCACAAGAACCAAACCCGGAACAACATTAGACTACTCAGTTGCGCCCTAATAATATAACATTAGAAACTGTACTTTGTCTCATTCAACCGAACAAAGAGTGAAACCTAATTATATTGTTCAATTATGCCCCGAGAGTGTATATTGGCAACGTATCGTTGTCTACGTTCACAAGAACCAAAACCGGAACAACATTAGACAACTCAGTTGCGCCCTAATAGTATAACTTTAGAAACAGTACTTTGTCTCATTCCACCGAACAAAGAGTAAAACCTAATTATATTGTTCTATTATGCCCCGAGAGTAATATTGGCAACGTATCGTTGTCTACGTTCAGAAGAACCAAAACCGGAACAACATTAGACTACTCAGTTGCGCCCTAACAGTATAACTTTAGAAACAGTACTTTTTCTCATTCAACCGAACAAAGAGTGAAACCTAATTATATTGTTCAATTATGCCCCGGGAGTGTCTATTGGCAACGTATCGTTGTCTACGTTCACAAGAACCAAAATCGGAACAACATTAGACTACTCAGTTGCGCCCTAACAGTATAACTTTAGAAACAGTACTTTTTCTCATTCAACCGAACAAAGAGTGAAACCCAATTATATTGTTCTATTTTTCTCCGAGAGTGTATATTGGCAACGTATCGTTGTCTACGTTCAAAAGAACCAAAACCGGAACAACATTAGACTACTCAGTTGCGCCCTAACAGTATAATTTTAGAAACAGTACTTTTTCTTATTCAACCGAACACAGAGTGAAACCCAATTATTTTGTTCTATTTTGCCCCGAGAGTGTATATTGGCAACGTATCGTTGTCTACGTTCACAAGAACCAAAACCGGAACAACATTAGACTACTCAGTTGCGCCCTAACAGTATAACTTTAGAAACAGTACTTTTTCTCATTCAATCGAACAAAGAGTGAAACCCAATTATATTGTTCTATTATGACCCAAGAGTGTATATTGGCAACGTATCGTTGTCCACGTTCACAAGAACCGAAACCGGAACAACATTAGACTACTAAGTTGCGCCCTAACAGTATAACTTTAGAAACAGTACTTTTTCTCATTCAATCGAACAAAGAGTGAAACCTAATTATATTGTTCTATTACGCCCCGAGAGTGTATATTGGCAACTTATCGTGGTCTACGTTCACAAGAACCAAAACCGGAACAACATTAGACTACTCAGTTGCGCCCTAACAGTATAACTTTGGAAACAGTTGTTTTTCTCATTCCACCGAACAAAGAGTAAAACCTAATTATATTGTTCAATTATGCCCTGAGAGTGTGTATTGGCAACCTATCGTTGTCTACGTTCACAAGAACCAAACCCGGAACAACATTAGACTTGTCACGCCCCGAGCCCCGCCTATTCGGTCGGGTTCGGGCGCGCCGACAGGCCGCCGAACGGACAGAGTTTCCCCTGTACGCGGACAGAGTCTCCTCTGTACGTTCTAGGCGTCGCAATCAATACAATTACAAGGGTTCCAACCAGGAACAGTATTCAACATACCATGATTGCATAAGGAAGTATCAAACATAAATAGCTAAGTTATTACAAGCATTCACCAGTTTACATTTAAACTTTACATATTAAACTTAACTTCCAATACAATCTGAATTTTTACAATTATTTTACAAGTTTGATACATTTGTTCATCTCATCTCTATACCCCTAGTTATGGCGACTGGGGTACTTCTATCTCTAGTCTCCGGGTAGGGCGCTATCTACTCAGCTACGCCCTTGCCTCGCGCCTCGCCGCGCCACTCACGTGTGTACCTGTACCCCCAAAACCGCAACACGGGGGTGAGAACTATTGTCCATAGTTCTCGTGGGTATAGTCACCCAAGAGAAAAGTTCGACCAACAGGTCCGAAGGAGGCAGCTGCAGGTTAGTTTGATAAACAGATAGATATATACTTGACTATGCAACTAATAGAACCATGCATTGCCTCACAAATGCAATATTGAAATGCTAAATGTAATAACGAAGTAAATCTAATAATTTTACTTCTTTCTCGCTATCTAACTTGTATCAAACTTCCTTCTAAGGTTCTCGTTACCCTAGATCTAAGTCGTGTATCACTAGCCCCTAAGGTTCCATTTACCTTATTCAAGCTAGCCACCCGACTCGGTCTCGAGTCAATCAATCGCGCTAATCCGCGCTCCGTCCGCTCAAGGTGAAGGAACTCTCAACTTACACCTCGGCCTTCAATCCACAATCACATTGCCCACGGGTTGCCCGTAGCCGCGTACACCCGTGGTCGTGATCTTTCCGTGGGAAGGGGAACCATGCCACACTCGACCCGCGGCCCAAGACCCCGATAGGGAAGGGGAACATGCCACACACCACCCTAGCGATCTCTGATTCTGCCAGCGGGAAGGGGAACCTGCCGCACTCGACCCACGGCCTCGAATCAGCCTCAAGCTCAACCTCGAAGTTCTTCCCGTGGGAGGGAACATGCCACGCACCCACGACACGAACCGTCGAGTTAACAAGTCCCGGGATTCCGGAATCCACTTTCCAAGTCTCTAGGGTAGTCTAAAACCCTATAACATTGACCTTTCTAAGTCCAGTGCACTTTCCACCCTAGGTCTAGCTGACTCTAGGTTTAATACCCTTGTCACATAGCCTATGTTCTTTAAACTAGGTTAACGCCTCTCTACCTAGGTTTTATTAACTCTAGGTTCGACAACACTAGGATCAACGTCAACCTATGTTTACCAACACTAGGTTCAATATTGATCTACCTAGATCTTGATTCTAGGTTCATTCTGTTCAACCTATGTTCACGACACTAGGTTAATGCCACTCGATCTACCCTAGGTCCACGACACTAGGTTCAATGTCATTCTTACTCATCCTAGGTTCTCGACCCTAGGTTTATATTCGACCTATGTTAATTACACTAGGTTCGATGCCACTCGATCTAGTTCTATTTAACTCTAGATTCAGCAACCTTATGTTCAATGTCAACCTATGTATAACAACACTAGGTTAATGCCACTCGATCTAGTTGACACCTAATTGTCCACACCGAGTTTCTATAAACATTCACGCTATCAACATGCATATTATACTTAGCCGTTTTCTCATTGTGTCACTATGCTCTCTTCTAGCATGTTGGTTAACAGGTCATATGCAAATAACATCTAACATATAGTCCCGATGCATTTATATACAATCACCAACTAGCATGCATTTCAATATATCACTTAACCATTATCACTAGCATGCACTCTAACATGATACTCTATCATGCACACTCATGATGCTATCATGCACCTACTTTAATCATGTTAACAGGCATATACATATTCCTCCAAGGTAGCTATTACATAGAATCTTATGCAATTACTCTACGCATTCACCTATGCATTAAACTACCATTACATGTATATATGCATCAACATGAAAACATATACTTCTTCGACATGCGGGGCGACCTAGTCGCTTCGGTAAGCACAACCCACCTTTTATCGCGTTCCGATTGCTCGTCGACGTTGCAATCGGCCGCCACGGCACTCGATCCTGCTCGCTCGACTCTTGCGCCCACCGAACGGTCACCAATTCTTGATCCGAGACTTCGTGGCGTTACCCCACGCCTTCACGATGCCCCTGGTTCCGATTTCACGATTTATGGGCTTCTATTTCGCGTGCTGCGGCTATCTGGTAAGAATATATTAAAATATTAATATCTTTGTAACCGCTAGTCGGATCACCGAACCGAGCGCGCCAACGCGTTCGTTATACCCTCAATTAGGTTTACAGAGGGTCAATTGAGATCAAACTCAACTATTTATAAAAACCCCTTTTAGAACCCTAGGTTTGCAACTATAGCAAAAACCACCACCGAATCCTTCGATTCATGTAATTAGCTTCTAACTAACATGCTAGGGTTCCAACAAAACCAACTCTAGAGCAAAAGATTAAAGCCTTAGAGATCTACCATTAGAACCCTACAAGCTTACCTCCAAAACCTTGCTCCAAAGCAAGGAAGAAGAAGATGGTGATGATGATCCCACCTTCAAGCCTCTTCTCCTCCAAATCCTTCTCCTTCTTCTTTCCTCTTTTCTTCTCTTTCTTTCCTTCCTTTTCGTTTAGAGAGAGAGAGGGAGAGAGAGAGAGAGACGATACGGTGAGGGGAAATGAGAAAGAGAGAGAGCTATCCCCTCTCTTTGTCTCTAACTCATGTAACAAGTGCACTTAGCCCCCTCAACTCTTAGCCTCTCTGACAGCCCAAACTGGGCAATTTCGGGCTACATTGTCCGGACAGCACCCCATTGTCCGGACAGCACTCTGCGAAATCCATTTTTGCCCATTTGACAGCTTACTGTGTCCGGACATCATCCATTGTCCGGACAGCCATTGTCCGGACAGCATCCTTTGTCCGGACCCAGTGGGTCTCCTCAGCCCAACATTCAAGGACTTAGCCAAATTTCAGCACTTTTCGTTTCTTCTCCGTTTTCGCTCGTTTTCGCTCGTCTTGCGTCCGATTCTTTTCAAATCGCACCGAGACTTTCCAAACATGTTTTCGAACACGTTTTCATCATCTTTTCATCCACGCTAATGCCGGATTTAGCTCACGGCTCAACATAGACTTTCGGGTTCCGTTTCCGCGCCTTCGCGCACCGAAACGCCCGAATGCTCCCGAACTTCGCCGAACTTCATCGGGGCCATTCAAATGGCTTTCCAACCAATTGAACATCATAACCTCATGATTTTAGAAGTCCGGTACCTTACATTCTCCTCCTCAAAAGAGTTTCGTCCCCGAAACTTACTCACTTTAATCCAATTCATACTCCAACTCGATTTATCGAGCAATCGGGGATTCCGTTGCACTTTTCTATCTCGGAGTGGCCTCTCACTCATTGGAACTATCCAAAGGCCCACTACGGAGGATGTGAGGCTAGATTTACTCACATTTACTAAGTATGACTCCAAAAGTGCATTACCACCATGCAAAGAACTACTCTTTGTACTACACTCTCAATCGGGAAATTCACTCCGATTCGATCACCGGTATTGCATAAAAGCAATATCGTTGGTGCATCGACTAATCGCGAGTGCTACTATCCTCAATCTGATCCTCGCTCCATCACGAGATGGCACATTCCCGCACATCTCCTATTTTAACCTCCAAAAGAGCTTTATCCACAAGCTCCAATTCTCACGTGGCTTTCTACATTTCAATGTCTCACAAGAGCATTTCATCCTTTGCCATCACAAGCCACGACCAATTCGATTTCGCCGTCGCACTGAACTCACACGAACACTTCATTCGTGGATTCAAGCCAAACTCATTAACAGAGTTATCAGCTAAACCGATTTCCTCGGCTTTCCATAGGTGAGCCATAGGCCACCTATCCTACGTATGCCTACCGCCTAAGCCGGTCTCAACTACGCGTAGCAACGTAGACCCAATCAGCATTGGGCGAAATTCTCACTTTGGAATCCGCACACACTCCAACCTGGAGCAACCATGACCCCAAACCACGTCAACCTTTAGGTTGGGTCACTACACACTTCGATCTGGAGCTATCATCAATCCCGCGATCCTACACGACAAACTCTACCGAGTCACACGTACCTCTATCGGCTCCTATGCACCTAGTGCGAGCCATCAGCCCCACGAGTGATCCCAGGCACGCTTCACACCTAGCAATGCTACAGTGCTACTGCCATCTCACTTTCTTGACCGAATCAATTCCGCACTCTACGAGTACCTACACTCGAGCGCTCTACACGCAAGTCTAGTGTTAGGCAGCCTTGCCTAATCACACTAGCTACAAGCACGACTCGCTCACCTCAATTCGAGGTATCGCTAGGTCCACGTGCCGCACTCTGCTACCAACTAATCGCTCTACCACGAGCCCTATTCTCGGTTCATCACCAGCAACCAGCCGGCACTGACCAATCACCTATCCACTTAGGTAGGCGACGCACTACCACAACTATGCATGCTAGGGTAGTCACATTGACCCTTGTCTCGGTCCCTACTAAACTCATAAATAATGGTAGTAAACGACTACAACTATAGATGCATGCAATGCTTTAGCTCTATACCATGCAGAAGTCTAATTGCTTCAATTAAACCATACCTACTATGACATCGGCGGTTGCGGGTTCGTCAACGGGTCGCATATCCACGGTCGCTTGGCACTTGCCGCGAACCCTCTGGTTGCTCGATCACCAACCCTCGCTCTCGGTGTGCCAAAGGTTGCACATCCATGAACTGTCCGGGAGAAGAGAATGCCGTTGCCGTCGGCAGAGGTTGACCATCGCCCACAGGACAATCGTACTTTCTGTGGTCCAACTGCCCGCAATAAAAGCATCTTCCCTGGCGCAGCGCACACCGCCGCGCCCTATGGGATCCGCCACAAATCACACATCCCGAAGAAGACTGACCAGAGAATAGCTTCGGGGTTCGAGACTGTGATTGCGACTGACTCAGGGGTTGCCTGGAACCTAATTGACCACCCAAACAGTTTCTCGGTCGCATAGCTCCCATTTCTTGCTCACCAGACTCGTGCTCCTCTCGCACAGAATCATCGCCCTGCTCCACCCACAAGGCCCGATCCAAGGCCTCGGCAAAAGTTCTAAACTTGAACGGATGAATATATCGGAAAATTTCCGGCCGAAGTCCCCGTACAAAGCAGTCAGCCTTGTCCTTGCTATCCTGTACCACATGTGGGATACAATTCACAATACGGGTGAATTCCCGCTCATATTCCCTCACTGTACGGTCTCCCTGCCGCAGCTTCCTGAATCTCTCTTGAAGCCTTCTCTTCTCACTGTCGGGGAAATACTCGGAGAATACCAATCCCCGAAACTCATCCCAAGTCATAGGAGGGAGACTAGGCGATCGCTCTTGTTTGACGCCTCTCCACCACACTTTCGCCGACTTCTCCAAACAATGTGCGGCTAGGTGCACCTTGTCCTGTTCCAAGGTATATAGATCCTCAAACGTGGCTTCTATGGAATCTATCCACGTCTTCACAATCCACGGATCTGCATCCTCTCCATCATAGGTAGGTGGCTTAAGTTTCTTGAAAGCCATGAGGGCCGCCAAAGCTCGTGCCCTCTCAGCCTCCATTTCCACAGAACCAAGGGCCACAGCCCCCGAATCCACCGCTACTCCTGTCGGTGCACGGCGCGCTGCTATCGGCGCAGCCGCCGCAGCCATTCTCCCAGTCGCATTAGGTGAACCGACTGGAGGCACCATTGGCTCCTGTCCCGCTCGAGCCGCTTCAGCTTGTCGTGCCAACAACTCATGGAGCGCCTTTATTTGCTCCTCCTGTCGCTGCACTGCACCTGTCAGTGTATTCAATTGCTCACGGAGCACCGAGTCTCCGCTCGCCTCAGTTTGCTCGGGGACACCACTTGTCCCACCCCGCGCCGATCTGGATGAAGATCGCCTACGCGGTGCCATCGCTTCCTGAAATAGGACAACTCGATAAGTTCTCAACCTTCTAGGTCAAGTATAAACGACTAACATAACACGGATTAAATCAGGCGAAAGTCAACAAGGGCGTCTATTCTCATCACTCGGTTTCATGTTGTCGCGCGCCAACATGAACTTCCTCGGTTGAGAATAAGCCACGCCTTGAGTCTACCTCTAATATCCATCTTAGAGGTTTCAACACTACCCAATCCATAATTCTTTCGCCACACAGTACAAGTCCTCGTCTCTCACGAGCCTTAGCCTCTATGGTTTTACTATCCTAGAGTCTCCTAGGTCCATCTAAACCATTTGCCCATTCTCTACTTCATGCTCTGATACCATCTTTTCTGTCACGCCCCGAGCCCCGCCTATTCGGTCGGGTTCGGGCGCGCCGACAGGCCGCCGAACGGACAGAGTTTCCCCTGTACGCGGACAGAGTCTCCTCTGTACGTTCTAGGCGTCGCAATCAATACAACTACAAGGGTTCCAACCAGGAACAGTATTCAACATACCATGATTGCATAAGGAAGTATCAAACATAAATAGCTAAGTTATTACAAGCATTCACCAGTTTACATTTAAACTTTACATATTAAACTTAACTTCCAATACAATCTGAATTTTTACAATTATTTTACAAGTTTGATACATTTGTTCATCTCATCTCTATACCCCTAGTTATGGCGACTGGGGTACTTCTATCTCTAGTCTCCTGGTAGGGCGCTATCTACTCAGCTACGCCCTTGCCTCGCGCCGCTGCTGCTGCGCCACTCACGTGTGTACCTGTACCCCCAAAACCGCAACACGGGGGTGAGAACTATTGTCCATAGTTCTCGTGGGTATAGTCACCCAAGAGAAAAGTTCGACCAACAGGTCCGAAGGAGAAGCATGCGAGTTAGTTTGATAAACAGATAGATATATACTTGACTATGCAACTAATAGAACCATGCATTGCCTCACAAATGCAATATTGAAATGCTAAATGTAATAACGAAGTAAATCTAATAATTTTACTTCTTTCTCGCTATCTCACTTGTATCCAACTTGCTTCTAAGGTTCTGTTACCCTAGATCTAAGCTGTGTATCACTAGCCCCTAAGGTTCCATTTACCTTATTCAAGCTAGCCACCCGACTCGGTCTCGAGTCAATCAACTGCGGCTAATCCGCGCTCTGTCCGGCTCAAGGTGAAGGAACTCTCAACTTACACCTCAGCCTTCAATCCACAATCACATTGCCCAACGGGTCGCCCAGAGCTGCGTACACCCGTGGTCAGGGATCTTTCCGGTGGGAAGGGGAACCATGCCACACTCGACCCGCGGCCCAAGACCCCCGATAGGGAAGGGGAACATGCCACACACAACCCTAGCGATCTCTGATTCTGCCAGCGGGAAGGGGAACCTGCCGCACTCGACCCACGGCCTCGAATCAGCCTCAGCTCAACCTCGAAGTTCTTCTGTGGGAGGGGAACATGCCACGCACCCACGGACACGAGTCGAGTTAACAAGTCTGGGATTAATCCACTTTCCAAGTCCCTAGGGTAGTCTAAAACCCTATAACATTGACCTTTCTAAGTCCAGTGCACTTTCCACCCTAGGTCTAGCTGACTCTAGGTTTAATACCCTTGTCACATAGCCTATGTTCTTTAAACTAGGTTAACGCCTCTCTACCTAGGTTTTATTAACTCTAGGTTCGACAACACTAGGATCAACGTCAACCTATGTTTACCAACACTAGGTTCAATATTGATCTACCTAGATCTTGATTCTAGGTTCATTCTGTTCAACCTATGTTCACGACACTAGGTTAATGCCACTCGATCTACCCTAGGTCCACGACACTAGGTTCAATGTCATTCTTACTCATCCTAGGTTCTCGACCCTAGGTTCATATTCGACCTATGTTAATTACACTAGGTTCGATGCCACTCGATCTAGTTCTATTTAACTCTAGATTCAGCAACCTTATGTTCAATGTCAACCTATGTATAACAACACTAGGTTAATGCCACTCGATCTAGTTGACACCTAATTGTCCACACCGAGTTTCTATAAACATTCACGCTATCAACATGCATATTATACTTAGCCGTTTTCTCATTGTGTCACTATGCTCTCTTCTAGCATGTTGGTTGACAGGTCATATGCAAATAACATCTAACATATAGTCCCGATGCATTTATATACAATCACCAACTAGCATGCATTTCAATATATCACTTAACCATTATCACTAGCATGCACTCTAACATGATACTCTATCATGCACACTCATGATGCTATCATGCACCTACTTTAATCATGTTAACAGGCATATACATATTCCTCCAAGGTAGCTATTACATAGAATCTTATGCAATTACTCTACGCATTCACCTATGCATTAAACTACCATTACATGTATATATGCATCAACATGAAAACATATACTTCTTCGACATGCGGGGCGACCTAGTCGCTTGAAGCACAACCCACCTTTTATCGCGTTCCGATTGCTCGTCGACGCTTGCAATCGGCCGCCCACGGCACTCGGTATCCGGTTCGGCTCGGACTCTTGCGCGGCCCACCGAACGGTCACCAATTCTTGATCTGAGACTTCGTGGCGTTACCCCACGCCTTCACGATGCCCCGGTTCCGATTTCACGATTTATGGGCTTCTATTTCGCGTGCTGCGGCTATCTGGTAAGAATATATTAAAATATTAATATCTTTGTAACCGCTAGTCGGATCACCGAACCGAGCGCGCCAACGCGTTCGTTATACCCTCAATTAGGTTTACAGAGGGTCAATTGAGATCAAACTCAACTATTTATAAAAACCCCCTTTAGAACCCTAGGTTTGCAACTATAGCAAAAACCACCACCGAATCCTTCGATTCATGTAATTAGCTTCTAACTAACATGCTAGGGTTCCAACAAAACCAACTCTAGAGCAAAAGATTAAAGCCTTAGAGATCTACCATTAGAACCCTACAAGCTTACCTCCAAAACCTTGCTCCAAAGCAAGGAAGAAGAAGATGGTGATGATGATCCCACCTTCAAGCCTCTTCTCCTCCAAATCCTTCTCCTTCTTCTTTCCTCTTTTCTTCTCTTTCTTTCCTTCCTTTTCGTTTAGAGAGAGAGAGGGAGAGAGAGAGAGAGACGATACGGTGAGGGGAAATGAGAAAGAGAGAGAGCTATCCCCTCTCTTTGTCTCTAACTCATGTAACAAGTGCACTTAGCCCCCTCAACTCTTAGCCTCTCTAATGCCTCAACCGGGCAATTTCGGCTACATTGTCCTGGACAAAGACCCCATTGTCCTGGACAAAGACTGCGAAATCCATTTTTGCCCATTTGACACCATCGTGTCCGACATCATCCATTGTCCAGGACAACCATTGTCCTGGACAAAGATCATTTGTCCGGACCTGGGTCTCCTCAGCCCAACATTCAAGGACTTAGCCAAATTTCAGCCCTTTTCGTTTCTTCTCCGTTTTCGCTCGTCTTGCGTCCGATTCTTTTCAAATCGCACCGAGACTTTCCAAACATGTTTTCGAACACGTTTTCATCATCTTTTCATCCACGCTAATGCCGGATTTAGCTCACGGCTCAACATAGACTTTCGGGTTCCGTTTCCGCGCCTTCGCGCACCGAAACGCCCGAATGCTCCCGAACTTCGCCGAACTTCATCGGGGCCATTCAAATGGCTTTCCAACCAATTGAACATCATAACCTCATGATTTTAGAAGTCCGGTACCTTACAAGACTACTCAGTTGCGCCCTAATAATATAACTTTAGAAAGAGTACTTTTTCTAATTCAACCGAACAATGAGTGAAAACTAATTAAATTGTTCCATTATGCCCCGAGAGTGTATATTGGCAACGTTTCTTTGTCTACGTTCACAAGAACCAAAACCGGAAAAACATTAGACTACTCAATTGCGCCCTAACAGTATAACTTTAGAAACAATACTTTTTCTCATTCAACCAAACAAAGAGTGAAACCAAATTATATTGTTCTATTATGCCCCGAGAGTGTCTATTGGCAACTTATCGTTGTCTACGTTCACAAGAACCAAAACCGGAACAACATTAGACAACTCAGTTGCGCCCTAACAGTATAACTTTGGAAACAGTACTTTTTCTCATTCAACCGAACAAAGAGTAAAACCTAATTATATTGTTCTATTATGCCCCGAGAGCGTCTATTGGCAACGTATCGTTGTCTACGTTCACAAGAACCAAAACCGGAACAACATTAGATTACTCAGTTGCGCCCTAACAGTATAACTTTAGAAACAGTACTTTTTCTCATTCAATCGAACAAAGAGTGAAACCCAATTATATTGTTCTATTATGACCCAAGAGTGTATATTGGCAACGTATCGTTGTCCACGTTCACAAGAACCGAAACCTAAACAACATTAGACTACTAAGTTGCGCCCTAACAAAGATAACTGTAGAAACAATACTTTTTCCCATCCAACCGAACAAAGAGTGAAACCCAATTATATTGTTCTATTACGCCCTGAGAGTGTATATTGGCAACTTATCGTTGTCTACGTTCACAAGAACCAAAACCGGAACAACATTAGACAACTCGCTTGCGCCCTAACAAAGATAACTTTGGAAACAGTACTTTTTCTCATTCCACCGAACAAAGAGTAAAACCTAATTATATTGTCCAATTAAGCCCTGAGAGTGTGTATTGGCAACCTATCGTTGTCTACGTTCACAAGAACCAAACCCGGAACAACATTAGACTACTCAGTTGCGCCCTAATAATATAACTTTAGAAACAAGATTTTTTCTCATTCAACCGAACAAAGAGTGAAACCTAATTATATTGTTCAATTATGCCCTGGAGTGTCTATTGGCAACGTATCGTTGTCTACGTTCCCAAGAACCAAAACCGGAACAACATTAGACTACTCAGTTGCGCCCTAACAGTATAACTTTAGAAACAGTACTTTTTCTCATTCAACCGAACAAAGAGTGAAACCTAATTATATTGTTCTATTACGCCCCGAGAGTGTATATTGGCAACTTATTGTTGTCTACGTTCACAAGAACCAAAACCGGAACAACATCAGACAACTCAGTTGCGCCCTAACTGTATAACTTTGGAAACAGCAGTTTTTCTCATTCCACCGAACAAAGAGTAAAACCGAATTATATTGTTCTATTATGCCCCGAGAGTGTCTATTGGCAACGTATCGTTGTCTACGTTCACAAGAACCAAAACCGGAACAACATTAGACTACCTGGGCTTGCGCCCTAACAAAGATAACTTTAGAAACAAGATTTTTCTCATTCAATCGAACAAAGAGTGAAACCCAATTATATTGTTCTATTATGACCCAAGAGTGTATATTGGCAACGTATCGTTGTCCACGTTCACAAGAACCGAAACCTAAACAACATTAGACTACTAAGTTGCGCCCTAACAGTATAACTTTAGAAACAATACTTTTTCCCATCCAACCGAACAAAGAGTGAAACCCAATTATATTGTTCTATTACGCCCTGAGAGTGTATATTGGCAACTTATCGTTGTCTACGTTCACAAGAACCAAAACCGAACAACATTAGACAACTCGCTTGCGCCCTAATCGTATAACTTTGGAAACGATTTTTTCTCATTCCACCGAACAAAGAGTAAAACCTAATTATATTGTCCAATTATGCCCGAGAGTGTGTATTGGCAACCTATCGTTGTCTACGTTCACAAGAACCAAACCCTAACAACATTAGACTACTCTTGCGCCCTAATAATATAACTTTAGAAACGATTTTTTCTCATTCAACCAAACAAAGAGTGAAACCTAATTATATTGTTCTATTATGCCCCGAGAGTGTATATTGGCAACGTATCGTTGTCTACGTTCACAAGAACCAAAACCGGAACAACATTAGACTACTCATTTGCGCCCTAACAAAGATAACTTTAGGAACAAGATTTTTCTCATTCAACCGAACAAAGAGTGAAACCCAATTATATTGTTCTATTTTGCCCCGAGAGTGTATATTGGCAACGTATCGTTGTCTACGTTCGAAGAACCAAAACAGAACAACATTAGACTACTCATTGCGCCTAACAAAGATAACTTTAGAAACAAGATTTTTCTCATTCAACCGAACAAAGAGTGAAACCCAATTATATTGTTCTATTATGCCCCAAGAGTGTATATTGGCAACGTATCGTTGTCCACGTTCACAAGAACCGAAACCGGAACAAAATTAGACTACTAAGTTGCGCCCTAACAGTATAACTTTAGAAACAGTACTTTTTCTCATTCAATCGAACAAAGAGTGATACCTAATTATATTGTTCTATTTCGCCCCTAGATTCTATATTGGCAACGTATCGTTGTCTACGTTCACAAGAACCAAAACCGGAACAACATTAGACAACTCGCTTGCGCCTAACAAAGATAACTTTGGAAACAAAGATTTTTTTCTCATTCCACCGAACAAAGAGTAAAACCTAATTATATTGTCCAATTATGCCCCGAGAGTGTGTATTGGCAACCTATCGTTGTCTACGTTCACAAGAACCAAACCCGAACAACATTAGACTACTCGGTTGCGCCTAATAATATAACTTTAGAAAGATTTTTTCTCATTCAACCGAACAAAGAGTGAAACCTAATTATATTGTTCAATTATGCCCGGAGTGTCTATTGGCAACGTATCGTTGTCTACGTTCACAAGAACCAAAACCGAACAACATTAGACTACTCCTTGCGCCTAACAAGATAACTTTAGGAACAAGATTTTTTCTCATTCAACCGAACAAAGAGTGAAACCCAATTATATTGTTCTATTTTGCCCCGAGAGTGTATGTTGGCAACGTATCGTTGTCTACGTTCACAAGAACCAAAACCGGAACAACATTAGACAACTCAGTTGCGCCCTAACAAGATAACTTTAGAAACAGTACTTTTTCTCATTCAACCGAACAAAGAGTGAAACCCAATTATATTGTTCTATTATGCCCCAAGAGTGTATATTGGCAACGTATCGTTGTCCACGTTCACAAGAACCGAAACCGGAACAACATTAGACTACTAAGTTGCGCCCTAACAGTATAACTTTAGAAACAGTACTTTTTCTCATTCAATCGAACAAAGAGTGAAACCTAATTATATTGTTCTATTACGCCCCGAGAGTGTATATTGGCAACTTATCGTTGTCTACGTTCACAAGAACCAAAACCGGAACAACATTAGACAACTCAGTTGCGCCCTAACAGTATAACTTTGGAAACAGCAGTTTTTCTCATTCCACCGAACAAAGAGTAAAACCTAATTATATTGTTCAATTATGCCCTGAGAGTGTGTATTGGCAACCTATCGTTGTCCACGTTCACAAGAACCAAACCCGGAACAACATTAGACTACTCAGTTGCGCCCTAATAATATAACATTAGAAACTGTACTTTGTCTCATTCAACCGAACAAAGAGTGAAACCTAATTATATTGTCCAATTATGCCCCGGGAGTGTCTATTGGCAACGTATCGTTGTCTACACTCACAAGAACCAAAACCGGAACAACATTAGACTACTCAGTTGCGCCCTAACAGTATAACTTTAGAAACAGTACTTTTTCTCATTCAACCGAACAAAGAGTGAAACCCAATTATATTGTTCTATTTTTCCCCGAGTGTGTATATTGGCAACGTATCGTTGTCTACGTTCACAAGAACCAAAACCGGAACAACATTAGACTACTCAGTTGCGCCCTAACAGTATAACTTTAGAAACAGTACTTTTTCTCATTCAACCAAACAAAGAGTAAAACCCAATTATTTTGTTCTATTTTGCCCCGAGAGTGTATATTGGCAACGTATCGTTGTCTACGTTCACAAGAACCAAAACCGGAACAACATTAGACTACTCAGTTGCGCCCTAACAGTATAACTTTAGAAACAGTACTTTTTCTCATTCAATCGAACAAAGAGTGAAACCCAATTATATTGTTATTATGACCCAAGAGTGTATACTGGCAACGTTTCTTTGTCTACGTTCACAAGAACCAAAACCGGAAAAACATTAGACTACTCAATTGCGCCCTAACAGTATAACTTTAGAAACAGTACTTTTTCTCATTCAACCGAACAAAGAGTGAAACCCAATTATATTGTTCTATTATGCCCCGAGAGTGTCTATTGGCAACTTATCGTTGTCTACGTTCACAAGAACCAAAACCTAACAACATTTGACAACTCGCTTGCGCCTTAACAAGATAACTTTGAAAACAAGATTTATTCTCATTCCACCGAACAAAGAGTAAAACCTAATTATATTGTTCTATTATGCCCCGAGAGTGTCTATTGGCAACGTATCGTTGTCTACGTTCACAAGAACCAAAACCGGAACAACATTAGACTACTCAGTTGCTCTAACAAGATAACTTTAGAAACAAGATTTTTTTCTCATTCAATCGAACAAAGAGTGAAACCCAATTATATTGTTCTATTATGACCCAAGAGTGTATATTGGCAACGTATCGTTATCCACGTTCACAAGAACCGAAACCTAAACAACATTAGACAACTAAGTTGCCCTAACAAAGATAACTTTAGAAACAATACTTTTTTCCATCCAACCGAACAAAGAGTGAAACCCAATTATATTGTTCTATTACGCCCTGAGAGTGTATATTGGCAACTTATCGTTGTCTACGTTCACAAGAACCAAAACCGGAACAACATTAGACAACTCAGTTGCGCCCTAACAGTATAACTTTGGAAACAGTACTTTTTCTCATTCCACCGAACAAAGAGTAAAACCTAATTATATTGTCCAATTATGCCCTGAGAGTGTGTATTGGCAACTTATTGTTGTCTACGTTCACAAGAACCAAACCCGAACAACATTAGACTACTCGCTTGCGCCTAATAATATAACTTTAGAAACAAGATTTTTCTCATTCAACCGAACAAAGAGTGAAACCTAATTATATTGTTCAATTATGCCCGGAGTGTCTATTGGCAACGTATCGTTGTCTACGTTCACAAGAACCAAAACCGAACAACATTAGACTACTCATTGCCTAACAAAGATAACTTTAGGAACAAGATTTTTCTCATTCAACCGAACAAAGAGTGAAACCCAATTATATTGTTCTATTTTGCCCCGAGAGGGTATATTTGTAACGTATCGTTGTCTACGTTCGAAGAACCAAAACCAACAACATTAGACTACTCATTGCGCCTAACAAAGATAACTTTAGAAACAAGATTTTTCTCATTCAACCGAACAAAGAGTGAAACCCAATTATATTGTTCTATTATGCCCCAAGAGTGTATATTGGCAACGTATCGTTGTCCACGTTCACAAGAACCGAAACCGGAACAACATTAGACTACTAAGTTGCGCCCTAACAGTATAACTTTAGAAATAGTACTTTTTCTCATTCAATCGAACAAAGAGTGAAACCTAATTATATTGTTCTATTACGCCCCGAGAGTGTATATTGGCAACTTATCGTTGTCTACGTTCACAAGAACCAAAACCGGAACAACATTAGACAACTCGCGCCTAACAAGATAACTTTGGAAACAGTAGTTTTTCTCATTCCACCGAACAATGAGTAAAATCTAATTATATTGTTCAATTATGCCCTGAGAGTGTGTATTGGCAACCTATCGTTGTCCACGTTCACAAGAACCAAACCCGGAACAACATTAGACTACTCAGTTGCGCCCTAATAATATAACATTAGAAACAGTACTTTTTCTCATTCAACCGAACAAAGAGTGAAACCTAATTATATTGTTCAATTATGCCCAGAGTGTCTATTGGCTACGTATCGTTGTCTACGCTCACAAGAACCAAAACCGAACAACATTAGACAACTCGCCTAACAAAGATAACTTTAGAAACAAGATTTCTTTGTCTCATTCCCCCAAACAAAAAGTAAAACCTAATTATATTGTTCTATTATGCCCCGAGAGTAATATTGGCAACGTATCGTTGTCTACGTTCAGAAGAACCAAAACCGAAACAACATTAGACTACTCAGTTGCTCCATAACAGTATAACTTTAGAAACAGTACTTTTTCTCATTCAACCGAACAAAGAGTGAAACCTAATTATATTGTTCAATTATGCCCCGGGAGTGTCTATTGGCAACGTATCGTCGTCTACGCTCACAAGAACCAAAATCGGAACAACATTAGACTACTCAGTTGCGCCCTAACAGTATAACTTTAGAAACAGTACTTTTTCTCATTCAACCGAACAAAGAGTGAAACCCAATTATATTGTTCTATTTTTCCCCGAGAGTGTATATTGGCAACGTATCGTGGTCTACGTTCACAAGAACCAAAACCGGAACAACATTAGACTACTCAGTTGCGCCCTAACAGTATAACTTTAGAAACAGTACTTTTTCTCATTCAACCGAACAAAGAGTGAAACCCAATTATATTGTTCTATTTTGCCCCGAGAGTGTATGTTGGCAACGTATCGTTGTCTACGTTCACAAGAACCAAAACCGGAACAACATTAGACAACTCAGTTGCGCCCTAACAGTATAACTTTAGAAACAGTACTTTTTCTCATTCAATCGAACAAAGAGTGAAACCCAATTATATTGTTCTATTATGACCCAAGAGTGTATATTGGCAACGTATCGTTGTCCACGTTCACAAGAACCGAAACCGAACAACATTAGACTACTAAGTTGCGCCCTAACAAGATAACTTTAGAAACAAGATTTTTCTCATTCAACCGAACAAAGAGTGAAACCCAATTATATTGTTCTATTATGCCCCGAGAGTGTATACTGGCAACGTATCGTTGTCTACGTTCACAAGAACCAAAACCGGAACAACATTAGACAACTCAGTTGCGCCCTAACAGTATAACTTTGGAAACAGTAGTTTTTCTCATTCCACCGAACAAAGAGTAAAACCTAATTATATTGTTCAATTATGCCCTGAGAGTGTGTATTGGCAACCTATCGTTGTCTACGTTCACAAGAACCAAACCCGGAACAACATTAGACTACTCAGTTGCGCCCTAATAATATAACTTTAGAAAGAGTACTTTTTCTAATTCAACCGAACAATGAGTGAAAACTAATTAAATTGTTCCATTATGCCCCGAGAGTGTATATTGGCAACGTTTCTTTGTCTACGTTCACAAGAACCAAAACCGGAAAAACATTAGACTACTCAATTGCGCCCTAACAGTATAACTTTAGAAACAGTACTTTTTCTCATTCAACCGAACAAAGAGTGAAACCCAATTATATTGTTCTATTATGCCCCGAGAGTGTCTATTGGCAACTTATCGTTGTCTACGTTCACAAGAACCAAAACCGGAACAACATTTGAACTCAAACTTGCGCCTTAACAAAGATAACTTTGAAAACAAGATTTATTCTTATTCCACCGAACAAAGAGTAAAACCGAATTATATTGTTCTATTATGCCCCGAGAGTGTATATTGGCAACGTATCGTTGTCTACGTTCACAAGAACCAAAACCGGAACAACATTAGACTACTCAGTTGCGCCCTAACAAAGATAACTTTAGAAACAAGATTTTTCTCATTCAATCGAACAAAGAGTGAAACCCAATTATATTGTTCTATTATGACCCAAGAGTGTATATTGGCAACGTATCGTTGTCCACGTTCACAAGAACCGAAACCTAAACAACATTAGACTACTAAGTTGCGCCCTAACAGTATAACTTTAGAAACAATACTTTTTCCCATCCAACCGAACAAAGAGTGAAACCCAATTATATTGTTCTATTACGCCCTGAGAGTGTATATTGGCAACTTATCGTTGTCTACGTTCACAAGAACCAAAACCTAACAACATTAGACAACTCGCTTGCGCCCTAACAAAGATAACTTTGGAAACAAGATTTTTCTCATTCCACCGAACAAAGAGTAAAACCTAATTATATTGTCCAATTATGCCTCGAGAGTGTGTATTGGCAACCTATCGTTGTCTACGTTCACAAGAACCAAACCCGAACAACATTAGACTACTCGGTTGCGCCTAATAATATAACTTTAGAAAGATTTTTCTCATTCAACCGAACAAAGAGTGAAACCTAATTATATTGTTCAATTATGCCCCGGAGTGTCTATTGGCAACGTATCGTTGTCTACGTTCACAAGAACCAAAACCGAACAACATTAGACTACTCGCTTGCGCCTAACAAAGATAACTTTAGGAATGATTTTTCTCATTCAACCGAACAAAGAGTGAAACCCAATTATATTGTTCTATTTTGCCCCGAGAGTGTATATTGGCAACGTATCGTTGTCTACGTTCGAAGAACCAAAACAGAACAACATTAGACTACTCGATTGCGCCTAACAAGATAACTTTAGAAACAGTACTTTTTCTCATTCAACCGAACAAAGAGTAAAACCCAATTATATTGTTCTATTATGCCCCAAGAGTGTATATTGGCAACGTATCGTTGTCCACGTTCAGTAGAACCGAAACCGAACAACATTAGACTACTAAGTTGCGCCTAACAGGATAACTTTAGAAACAGTACTTTTTCTCATTCAATCGAACAAAGAGTGAAACCTAATTATATTGTTCTATTACGCCCCGAGAGTGTATATTGGCAACTTATCGTTGTCTACGTTCACAAGAACCAAAACCGGAACAACATTAGACAACTCAGTTGCGCCCTAACAGTATAACTTTAGAAACAGTACTTTTTCTCATTCCACCGAACAAAGAGTAAAACCTAATTATATTGTTCAATTATGCCCCGAGAGTGTGTATTGGCAACGTATCGTTGTCTACGTTCACAAGAACCAAACCCGGAACAACATTAGACTACTCAGTTGCGCCCTAACAGTATAACTTTAGAAACAGTACTTTTTCTCATTCAACCGAACAAAGAGTGAAACCTAATTATATTGTTCAATTATGCCCCGAGAGTGTATATTGGCAACGTATCGTTGTCTACGTTCACAAGAACCAAAACCGGAACAACATTAGACTACTCACTATCTGGGTTCGCCTACCTCATAACTTTAAGAAGATTACTTTCTCATTCAACCCGAACAAAGATTGAAACCCAATTATATTGTTCTATTATGCCCCGAGAGTGTATATTGGCAACGTATCGTTGTCTACGTTCACAAGAACCAAAACCGGAACAACATTAGACTACTCAGTTGCGCCCTAACAGTATAACTTTAGAAACAGTACTTTTTCTCATTCAACCGAACAAAGAGTGAAACCCAATTATATTGTTCTATTATGCCCCAAGAGTGTATATTGGCAACGTATCGTTGTCCACGTTCACAAGAACCGAAACCGAACAACATTAGACTACTAAGTTGCGCCTAACAAGATAACTTTAGAAACAAAGATTTTTTCTCATTCAATCGAACAAAGAGTGAAACCTAATTATATTGTTCTATTACGCCCCGAGAGTGTATATTGGCAACTTATCGTTGTCTACGTTCACAAGAACCAAAACCGGAACAACATTAGACAACTCAGTTGCGCCCTAACAGTATAACTTTGGAAACAGTAGTTTTTCTCATTCCACCGAACAAAGAGTAAAACCTAATTATATTGTTCAATTATGCCCTGAGAGTGTGTATTGGCAACCTATCGTTGTCTACGTTCACAAGAACCAAACCCGGAACAACATTAGACTACTCCTCTAATAATATAACATTAGAAATCGTACTTTGTCTCATTCAACCGAACAAAGAGTGAAACCTAATTATATTGTTCAATTATGCCCCGGGAGTGTCTATTGGCAACGTATCGTTGTTTACACTCACAAGAACCAAAACCGGAACAACATTAGACTACTCAGTTGCGCCCTAACAGTATAACTTTAGAAACAGTACTTTTTCTTATTCAACCGAACACAGAGTGAAACCCAATTATTTTGTTCTATTTTGCCCCGAGAGTGTATACTGGCAACGTATCGTTGTCTACGTTCACAAGAACCAAAACCGGAACAACATTAGACAACTCAGTTGCGCCCTAACAGTATAACTTTAGAAACAGTACTTTTTCTCATTCAATCGAACAAAGAGTGAAACCCAATTATATTGTTATTATGACCCAAGAGTGTATATTGGCAACGTATCGTTGTCCACGTTCACAAGAACCGAAACCGGAACAACATTAGACTACTAAGTTGCGCACTAACAGTATAACTTTAGAAACAGTACTTTTTCTCATTCAATCGAACAAAGTGTGAAACCTAATTATATTGTTCTATTACGCCCCGAGAGTGTATATTGGCAACTTATGGTTGTCTCCGTTCACAAGAACCAAAACCGGAACAACATTAGACAACTCAGTTGCGCCCTAACAGTATAACTTTGGAAACAGTAGTTTTTCTCATTCCACCGAACAAAGAGTAAAACCTAATTATATTATTCAATTATGCCCTGAGAGTGTGTATTGGCAACCTATCGTTGTCCACGTTCACAAGAACCAAACCCGGAACAACATTAGACTACTCAGTTGCGCCCTAATAATATAACATTAGAAACTGTACTTTGTCTCATTCAACCGAACAAAGAGTGAAACCTAATTATATTGTTCAATTATGCCCCGGGAGTGTCTATTGGCAAAGTATCGTTGTCTACGCTCACAAGAACCAAAACCGGAACAACATGAGACTACTCAGTTGCGCCCTAACAGTATAACTTTGGAAACAGTAGTTTTTCTCATTCAACCGAACAAAGAGTGAAACCCAATTATATTGTTCAATTATGCCCGAGAGTGTGTATTGGCAACGTATCGTTGTCTACGTTCGAAGAACCAAAACCGGAACAACATTAGACTACTCTTGCGCCTAACAAAGATAACTTTAGAAACAGTACTTTTTCTCATTCAACCGAACAAAGAGTGAAACCCAATTATATTGTTCTATTATGCCCCAAGAGTGTATATTGGCAACGTATCGTTGTCCACGTTCACAAGAACCGAAACCGGAACAACATTAGACTACTAAGTTGCGCCCTAACAGTATAACTTTAGAAACAGTACTTTTTCTCATTCAACCGAACAAAGAGTGAAACCCAATTATATTGTTCTATTTTTCCCCGAGTGTGTATATTGGCAACGTATCGTTGTCTACGTTCACAAGAACCAAAACCGGAACAACATTAGACTACTCAGTTGCGCCCTAACAGTATAACTTTAGAAACAAGATTTTTCTCATTCAACCGAACAAAGAGTGAAACCCAATTATATTGTTCTATTTTTCCCCGAGTGTGTATATTGGCAACGTATCGTTGTCTACGTTCACAAGAACCAAAACCGGAACAACATTAGACTACTCAGTTGCGCCCTAACAGTATAACTTTAGAAACAGTACTTTTTCTTATTCAACCGAACAAAGAGTGAAACCCAATTATTTTGTTCTATTATGCCCCGAGAGTGTATACTGGCAACGTATCGTTGTCTACGTTCACAAGAACCAAAACCGGAACAACATTAGACAACTCAGTTGCGCCCTAACAGTATAACTTTAGAAACAGTACTTTTTCTCATTCAATCGAACAAAGAGTGAAACCCAATTATATTGTTATTATGACCCAAGAGTGTATATTGGCAACGTATCGTTGTCCACGTTCACAAGAACCGAAACCGGAACAACATTACACTACTCATTGCGCCCTAACAAGATAACTTTAGAAACAAGATTTTTTCCATCCAACCGAACAAAGAGTGAAACCCAATTATATTGTTCTATTACGCCCTGGGAGTGTATATTGGCAACTTATCGTTGTCTACGTTCACAAGAACCAAAACCGGAACAACATTAGACTACTCAGTTACGCCCTAACAAAGATAACTTTAGAAACAATATTTTTTCTCATTCAACCGAACAAAGAGTGAAACCCAATTATATTGTTCTATTTTTCCCCGAGTGTGTATATTGGCAACGTATCGTTGTCTACGTTCACAAGAACCAAAACCGGAACAACATTAGACTACTCAGTTGCGCCCTAACAGTATAACTTTAGGAACAGTACTTTTTCTCATTCAACCGAACAAAGAGTGAAACCCAATTATATTGTTCTATTTTGCCCCGAGAGTGTATATTGGCAACGTATCGTTGTCTACGTTCAGAAGAACCAAAACCGGAACAACATTAGACTACTCAGTTGCGCCCTAACAAGGTATAACTTTGGAAACAAAGATTTTTCTCATTCAACCGAACAAAGAGTGAAACCCAATTATATTGTTCTATTATGCCCCAAGAGTGTATATTGGCAACGTATCGTTGTCCACGTTCACAAGAACCGAAACCGGAACAACATTAGACTACTAAGTTGCGCCTAACAAAGATAACTTTAGAAACAAGATTTTTTTCTCATTCAATCGAACAAAGAGTGAAACCTAATTATATTGTTCTATTACGCCCCGAGAGTGTATATTGGCAACTTATCGTTGTCTACGTTCACAAGAACCAAAACCGGAACAACATTAGACAACTCAGTTGCGCCCTAACAGTATAACTTTGGAAACAGCAGTTTTTCTCATTCCACCGAACAAAGAGTAAAACCTAATTATATTGTTCAATTATGCCCTGAGAGTGTGTATTGGCAACCTATCGTTGTCTACGTTCACAAGAACCAAACCCGGAACAACATTAGACTACTCAGTTGCGCCCTAATAATATAACATTAGAAACTGTACTTTGTCTCATTCAACCGAACAAAGAGTGAAACCTAATTATATTGTTCAATTATGCCCCGGGAGTGTCTATTGGCAACGTATCGTTGTCTACGTTCACAAGAACCAAAACCGGAACAACATTAGACAACTCAGTTGCGCCCTAACAGTATAACTTTGGAAACAGTAGTTTTTCTCATTCCACCGAACAAAGAGTAAAACCTAATTATATTGTTCTATTATGCCCCGAGAGTGTATATTGGCAACGTATCGTTGTCTACGTTCAGAAGAACCAAAACCGGAACAACATTAGACTACTCAGTTGCGCCCTAACAATATAACTTTAGAAACACTACTTTTTCTCATTCAACCGAACAAAGAGTGAAACCCAATTATATTGTTCTATTATGCCCCAAGAGTGTATATTGGCAACGTATCGTTGTCCACGTTCACAAGAACCGAAACCGGAACAACATTAGACTACTAAGTTGCGCCCTAACAGTATAACTTTAGAAACAGTACTTTTTCTCATTCAATCGAACAAAGAGTGAAACCTAATTATATTGTTCTATTACGCCCCGAGAGTGTATATTGGCAACTTATCGTTGTCTACGTTCACAAGAACCAAAACCGGAACAACATTAGACAACTCAGTTGCGCCCTAACAAAGATAACTTTGGAAACGTAGTTTTTCTCATTCCACCGAACAAAGAGTAAAACCTAATTATATTGTTCAATTATGCCCGAGAGTGTGTATTGGCAACCTATCGTTGTCCACGTTCACAAGAACCAAACCGAACAACATTAGACTACTCGATTTGCGCCTAATAATATAACATTAGAAACTGTACTTTGTCTCATTCAACCGAACAAAGAGTGAAACCTAATTATATTGTTCAATTATGCCCCGGGAGTGTCTATTGGCAACGTATCGTTGTCTACACTCACAAGAACCAAAACCGGAACAACATTAGACTACTCAGTTGCGCCCTAACAGTATAACTTTAGAAACAGTACTTTTTCTCATTCAACCGAACAAAGAGTGAAACCCAATTATATTGTTCTATTTTTCCCCGAGTGTGTATATTGGCAACGTATCGTTGTCTACGTTCACAAGAACCAAAACCGGAACAACATTAGACTACTCGCTTGCGCCTAACAAGATAACTTTAGAAACAAGATTTTTCTTATTCAACCGAACACGAGTGAAACCCAATTATTTTGTTCTATTTTGCCCCGAGAGTGTATACGGCAACGTATCGTTGTCTACGTTCAAAAGAACCAAAACCGAACAACATTAGACAACTCGCTTGCGCCTAACAAGATAACTTTAGAAACAGTACTTTTTCTCATTCAATCGAACAAAGAGTGAAACCCAATTATATTGTTATTATGACCCAAGAGTGTATATTGGAAACGTATCGTTGTCCACGTTCACAAGAACCGAAACCGGAACAACATTAGACTACTCAGTTGCGCCCTAACAGTATAACTTTAGAAACAGTACTTTTTCTCATTCAACCGAACAAAGAGTGAAACCCAATTATATTGTTCTATTACGCCCCGAGAGTGTATATTGGCAACTTATCGTTGTCTACGTTCACAAGAACCAAAACCGGATCAACATTAGACAACTCAGTTGCGCCCTAACAAAGATAACTTTGGAAACAAGATTTTTCTCATTCCACCGAACAAAGAGTAAAACCTAATTATATTGTCCAATTATGCCCTGAGAGTGTGTATTGGCAACCTATCGTTGTCTACGTTCACAAGAACCAAACCCGGAACAAAATTAGACTACTCAGTTGCGCCCTAACAGTATAACTTTAGAAACAGTACTTTTTCTCATTCAACCGAACAAAGAGTGAAACCCAATTATATTGTTCTATTATGCCCCGGTAGTGTATATTGGAAACGTATCGTTGTCTACGTTCACAAGAACCAAAACCGGAACAACATTAGACTACTCAGTTGCGCCCTAACAAAGATAACTTTAGGAATGATTTTTTCTCATTCAACCGAACAAAGAGTGAAACCCAATTATATTGTTCTATTTTGCCCCGAGAGTGTATATTGGCAACGTATCGTTGTCTACGTTCAGAAGAACCAAAACCGGAACAACATTAGACTACTCAGTTGCGCCCTAACAGTATAACTTTAGAAACAGTACTTTTTCTCATTCAACCGCACAAAGAGTGAAACCCAATTATATTGTTCTATTATGCCCCAAGATTGTATATTGGCAACGTATCGTTGTCCACGTTCACAAGAACCGAAACCGGAACAACATTAGACTACTAAGTTGCGCCCTAACAGTATAACTTTAGAAACAAGATTTCTTTTTCTCATTCAATCGAACAAAGAGTGAAACCTAATTATATTGTTCTATTACGCCCCGAGAGTGTATATTGGCAACTTATTGTTGTCTACGTTCACAAGAACCAAAACCGGAACAACATTAGACAACTCAGTTGCGCCCTAACAGTATAACTTTGGAAACAGTAGTTTTTCTCATTCCACCGAACAAAGAGTAAAACCTAATTATATTGTTCAATTATGCCCCGAGAGTGTGTATTGGCAACCTATCGTTGTCCACGTTCACAAGAACCAAACCCGGAACAACATTAGACTACTCAGTTGCGCCCTAATAATATAACATTAGAAACTGTACTTTGTCTCATTCAACCGAACAAAGAGTGAAACCTAATTATATTGTTCAATTATGCCCCGGGAGTGTCTATTGGCAACCTATCGTTGTCCACGTTCACAAGAACCAAACCCGGAACAACATTAGACTACTCAGTTGCGCCCTAATAATATAACATTAGAAACTGTACTTTGTCTCATTCAACCGAACAAAGAGTGAAACCTAATTATATTGTTCTATTATGCCCCGAGTGTGTATATTGGCAACGTATCGTTGTCTACGTTCACAAGAACCAAAACCGGAACAACATTAGACTACACAGTTGCGCCCTAACTGTAAGGACTCGAAACTGCGAAACGAGAAACTGGACTATATTAAAATTGATCAAAGTCATGTTAGGAATGCCTTAGAGTGATTAAAGGCATTAAGTAAGCTAAAAGTGCTTTGGAAATGACCTGTACTGAAATCGGAGCGAAAATGAAGACTTGAATTTTCCGTGAGAAACGGATGATAAATTAGCGTAAAAATGCACAAAGTGTCGAAAAATTATGAAAACTCGGGGATATGTCAGGATTATTATTATGAGGCTAGATTTAAAGTTTCATGCCATTCTGACACCCGAAAATGCCCAGAATTGGGCTGTGCATTGGAGGGGTATTTTGGTAAATAGAGTGTTAAGAAGGCTATTTGGACTTGGCCTCTTCCCTTTTTCTCATTTCTTGCAGCCAAAGCAAGGAAATGGGCTCTTCTCTCTCTCTCTCTTGGGTGATAGAGAGAAAAGAAGGAGAAGAAGAAAGAGAAGGAGAAGTAGAAGAGAAAAGCTTGGTGGAGTAGGATTTTCCCTCCCTAGCCTTCTTCTCCATCGAGCAGAGAAATCCTTGAGGTAGGCTTTGGATTTTCTAAAGCATTATATTCTAGGGTTTTGTTAATTAGCCTTAGAATTGGATTTTAGAGAACTCTAGAGTTCTAGGGTTGCTAGAAGCATGATCTAGAGACCGTTACTGTGCCTATTTTTGCCGATGTTGTGAGCTAGGGCTCCAAAATGCGATTTTGCTAACGGTTAGGGTTTGATCTAGTTTAACCCTATGTTTATGATGGTTTTAGGCTCACGAGTACTCCCGCGAAAACAGTTAGCGATTCCGACGAGCGAGTGCGGAGAAATTGAGCCGGGAGCCTAATCGGGCTCAAATTGCCGTAGAGTGCGGCGAAGCCTTCGAGAATTCGGCGAAGTGCGCCGGTGGAGCCTACACGGTATTAGAAGGTGGGGGGTGTTGTCCGAAGCAGCTGGGCTGCTCCCTATGTCTATTTGTGCATATATGTATACAAGTATGTAATGTCGATCTAGTGTAATTGTCAAGTGCACGATAGGGTTGAGATATTCTCTTTATTTGCATGTATTCTAGCTAGTGTAGCAAATCGAGTGGGCACTAGGAGAGAATACAGAATAAAGGTGAATGATCATGTAGAAACCCTAATGTAAAGAACTTGTATGAGTGACAAGAACAAAGGACATTGACAATATAGATCGAGTGGCATCTAGGTGAAATGATAACCTAGGTTGAATGACATCTAGGAAAATGATAACCTAGATTGAGTGACATCTAGATGAATGAGAACCTAGATCGAGTGGCATCTAGTAGGATGATAACCTAGGTTGAATGACATCTAGGAAAATGATAACCTAGATTGAGTGACATCTAGATGAATGAGAACCTAGATCGAGTGGCATCTAGTAAACAAGAACATTGACAAGAATCGTCGAACTAGTGTGTAGATGTACACCGTGCATATTGGGCTAGCATTGATGCTTTAAGAGATTGCACCAGTGGTACACCGTGCATATTGGGCTAGCATTGATAGCTTTGAGAGATTGCACCAGTGGTACACAGTGCATATTGGGCTAGCAATGATAGCTTTGAGAGATTGCACTAGTGGTACACCGTGCATATTGGGCTAGCAATGATAGCTTTGAGAGATTGCACTTGTAGTTGACAGGGTATCCTCCTGAGTGAGGATTGGCTCATACTCACGTGTCTGTTCAGAGCTTGTGGAGGTCGCTCCTCACAAGCGTGCACTCCGGAGTTGTCACACGAGGGGCTAACGTACTTGCCCATGGACTAACGTACCTGTCCAGCAGACGGTCTCAGGTAGACGAGTGACCAGTACCTCTTACCTGGAGATTGAGTGAGTCGGGGGCGAACCTTGAGGGTAAGCCAAGAGATTTGATAAAGTAAAGAACATGTTTCTTTTGAGCATAGTAGCATGGTTGTTTACTCTATATTATATTGAGCATGCTTACTTGTGGTTTGGGCATAGTAGGATAGATGACTTAGCATGAAAGTTCTTTAAACTATATTGAACATGCTTGTTTATACTGTTGAGTATAGTAGAAATATCTGCAGCATGGTTTACAGCTTTCCATATAAATATCTATCTGTACCTGTTTATGCCCTATGGACCTAGTGGGGAGATCGGTGAGGTCGGCGGCCGAGCCCACTGGGAACTAAGGAAGTTAGTTCTCCCCCCACTATTATTACAGGGGGTAGCGAGCGTGGACCTACAGAGAATCGAGGTTGGGGCACGGTGCCCTAGTAGGTGGCGGCTTCCAGTAGGCATTAGAGTACCCTCGTGTACATTCGAGTTATTGGTGAGGTTAAATGTATTCATTGGTGAGGTTATGTATATTTAATCGAGAGATGAAATATGTGTATTCATTTGAGAGTTGAAAGAAGAAAAGTGTAAATTATATTGTGAATGTCAAAAATGGATGTAATAGCTAGATGTTTCTCTCTTTATTTGTATAGTATACTTGTATCTTGCTCTTAATTACTAGCACTTGTGGTGCTTCGTCTCCTGTCATGTATGCTTTTGAATTCTTCCTGGGAAATTCATGTACATGACTTGTTGTCGAGCCTTGGGCGGACAGGGGAGGTGCTGTCCGTTCGGCGTCTGTTTGACGTGCCCGGACCAGACCAAATTGGTAGCGGTCGCGGGGCGTGACACTAACAGTATAACTTTAGAAACAGTACTTTTTCTTATTCAACCGAACAAAGAGTGAAACCCAATTATATTGTTCTATTATGCCCCGAGAGTGTATATTGGCAACGTATCGTTGTCTACGTTCACAAGAACCAAAACCGGAACAACATTAGACAACTCAGTTGCGCCCTAACAGTATAACTTTAGAAACAGTACTTTTTCTCATTCAATCGAACAAAGAGTGAAACCCAATTATATTGTTATTATGACCCAAGAGTGTATATTGGCAACGTATCGTTGTCCACGTTCACAAGAACCGAAACCGGAACAACATTAGACTACTAAGTTGCGCCCTAACAGTATAACTTTAGAAACAGTACTTTTTCTCATTCAATCGAACAAAGTGTGAAACCTAATTATATTGTTCTATTACGCCCCGAGAGTGTATATTGGCAACTTATGGTTGTCTACGTTCACAAGAACCAAAACCGGAACAACATTAGACAACTCAGTTGCGCCCTAACAGTATAACTTTGGAAACAGTAGTTTTTCTCATTCCACCGAACAAAGAGTAAAACCTAATTATATTATTCAATTATGCCCTGAGAGTGTGTATTGGCAACCTATCGTTGTCCACGTTCACAAGAACCAAACCCGGAACAACATTAGACTACTCAGTTGCGCCCTAATAGTATAACATTAGAAACAGTACTTTGTCTCATTCAACCGAACAAAGAGTGAAACCTAATTATATTGTTCAATTATGCCCCGGGAGTGTCTATTGGCAACGTATCGTTGTCTACGCTCACAAGAACCAAAACCGGAACAACATTAGACAACTCAGTTGCGCCCTAACAGTATAACTTTAGAAACAGTACTTTGTCTCATTCCACCGAACAAAGAGTAAAACCTAATTATATTGTTCTATTATGCCCCGAGAGTAATATTGGCAACGTATCGTTGTCTACGTTCAGAAGAACCAAAACCGGAACAACATTAGACTACTCAGTTGCGCCCTAACAGTATAACTTTAGAAACAGTATTTTTTCTCATTCAACCGAACAAAGAGTGAAACCCAATTATATCGTTCTATTATGCCCCGAGAGTGTATATTGGCAACGTATCGTTGTCTAGGTTCACAAGAACCAAAACCGGAACAACATTAGACTACTCAGTTGCGCCCTAACAGTATAACTTTAGAAACAGTACTTTTTCTCATTCAACCGAACAAACAGCGAAACCCAATTATATTGTTCTATTATGCCCCGAGAGTGTATATTGGCAACGTATCGTTGTCTACGTTCACAAGAACCAAAACCGGAACAACATTAGACTACTCATTGCGCCCTAACAAGATAACTTTAGAAACAAGATTTTTCTCATTCAACCGAACAAAGATTAAACCCAATTATATTGTTCTATTTTGCCCCGAGAGTGTATATTGGCAACGTATCGTTGTCTACGTTCACAAGAACCAAAACCGAACAACATTAGACTACTCTGCGCCTAACAAGATAACTTTAGAAACAAGATTTTTCTCATTCAACCGAACAAAGAGTAAAACCCAATTATATTGTTCTATTATGCCCCTAGAGTGTATATTGGCAACGTATCGTTGTCCACGTTCACAAGAACCGAAACCGGAACAACATTAGACTACTAAGTTGCGCCCTAACAGTTTAACTTTAGAAACAGTACTTTTTCTCATTCAATCGAATAAAGAGTGAAACCTAATTATATTGTTCTATTATGCCCCGAGAGTGTATATTGGCAACGTATCGTTGTCTACGTTCACAAGAACCAAAACCGGAACAACATTAGACTGCTCAGTTGCGCCCTAACAGTATAACTTTGGAAACAGTACTTTTTCTCATTCCACCGAACAAAGAGTAAAACCTAATTATATTGTTCAATTATGCCCTGAGAGTGTGTATTGGCAACCTATCGTTGTCTACGTTCACAAGAACCAAAACCGGAACAACATTAGACTACTCAGTTGCGCCCTAACAGTATAACTTTAGAAACAGTACTTTTTCTCATTCAACCGAACAAAGATTGAAACCTAATTATTTATTTCTATTATGCCCCGGAGTGTCTATAGGCAACGTATCGTTGTCTACGCTCACAAGAACCAAAACCGGAACAACATTAGACTACTCAGTTGCGCCCTAACAGTATAACTTTAGAAACAGTACTTTTTCTTATTCAACCGAACACAGAGTGAAACCCAATTATTTTGTTCTATTTTGCCCCGAGAGTGTATACTGGCAACGTATCGTTGTCTACGTTTACAAGAACCAAAACCGGAACAACATTAGACAACTCAGTTGCGCCCTAACAGTATAACTTTAGAAACAGTACTTTTTCTCATTCAATCGAACAAAGAGTGAAACCCAATTATATTGTTCTATTATGACCCAAGAGTGTATATTGGCAACGTATCGTTGTCCACGTTCACAAGAACCGAAACCGAACAACATTAGACTACTAAGTTGCGCCTAACGATAACTTTAGAAACAGTACTTTTTCTCATTCAATCGAACAAAGTGTGAAACCTAATTATATTGTTCTATTACGCCCCGAGAGTGTATATTGGCAACTTATGGTTGTCTACGTTCACAAGAACCAAAACCGGAACAACATTAGACAACTCAATTGCGCCTAAAAATATAACTTTAGAAACAATACTTTTTCTCGTTTCACCGAACCAAGAGTAAAACCTAATTATATTGTTCTATTATGCCCCGAGAGTGTATATTGGCAACGTATCGTTGTCTACGTTCACAAGAACCAAAACCGGAACAACATTAGACTACTCAGTTGCGCCCTAATAATATAACTTTAGAAACAGTACTTTGTCTCATTCAACCGAACAAAGAGTGAAACCTAATTATATTGTTCAATTATGCCCCGGGAGTGTCTATTGGCAACGTATCGTTGTCTACGTTCACAAGAACCAAAACCGGAACAACATTAGACTACTCTTGCGCCTAACAAAGATAACTTTAGAAACAAGATACTTTGTCTCATTCCACCGAACAAAGAGTAAAACCTAACTATATTGTTCTATTATGCCCCGAGAGTGTATATTGGCAACGTATCGTTGTCTACGTTCACAAGAACCAAAACCGGAACAACATTAGACTACTCAGTTGCGCCCTAACAGAATAACTTTAGAAACAGTACTTTTTCTCATTCAACCGAACAAAGAGTGAAACCCAATTATATCGTTCTATTATGCCCCGAGAGTGTATATTGCTAACGTATCGTTGTCTAGGTTCACAAGAACCAAAACTGGAACAACATTGGACTACTCAGTTGCGCCCTAACAGTATAACTTTAGAAACAGTACTTTTTCTCATTCAATCGAACAAAGAGTGAAACCTAATTATATTGTTCTATTATGCCCCAAGAGTGTATATTGGCAACGTATCGTTGTCTACGTTCACAAGAACCAAAACCGGAACAACATTAGACTACTCAGTTGCGCCCTAACAGTATAACTTTAGAAACAGTACTTTTTCTCATTCAACCGAACAAAGAGTGAAACCCAATTATATTGTTCTATTTTGCCCCGAGAGTGTATATTGGCAACGTATCGTTGTCTACGTTCACAAGAACCAAAACCGGAACAACATTAGACTACTCAGTTGCGCCCTAACAGTATAACTTTAGAAACAGTACTTTTTCTCATTCAACCGAACAAAGAGTGAAACCCAATTATATTGTTCTATTATGCCCCAAGAGTGTATATTGGCAACGTATCGTTGTCCACGTTCACAAGAACCGAAACCGGAACAACATTAGACTACTAAGTTGCGCCCTAACAGTTTAACTTTAGAAACAGTACTTTTTCTCATTCAATCGAATAAAGAGTGAAACCTAATTATATTGTTCTATTACGCCCCGAGAGTGTATATTGGCAACTTATCGTTGTCTACGTTCACAAGAACCAAAACCGGAACAACATTAGACAACTCAGTTGCGCCCTAACGATAACTTTGGAAACATTAGTTTTTCTCATTCCACCGAACAAAGAGTAAAACCTAATTATATTGTTCAATTCTGCCCTGAGAGTGTGTATTGGCAACCTATCGTTGTCCACATTCACAAGAACCAAACCCGAACAACATTAGACTACTCGTTGCGCCTAATAATATAACATTAGAAAGCGTACTTTGTCTCATTCAACCGAACAAAGAGTGAAACCTAATTATATTGTTCAATTATGCCCCGGGAGTGTCTATAGGCAACGTATCGTTGTCTACGCTCACAAGAACCAAAACCGGAACAACATTAGACTACTCAGTTGCGCCCTAACAGTATAACTTTAGAAACAGTACTTTTTCTTATACAACCGAACACAGAGTGAAACCCAATTATTTTGTTCTATTTTGCCCCGAGAGTGTATACTGGCAACGTATCGTTGTCTACGTTTACAAGAACCAAAACCGGAACAACATTAGACAACTCGCCCCTAACAAAGATAACTTTAGAAACAAGATTTTTCTCATTCAATCGAACAAAGAGTGAAACCCAATTATATTGTTCTATTATGACCCAAGAGTGTATATTGGCAACGTATCGTTGTCCACGTTCACAAGAACCGAAACCGGAACAACATTAGACTACTAAGTTGCGCCCTAACAGTATAACTTTAGAAACAGTACTTTTTCTCATTCAATCGAACAAAGTGTGAAACCTAATTATATTGTTCTATTACGCCCCGAGAGTGTATATTGGCAACTTATGGTTGTCTACGTTCACAAGAACCAAAACCGGAACAACATTAGACAACTCAGTTGCGCCCTAACAGTATAACTTTGGAAACAGTAGTTTTTCTCATTCCACCGAACAAAGAGTAAAACCTAATTATATTATTCAATTATGCCCTGAGAGTGTATTGGCAACCTATCGTTGTCCACGTTCACAAGAACCAAACCCGGAACAACATTAGACTACTCAGTTGCGCCCTAATAATATAACATTAGAAACTGTACTTTTTCTCATTCAACCGAACAAAGAGTGAAACCTAATTATATTGTTCAATTATGCCCCGAGAGTGTATATTGGCAACGTATCGTTGTCTACGTTCACAAGAACCAAAACCGAAACAACATTAGACAACTCAGTTGCGCCCTAACAGTATAACTTTAGAAACAGTACTTTGTCTCATTCCACCGAACAAAGAGTAAAACCTAATTATATTGTTCTATTAGGCCCCGAGAGTAATATTGGCAACGTATCGTTGTCTACGTTCAGAAGAACCAAAACCGGAACAACATTAGACTACTCAGTTGCGCCCTAACAGTATAACTTTAGAAACAGTACTTTTTCTCATTCAACCGAACAAAGAGTGAAACCCAATTATATCGTTCTATTATGCCCCGAGAGTGTATATTGCTAACGTATCGTTGTCTAGATTCACAAGTACCAAAGCTGAACAACATTGGACTACTCGATTTGCGCCCTAACAGTATAACTTTAGAAACAGTACTTTTTCTCATTCAATCGAACAAAGAGTGAAACCTAATTATATTGTTCTATTATGCCCCAAGAGTGTATATTGGCAACGTATCGTTGTCCACGTTCACAAGAACCAAAACCGGAACAACATTAGACTACTCAGTTGCGACCTAACGGTATAACTTTAGAAAGATTTTTCTCATTCAACCGAACAAAGAGTGAAACCCAATTATATTGTTCTATTTTGCCCCGAGAGTGTATATTGGCAACGTATCGTTGTCTACGTTCACAAGAACCAAAACCGGAACAACATTAGACTACTCAGTTGCGCCCTAACAGTATAACTTTGAAAACGATACTTTTTCTCATTCAACCGAACAAAGAGTGAAACCCAATTATATTGTTCTATTATGCCCCAAGAGTGTATATTGGCAACGTATCGTTGTCCACGTTCACAAGAACCGAAACCGGAACAACATTAGACTACTAAGTTGCGCCCTAACAGTTTAACTTTAGAAACAGTACTTTTTCTCATTCAATCGAATAAAGAGTGAAACCTAATTATATTGTTCTATTACGCCCCGAGAGTGTATATTGGCAACTTATCGTTGTCTACGTTCACAAGAACCAAAGCCGGAACAACATTAGACAACTCAGTTGCGCCCTAACAGTATAACTTTGGAAACAGTTGTTTTTCTCATTCCACCGAACAAAGAGTAAAACCTAATTATATTGTTCAATTATGCCCTGAGAGTGTGTATTGGCAACCTATCGTTGTCCACATTCACAAGAACCAAACCCGGAACAACATTAGACTACTCAGTTGCGCCCTAATAATATAACATTAGAAACTGTACTTTGTCTCATTCAACCGAACAAAGAGTGAAACCTAATTATATTGTACTATTATGCCCCGGGAGTGTCTATTGGCAACGTATCGTTGTCTACGCTCACAAGAACCAAAACCGGAACAACATTAGACTACTCAGTTGCGCCCTAACAGTATAACTTTAGAAACAGTACTTTTTCTTATACAACCGAACACAGAGTGAAACCCAATTATTTTGTTCTATTTTGCCCCGAGAGTGTATACTGGCAACGTATCGTTGTCTACGTTCACAAGAACCAAAACCGGAACAATATTAGACAACTCAGTTGCGCCCTAACAGTATTACTTTAGAAACAGTACTTTTTCTCATTCAACCGAACAAAGAGTGAAACCCAATTATATTGTTCTATTATGCCCCGAGAGTGTATATTGGCAACGTATCGTTGTCTACGTTCACAAGAACCGAAACCGGAACAACATTAGACTACTAAGTTGCGCCCTAACAGTATAACTTTAGAAACAATACTTTTTCCCATCCAACCGAACAAAGAGTGAAACCCAATTATATTGTTCTATTACGCCCTGAGAGTGTATATTGGCAACTTATCGTTGTCTACGTTCACAAGAACCAAAACCGGAACAACATTAGACAACTCAGTTGCGCCCTAACAGTATAACTTTGGAAACAGTACTTTTTCTCATTCCACCGAACAAAGAGTAAAACCTAATTATATTGTTCTATTATGCCCCGAGAGTGTGTATTGGCAACGTAACGTTGTCTACGTTCGCAAGAACCAAAACCGGAACAACATTAGACTACTCAGTTGCGCCCTAACAATATAACTGTAGAAACAGTACTGTTTCTCATTCAACCGAACAAAGAGTGAAACCTAATTATATTGTTCAATTATGCCCCTGGAGTGTCTATTGGCAACGTATCGTTGTCTACGTTCAGAAGAACCAAAACCGGAACAACATTAGACTACTCAGTTGCGCCCTAACAGTATAACTTTAGAAACAGTACTTTTTCTCATTCAACCGAACAAAGAGTGAAACCCAATTATATCGTTCTATTATGCCCCGAGAGTGTATATTGCTAACGTATCGTTGTCTAGGTTCACAAGAACCCAAGCGGAACAACATTAGACTACTAAATTGCGCCCTAACAGTATAACTTTAGAAAGAGTACTTTTTCTAATTCAACCGAACAATGAGTGAAAACTAATTAAATTGTTCCATTATGTCCCGAGAGTGTATATTGGCAACGTTTCTTTGTCTACGTTCACAAGAACCAAAACCGGAAAAACATTAGACTACTCAATTGCGCCCTAACAGTATAACTTTAGAAACAATTCTTTTTCTCATTCAACCGAACAAAGAGTGAAACCCAATTATATTGTTCTATTATGCCCCGAGAGTGTCTATTGGCAACTTATCGTTCTCTACGTTCACAAGAACCAAAAACCGAACAACATTTGACAACTCGTTGCGCCTTTAACAAGATAACTTTGAAAACAAGATTTATTCTCATTCCACCGAACAAAGAGTAAAACCTAATTATATTGTTCTATTATGCCCCGAGAGTGTCGATTGGCAACGTATCGTTGTCTACGTTCACAAGAACCAAAACCGGAACAACATTAGACTACTCAGTTGCGCCCTAACAGTATAACTTTAGAAACAGTACTTTTTCTCATTCAATCGAACAAAGAGTGAAACCCAATTATATTGTTCTATTATGACCCAAGAGTGTATATTGGCAACGTATCGTTGTCCACGTTCACAAGAACCGAAACCGAAACAACATTAGACTACTAAGTTGCGCCCTAACAGTATAACTTTAGAAACAATACTTTTTCCCATCCAACCGAACAAAGAGTGAAACCCAATTATATTGTTCTATTATTACGAGAGTGTATATTGGCAACTTATCGTTGTCTACGTTCACAAAAGCCAAAACCGGAACAACATTGGACAACCCAGTTGCGCCCTAACAGTATAACTTTGGAAACAGTACTTTTTCTCATTCCACCGAACAAAGAGTAAAACCTAATTATATTGTTCAATTATGCCCGGAGTGTGTGTATTGGCAACCTATCGTTGTCTACGTTCACAAGAACCAAACCCGGAACAACATTAGACTACTCAGTTGCGCCCTAATAATATAACTTTAGAAACAGTACTTTTTCTCATTCAACCGAACAAAGAGTGAAACCTAATTATATTGTTCAATTATGCCCCGGGAGTGTCTATTGGCAACGTATCGTTGTCTACGTTCACAAGAACCAAAACCGGAACAACATTAGACTACTCAGTTGCGCCCTAACAGTATAACTTTAGAAACAGTACTTTTTCTCATTCAACCGAACAAAGAGTGAAACCCAATTATATTGTTCTATTTTGCCCCGAGAGTGTATATTGGCAACGTATCGTTGTCTACGTTCACAAGAACCAAAACCGGAACAACATTAGACTACTCAGTTGCGCCCTAACAGTATAACTTTAGAAACAGTACTTTTTCTCATTCAACCGAACAAAGAGTGAAACCCAATTATATTGTTCTATTATGCCCCAAGAGTGTATATTGGCAACGTATCGTTGTCCACGTTCACAAGAACCGAAACCGGAACAACATTAGACTAAGTTGCGCCCTAACAGTATAACTTTAGAAACAGTACTTTTTCTCATTCAATCGAATAAAGAGTGAAACCTAATTATATTGTTCTAATATACCCCGAGAGTGTATATTGGCAACTTATCGTTGTCTACGTTCACAAGAACCAAAACCGGAACAACATTAGACAACTCAGTTGCGCCCTAACAGTATAACTTTAGAAACAGTACTTTTTCTCATTCCACCGAACAAAGAGTAAAACCTAATTATATTGTTCTATTATGCCCCGAGAGTGTATATTGGCAACGTATCGTTGTCTACGTTCACAAGAACCAAAACCGGAACAACATTAGACTACTCAGTTGCGCTCTAACAGTATAACTTTAGAAACAGTACTTTTTCTCATTCAACCGAACAAAGAGTGAAACCCAATTATATTGTTCTATTATGCCCCGAGAGTGTATATTGGCAACGTATCGTTGTCTACGTTCAGAAGAACCAAAATCGGAACAACATTAGACTACTCAGTTGCGCCCTAACAGTATAACTTTAGAAACAGTACTTTTTCTTTTTCAACCGAACACAGAGTGAAACCCAATTATTTTGTTCTATTTTGCCCCGAGAGTGTATACTGGCAACGTATCCTTGTCTACGTTCACAAGAACCAAAACCGGAACAACATTAGACAACTCGATTGCGCCTAACGTATAACTTTAGAAATAGTACTTTTTCTCATTCAATCGAACAAAGAGTGAAACCCAATTATATTGTTCTATTATGCCCCGAGAGTGTATATTGGCAACGTATCGTTGTCTACGTTCACAAGAACCAAAACCGGAACAACATTAGACTACTAAGTTGCGCCCTAACAGTATAACTTTAGAAACAATACTTTTTCCCATCCAACCGAACAAAGAGTGAAACCTAATTATATTGTTCTATTACGCCCCGAGAGTGTATATTGGCAACTTATCGTTGTCTACGTTCACAAGAACCAAAACCGGAACAACATTAGACAACTCAGTTGCGCCCTAACAGTATAACTTTAGAAATAGTACTTTTTCTCATTCAACCGAACAAAGAGTGAAACCCAATTATATTGTTCTATTATGCCCCGAGAGTGTATATTGGCAACGTATCGTTGTCTACGTTCGGAAGAACCAAAACCGGAACAACATTAGACTACTCAGTTGCGCCCTAACAGTATAACTTTAGAAACAGTACTTTTTCTCATTCAACCGAACAAAGAGTGAAACCCAATTATATTGTTCTATTATGCCCCAAGAGTGTATATTGGCAACGTATCGTTGTCCACGTTCACAAGAACCAAAACCGGAACAACATTAGACTACTCAGTTGCGCCCTAACAGTATAACTTTAGAAACAGTACTTTTTCTCATTCAATCGAACAAAGAGTGAAACCTAATTATATTGTTCTATTTTGCCCCGAGAGTGTATATTGGCAACGTATCGTTGTCTACGTTCACAAGAACCAAAACCGGAACAACATTAGACAACTCAGTTGCGCCCTGACAGTATAACTTTGGAAACAGCAGTTTTTCTCATTCCACCGAACAAAGAGTAAAACCTAATTATATTGTTCAATTATGCCCTGAGAGTGTGTATTGGCAACCTATCGTTGTCTACGTTCAGTAGAACCAAACCCGGAACAACATTAGACTACTCAGTTGCGCCCTAACAGTATAACATTAGAAACAGTACTTTGTCTCATTCAACCGAACAAAGAGTGAAACCTATTTATATTGTTCAATTATGCCCCGGGAGTGTCTATTGGCAACGTATCGTTGTCTACGTTCACAAGAACCAAAATCGGAACAACATTAGACTACTCAGTTGCGCCCTAACAGTATAACTTTAGAAACAGTACTTTTTCTCATTCAACCGAACAAAGAGTGAAACCCAATTATATTGTTCTATTATGCCCCGAGAGTGTTTATTGGCAACGTATCGTTGTCTACGTTCAGAAGAACCAAAACCGGAACAACATTAGACTACTCAGTTGCGCCCTAACAGTATAACTTTAGAAACAGTACTTTTTCTCATTCAACCGAACAAAGAGTGAAACCCAATTATTTTGTTCTATTATGCCCGAGAGTGTATACGGCAACGTATCGTTGTCTACGTTCACAAGAACCAAAACCGGAACAACATTAGACTACTCAGTTGCGCCCTAACAGTATAACTTTAGAAACGGTACTTTTTCTCATTCAATCGAACAAAGAGTGAAACCCAATTATATTGTTCTATTATGACCCAAGAGTGTATATTGGCAACGTATCGTTGTCCACGTTCACAAGAACCGAAACCGGAACAACATTAGACTACTAAGTTGCGCCCTAACAGTATAACTTTAGAAACAATACTTTTTCCCATCCAACCGAACAAAGAGTGAAACCCAATTATATTGTTCTATTACGCCCTGAGAGTGTATATTGGCAACTTATCGATGTCTACGTTCACAAGAACCAAAACCGGAACAACATTAGACAACTCAGTAGCGCCCTAACAGTATAACTTTAGAAACAGTACTTTTTCTCATTCAACCGAACAAAGAGTGAAACCTAATTATATTGTTCTATTATTCCCCGAGAGTGTATATTGGCAACCTATCGTTGTCTACGTTTACAAGAACCAAAACCGGAACAACATTAGACTACTCAGTTGCGCCCTAACAGTATAACTTTAGAAACAGTACTTTTTCTCATTCAACCGAACAAAGAGTGAAACATAATTATATTGTTCAATTATGCCCTGGGAGTGTCTATTGGCAACGTATCGTTGTCTACGTTCACAAGAACCAAAACCGGAACAACATTAGACTACTCAGTTGCGCCCTAACAGTATAACTTTAGAAACAGTACTTTTTCTCATTCAACCGAACAAAGAGTGAAACCCAATTATATTGTTCTATTTTGCCTCGAGAGTGTATATTGGCAACGTATCGTTGTCTACGTTCACAAGAACCAATACCGGAACAACATTAGACTACTCAGTTGCGCCCTAACAGTATAACTTTAGAAACAGTACTTTTTCTCATTCAACCGAACAAAGAGTGAAACCCAATTATATTGTTCTATTATGCCCCAAGAGTGTATATTGGCAACGTATCGTTGTCCACGTTCACAAGAACCGAAACCGGAACAACATTAGACTACTAAGTTGCGCCCTAACAGTATAACTTTAGAAACAGTACTTTTTCTCATTCAATCGAACAAAGAGTGAAACCTAATTATATTGTTCTATTACGCCCCGAGAGTGTATATTGGCAACTTATCGTTGTCTACGTTCACAAGAACCAAAACCGGAACAACATTAGACAACTCAGTTGCGCCCTAACAGTATAACTTTGGAAACAGTAGTTTTTCTCATTCCACCGAACAAAGAGTAAAACCTAATTATATTGTTCAATTATGCCCTGAGAGTGTGTATTGGCAACCTATCGTTGTCTACGTTCACAAGAACCAAACCCGGAACAACATTAGACTACTCAGTTGCGCCCTAATAATATAACATTAGAAACTGTACTTTGTCTCATTCAACCGAACAAAGAGTGAAACCTAATTATATTGTTCAATTATGCCCGGGAGTGTCTATTGGCAACGTATCGTTGTCTACGTTCACAAGAACCAAAACCGGAACAACATTAGACTACTCAGTTGCGCCCTAACAGTATAACTTTAGAAACAGTACTTTTTCTCATTCAACCGAACAAAGAGTGAAAGCCAATTATATTGTTCTATTTTTCCCCGAGAGTGTATATTGGCAACGTATCGTTGTCTACCTTCACAAGAACCAAAACCGGAACAACATTAGACTACTCAGTTGCGCCCTAACAGTATAACTTTAGAAACAGTACTTTTTCTTATTCAACCGAACACAGAGTGAAACCCAATTATTTTGTTCTATTTTGCCCCGAGAGTGTATACTGGCAACGTATCGTTGTCTATGTTCACAAGAACCAAAACCGGAACAACATTAGACAACTCAGTTGCGCCCTAACAGTATAACTTTAGAAACAGTACTTTGTCTCATTCTACCGAACATAGAGTAAAACCTAATTATATTGTTCTATTTTGCCCCGAGAGTAATATTGGCAACGTATCGTTGTCTACGTTCAGAAGAACCAAAACCGGAACAACATTAGACTACTCAGTTGCGCCATAACAGTATAACTTTAGAAACAGTACTTTTTCTCATTCAACCGAACAAAGAGTGAAACCCAATTATATCGTTCTATTATGCCCCGAGAGTGTATATTGCTAACGTATCGTTGTCTAGGTTCACAAGAACCAAAACAGGAACAACATTAGACTACTAAATTGCGCCCTAACAGTATAACTTTAGAAAGAGTACTTTTTCTAATTCAACCGAACAATGAGTGAAAACTAATTAAATTGTTCCATTATGCCCCGAGAGTGTATATTGGCAACGTTTCTTTGTCTACGTTCACAAGAACCAAAACCGGCACAACATTAGACTACTCAGTTGCGCCCTAACAGTATAACTTTAGAAACAGTACTTTTTCTCATTCAACCGAACAAAGAGTGAAACCCAATTATATTGTTCTATTATGCCCCAAGAGTGTATATTGGCAACGTATCGTTGTCCACGTTCACAAGAACCGAAACCGGAACAACATTAGACTACTAAGTTGCGCCCTAACAGTATAACTTTAGAAACAGTACTTTTTCTCATTCAATCGAACAAAGAGTGAAACCTAATTATATTGTTCTATTACGCCCCGAGAGTGTATATTGGCAACTTATCGTTGTCTACGTTCACAAGAACCAAAACCGGAACAACATTAGACAACTCAGTTGCGCCCTAACAGTATAACTTTGGAAACAGTAGTTTTTCTCATTCCACCGAACAAAGAGTAAAACCTAATTATATTGTTCAATTATGCCCTGAGAGTGTGTATTGGCAACCTATCGTTGTCTACGTTCACAAGAACCAAAACCGGAACAACATTAGACTACTCAGTTGCGCCCTAACAGTATAACTTTAGAAACATTACTTTTTCTCATTCAACCGAACAAAGAGTGAAACCCAATTATATCGTTCTATTATGCCCCGAGAGTGTATATTGCTAACGTATCGTTGTCTAGATTCACAAGAACCAAAACAGGAACAACATTAGACTACTAAATTGCGCCCTAACAGTATAACTTTAGAAAGAGTACTTTTTCTAATTCAACCGAACAAAGAGTGAAACCCAATTATATTGTTCTATTTTGCCCCGAGAGTGTATATTGGCAACGTTTCGTTGTCTACGTTCACAAGAACCAAAACCGGAACAACATTAGACAACTCAGTTGCGCCCTAACAGTATAACTTTAGAAACAGTACTTTTTCTCATTCAACCGAACAAAGAGTGAAACCCAATTATATTGTTCTATTATGCCCCGAGAGTGTCTATTGGCAACTTATCGTTGTCTACGTTCACAAGAACCAAAACCGGAACAACATTTGACAACTCAGTTGCGCCCTAACAGTATAACTTTGAAAACAGTACTTATTCTCATTCCACCGAACAAAGAGTAAAACCTAATTATATTGTTCTATTATGCCCCGAGAGTGTATATTGGCAACGTATCGTTGTCCACGTTCACAAGAACCGAAACCGGAACAACATTAGACTACTAAGTTGCGCCCTAACAGTATAACTTTAGAAACAATACTTTTTCCCATCCAACCGAACAAAGAGTGAAACCCAATTATATTGTTCTATTACGCCCTGAGAGTGTATATTGGCAACTTATCGTTGTCTACGTTCACAAGAACCAAAACCGGAACAACATTAGACAACTCAGTTGCGCCCTAACAGTATAACTTTGGAAACAGTACTTTTTCTCATTCCACCGAACAAAGAGTAAAACCTAATTATATTGTTCAATTATGCCCTGAGAGTGTGTATTGGCAACCTATCGTTGTCTACGTTCACAAGAACCAAAACCGGAACAACATTAGACTACTCAGTTGCGCCCTAACAGTATAACTTTAGAAACAGTACTTTTTCTCATTCAACCGAACAAAGAGTGAAACCCAATTCTATTGTTCTATTTTGCCCCTAGAGTGTATATTGGCAACGTATCGTTGTCTACGTTCACAAGAACCAAAACCGGAACAACATTAGACTACTCAGTTGCGCCCTAACAGTATAACTTTAGAAACAGTACTTTTTCTCATTCAATCGAACAAAGAGTGAAACCTAATTATATTGTTCTATTACGCCCCGAGAGTGTATATTGGCAACTTATCGTTGTCTACGTTCACAAGAACCAAAACCGGAACAACATTAGACAACTCAGTTGCGCCCTAACAGTATAACTTTAGAAACAGTACTTTGTCTCATTCCACCGAACAAAGAGTAAAACCTAATTATATTGTTCTATTATGCCCCGAGAGTAATATTGGCAACGTATTGTTGTCTACGTTTAGAAGAACCAAAACCGGAACAACATTAGACTACTCAGTTGCGCCCTAACAGTATAACTTTAGAAACAGTACTTTTTCTCATTCAACCGAACAAAGAGTGAAACCCAATTATATCGTTCTATTATGCCCCGAGAGTGTATATTGCCAACGTATCGTTGTCTAGGTTCACAAGAACTAAAACTGGAACAACATTAGACTACTAAATTGCGCCCTAACAGTATAACTTTAGAAAGAGTACTTTTTCTAATTCAACCGAAAAATGAGTGAAAACTAATTAAATTGTTCCATTATGCCCCGAGCGTGTATATTGGCAACGTTTCTTTGTCTACGTTCACAAGAACCAAAGCAGGAAATACATTAGACTACTCAGTTGCGCCCTAACAGTATAACTTTAGAAACAGTACTTTTTCTCATTCAACCGAACAAAGAGTGAAACCCAATTATATTGTTCTATTATGCCCCAAGAGTGTATATTGGCAACGTATCGTTGTCCACGTTCACAAGAACCGAAACCGGAACAACATTAGACTACTAAGTTGCGCCCTAACAGTATAACTTTAGAAACAGTACTTTTTCTCATTCAATCGAACAAAGAGTGAAACCCAATTATATTGTTCTATTACGCCCCGAGAGTGTATATTGGCAACTTATCGTTGTCTACGTTCACAAGAACCAAAACCGGAACAACATTAGACAACTCAGTTGCGCCCTAACAGTATAACTTTAGAAACAGTACTTTTTCTCATTCAACCGAACAAAGAGTAAAACCTAATTATATTGTTCTATTATGCCCCGAGAGTAATATTGGCAACGTATTGTTGTCTACGTTCAGAAGAACCAAAACCGGAACAACATTAGACTACTCAGTTGCGCCCTAACAGTATAACTTTAGAAACAGTACTTTTTCTCATTCAACCGAACAAAGAGTGAAACCCAATTATATCGTTCTATTATGCCCCGAGAGTGTATATTGGCAACGTATCGTTGTCTACGTTCACAAGAACCAAAACTGGAACAACATTAGACTACTAAATTGCGCCCTAACAGTATAACTTTAGAAAGAGTACTTTTTCTAATTCAACCGACCAATGAGTGAAAACTAATTAAATTGTTCCATTATGCCCCGAGAGTGTATATTGGCAACGTTTCTTTGTCTACGTTCACAAGAACCAAAACCGGAAATACATTAGACTACTCAATTGCGCCCTAACAGTATAACTTTAGAAACAGTACTTTTTCTCATTCAACCGAACAAAGAGTGAAACCCAATTATATTGTTCAATTATGCCCCGAGAGTGTCTATTGGCAACTTATCGTTGTCTACGTTCACAAGAACCAAAACCGGAACAACATTTGACAACTCAGTTGCGCCCTAACAGTATAACTTTGAAAACAGTACTTATTCTCATTCCACCAAACAAAGAGTAAAACCTAATTATATTGTTCTATTATGCCCCGAGAGTGTCTATTGGCAACGTATCGTTGTCTACGTTCACAAGAACCAAAACCGGAACAACATTAGACTACTCAATTGCGCCCTAACAGGATAACTTTAGAAACAGTACTTTTTCTCATTCAATCGAACAAAGAGTGAAACCCAATTATATTGTTCTATTATGACCCAAGAGTGTATATTGGCAACGTATCGTTGTCTACGTTCACAAGAACCAAAACCGGAACAACATTAGACTACTACGTTGCGCCTAACAAAGATAACTCTTTAGAAACAATACTTTTTCCCATCCAACCGAACAAAGAGTGAAACCCAATTATATTGTTCCATTACGCCCTGAGGGTGAATATTGGCAACTTATCGTTGTCTACGTTCACAAGAACCAAAACCGGAACAACATTAGACTACTCAGTTGCGCCCTAACAGTATAACTTTAGAAACAATACTTTTTCTCATTCAACCGAACAAAGAGTGAAACCCAATTATATCGTTCTATTATGCCCCGAGAGTGTATATTGCTAACGTATCGTTGTCTAGGTTCACAAGAACCAAAACAGGAACAACATTAGACTACTAAATTGCGCCCTAACAAAGATAACTTTAGAAAGAGTACTTTTTCTAATTCAACCGAAAAATGAGTGAAAACTAATTAAATTGTTCCATTATGCCCGAGAGTGTATATTGGCAACGTTTCTTTGTCTACATTCACTAGAACCAAAACCGGAACAACATTAGACTACTCAGTTGCGCCCTAACAGTATAACTTTAGAAACAGTACTTTTTCTCATTCAACCGAACAAAGAGTGAAACCCAATTCTATTGTTCTATTTTGCCCCGAGAGTGTATATTGGCAACGTATCGTTGTCTACGTTCACAAGAACCAAACCGGAACAACCTTAGACTACTCGCGCCCTAACAAAGATAACTTTAGAAATGATTTTTCTCATCCAACCGAACAAAGAGTGAAACCCAATTATATTGTTCTATTATGCCCCAAGAGTGTATATTGGCAACGTATCGTTGTCCACGTTCACAAGAACAAACCGAACAACATTAGACTACTAAGTTGCGCCTAACAAAGATAACTTTAGAAACAGTACTTTTTCTCATTCAATCGAACAAAGAGTGAAACCCAATTATATTGTTCTATTACGCCCCGAGAGTGTATATTGGCAACTTATCGTTGTCTACGTTCACAAGAACCAAAACCGGAACAACATTATACAACTCAGTTGCGCCCTAACAGTATAACTTTCGAAACAGTAGTTTTTCTCATTCCACCGAACAAAGAGTAAAACCTAATTATATTGTTCAATTATGCCCTGAGAGTGTGTATTGGCAACCTATCGTTGTCTACGTTCAAAAGAACCAAACCCGGAACAACATTAGACTACTCAGTTGCGCCCTACTAATATAACATTAGAAAGATTTCTTTGTCTCATTCAACCGAACAAAGAGTGAAACCCAATTATATTGTTCTATTATGCCCCAGGAGTGTCTATTGGCAACGTATCGTTGTCTACGTTCAAAAGAACCAAAACCGGAACAACATTAGACTACTCAGTTGCGCCCTAACAGTATAACTTTAGAAACAGTACTTTTTCTCATTCAACCGAACAAAGAGTGAAACCCAATTATATTGTTCTATTTTTCCCCGAGAGTGTATATTGGCAACGTATCGTTGTCTACCTTCACAAGAACCAAAACCGGAACAACATTAGACTACTCAGTTGCGCCCTAAGAGTATAACTTTAGAAACAGTACTTTTTCTTATTCAACCGAACACAGAGTGAAACCCAATTATTTTGTTCTATTTTGCCCCGAGAGTGTATACTGGCAACGTATCGTTGTCTACGTTCGCAAGAACCAAAACCGGAACAACATTAGACTACTCGATTGCGCCTAACCGTATAACTTTAGAAACAGTACTTTGTCTCATTCTACCGAACAAAGAGTAAAACCTAATTATATTGTTCTATTTTGCCCCGAGAGTAATATTGGCAATGTATCGTTGTCTACGTTCAGAAGAACCAAAACCGGAACAACATTAGACAACTCAGTTGCGCCCTAATATAATAACTTTAGAAACATTACTTTTTCTCATTCAACCGAACAAAGAGTGAAACCCAATTATATCGTTCTATTATGCCCCGAGAGTGTATATTGCTAACGTATCGTTGTCTAGATTCACAAGAACCAAAACTGGAACAACATTAGACTACTAAATTGCGCCTTAACAGTATAACTTTAGAAAGAGTACTTTTTCTAATTCAATCGAAAAATGAGTGAAAACTAATTAAATTGTTCCATTATGCCCCGAGCGTGTATATTGGCAACGTTTCTTTGTCTACGATCACAAGAACCAAAACCGAAAAACATTAGACTACTCAGTTGCGCCTAACGATAACTTTAGAAACAGTACTTTTTCTCATTCCACCGAACAAAGAGTGAAACCTAATTATATTGTTCTATTATGCCCCGAGAGTGTATATTGGCAACGTATCGTTGTCTACGTTAACAAGAACCAAAACCGGAACAACATTAGACTACTCAGTTGCGCCTAACAAAGATAACTTTGAAAACAAGATTTATTCTCATTCCACCGAACAAAGAGTAAAACCTAATTATATTGTTCTATTATGCCCCGAGAGTGTCTATTGGCAACGTATCGTTGTCTACGTTCACAAGAACCAAAACCGGAACAACATTAGACTACTCAGTTGCGCCCCATTCAATCGAACAAAGAGTGAAACCCAATTATATTGTTCTATTATGCCCCGAGAGTGTATATTGGCAACGTATCGTTATCTACGTTCACAAGAACCAAAATCGGAACAACATTAGACTACTAAGTTGCGCCCTAATAAAGATAACTTTAGAAACAATACTTTTTCCCATCCAACCGAACAAAGAGTGAAACCCAATTATATTGTTCTATTACGCCCTGAGGGTGTATATTGGCAACTTATCGTTGTCTACGTTCACTAGAACCAAAACCGGAACAACATTAGACAACTCAGTTGCGCCCTAACAGCATAACTTTGGAAACAGTACTTTTTCTCATTCCACCGAACAAAGAGTAAAACCTAATTATATTGTTCAATTATGCACTGAGAGTGTGTATTGGCAACCTATCGTTGTCTACTTTCACAAGAACCAGAACGGAACAACATTAGACTACTCAGTTGCGCCCTAATAATATAACTTTAGAAACAGTACTTTTTCTCATTCAACCGAACAAAGAGTGAAACCTAATTATATTGTTCAATTATGCCCCGGGAGTGTCTATTGGCAACGTATCGTTGTCTACGTTCACAAGAACCAAAACCGGAACAACATTAGACTACTCAGTTGCGCCTAACAAAGATAACTTTAGAAACAGTACTTTTTCTCATTCAACCGAACAAAGAGTGAAACCCAATTCTATTGTTCTATTTTGCCCCGAGAGTGTATATTGGCAACGTATCGTTGTCTACGTTCACAAGAACCAAAACCGGAACAACATTAGACTACTCAGTTGCGCCCTAACAATATAACATTAGAAACAGTACTTTTTCTCATTCAACCGAACAAAGAGTGAAACCCAATTATATTGTTCTATTATGCCCCAAGAGTGTATATTGGCAACGTATCGTTGTCCACGTTCACAAGAACCGAAACCGGAACAACATTAGACTACTAAGTTGCGCCCTAACAGTATAACTTTAGAAACAGTACTTTTTCTCATTCAATCGAACAAAGAGTGAAACCTAATTATAATGTTCTATTACGCCCCGAGAGTGTATATTCGCAACTTATCGTTGTCTACGTTCACAAGAACCAAAACCGAACAACATTAGACAACTTTGCGCCTAACAAGATAACTTTCGAAACGTAGTTTTTCTCATTCCACCGAACAAAGAGTAAAACCTAATTATATTGTTCAATTATGCCCTGAGAGTGTGTATTGGCAACCTATCGTTGTCTACGTTCAGTAGAACCAAACCCGAACAACATTAGACTACTCTTGCGCCTAATAGTATAACATTAGAAACAAGATTTGTCTCATTCAACCGAACAAAGAGTGAAACCTAATTATATTGTTCAATTATGCCCCGAGAGTGTCTATTGGCAACGTATCGTTGTCTACGTTCAAAAGAACCAAAACCGGAACAACATTAGACTACTCAGTTGCGCCCTAACAGTATAACTTTAGAAACAGTACTTTTTCTCATTCAACCGAACAAAGAGTGAAAGCCAATTATATTGTTCTATTTTTCCCCGAGAGTGTATATTGGCAACGTATCGTTGTCTACCTTCACAAGAACCAAAACCGGAACAACATTAGACTACTCAGTTGCGCCCTAACAGTATAACTTTAGAAACAGTACTTTTTCTCATTCAACCGAACAAAGAGTGAAACCCAATTATATTGTTCTATTATGCCCCAAGAGTGTATATTGGCAACGTATCGTTGTCCACGTTCACAAGAACCGAAACCGGAACAACATTAGACTACTAAGTTGCGCCCTAACAGTATAACTTTAGAAACAGTACTTTTTCTCATTCAACCGAACAAAGAGTGAAACCCAATTCTATTGTTCTATTTTGCCCCGAGAGTGTATATTGGCAACGTATCGTTGTCTACGTTCACAAGAACCAAAACCGGAACAACATTAGACTACTCAGTTGCGCCCTAACAGTATAACTTTAGAAACAAGATTTTTTCTCATTCCACCGAACAAAGAGTGAAACCTAATTATATTGTTCTATTATGCCCCGAGAGTGTATATTGGCAACGTATCGTTGTCCACGTTCACAAGAACCAAAACCGGAACAACATTAGACTACTCAGTTGCGCCCTAACAGTATAACTTTAGAAACAGTACTTTTTCTCATTCAACCGAACAAAGAGTGAAACCCAATTATATTGTTCTATTACGCCCCGAGAGTGTATATTGGCAACTTATCGTTGTCTACGTTCACAAGAACCAAAACCGAAACAACATTAGACAACTTTGCGCCTAACAAAGATAACTTTGGAAACAGTAGTTTTTCTCATTCCACCGAACAAAGAGTAAAACCTAATTATATTGTTCAATTATGCCCTGAGAGTGTGTATTGGCAACCTATCGTTGTCTACGTTCAGTAGAACCAAACCCGGAACAACATTAGACTACTCAGTTGCGCCTAATAGTATAACATTAGAAACAGTACTTTGTCTCATTCAACCGAACAAAGAGTGAAACCTAATTATATTGTTCAATTATGCCCCGGGAGTGTCTATTGGCAACGTATCGTTGTCTACGTTCAAAAGAACCAAAACCGGAACAACATTAGACTACTGCGCCCTAACAAAGATAACTTTAGAAACAAGATTTTTTTCTCATTCAACCGAACAAAGAGTGAAACCCAATTATATTGTTCTATTATGCCCCGAGAGTGTATATTGGCAACGTATCGTTGTCTACCTTCACAAGAACCAAAACCGGAACAACATTAGACTACTCAGTTGCGCCCTAACAGTATAACTTTAGAAACAAGATTTTTTTCTTATTCAACCGAACACGAGTGAAACCCAATTATTTTGTTCTATTTTGCCCGAGAGTGTATATTGGCAACGTATCGTTGTCTACGTTCACAAGAACCAAAACCGGAACAACATTAGACAACTCAGTTGCGCCCTAACCGTATAACTTTAGAAACAGTACTTTGTCTCATTCTACCGAACAAAGAGTAAAACCTAATTATATTGTTCTATTTTGCCCCGAGAGTAATATTGGCAACGTATCGTTGTCTACGTTCAGAACCAAACCGAACAACATTAGACTACTCATTGCGCCTAACAAGATAACTTTAGAAACAAGATTTTTCTCATTCAACCGAACAAAGAGTGAAACCCAATTATATCGTTCTATTATGCCCCGAGAGTGTATATTGCTAACGTATCGTTGTCTAGGTTCACAAGAACCAAAACTTGAACAACATTAGACTACTAAATTGCGCCTTAACAGTATAACTTTAGAAAGAGTACTTTTTCTAATTCAACCGAAAAATGAGTGAAAACTAATTAAATTGTTCCATTATGCCCCGAGAGTGTATATTGGCAACGTTTGTCTACGTTCACAAGAACCAAAACCGGAACAACATTAGACTACTCAGTTGCGCCCTAACAGTATAACTTTAGAAACAGTACTTTTTCTCATTCAACCGAACAAAGAGTGAAACCCAATTATATTGTTCTATTCTGCCCCGAGAGTGTCTATTCGCAACTTATCGTTGTCTACGTTCACAAGAACCAAAACCGAACATTTGACAACTCGAATACTTCAATGCGCCCTACCGCATAACTTTGAAAACAAAGAAGATTATTCTCATTCCACCGAACAAAGAGTAAAACCCAATTATATTGTTCTATTATGCCCCGAGAGTGTCTATTGGCAACGTATCGTTGTCTACGTTCACAAGAACCAAAACCGGAACAACATTAGACTACTCTGTTGCGCCCTAACAAAGATAACTTTAGAAACAGTACTTTTTCTCATTCAATCGAACAAAGAGTGAAACCCAATTATATTGTTCTATTATGACCCAAGAGTGTATATTGGCAACGTATCGTTGTCCACGTTCACAAGAACCGAAACCGGAACAACATTAGACTACTAAGTTGCGCCCTAACAGTATAACTTTAGAAACAATACTTTTTCCCATCCAACCGAACAAAGAGTGAAACCCAATTATATTGTTCCATTACGCCCTGAGGGTGTATATTGGCAACTTATCGTTGTCTACGTTCACAAGAACCAAAACCGGAACAACATTAGACAACTCTTGCGCCTAACAAGATAACTTTGGAAACAGTACTTTTTCTCATTCCACCGAACAAAGAGTAAAACCTAATTATATTATTCAATTATGCCCTGAGAGTGTGTATTGGCAACCTATCGTTGTCTACGTTCACAAGAACCAAACCCGAACAACATTAGACTACTCGATTGCGCCTAATAATATAACTTTAGAAACAGTACTTTTTCTTATTCAACCGAACACAGAGTGAAACCCAATAATTTTGTTCTATTTTGCCCCGAGAGTGTATACTGGCAACGTATCGTTGTCTACGTTCACAAGAACCAAAACCGGAACAACATTAGACAACTCAGTTGCGCCCTAACAGTATAACTTTAGAAACAGTACTTTTTCTCATTCCACCGAACAAAGAGTAAAATCTAATTATATTGTTCTATTTTGCCCCGAGAGTTTATATTTTCAATGTATCTTTGTCTTCGTTCAGAAGAACCAAAACCGGAACAACATTAGACTACTCGCTTGCGCCTAACAAAGATAACTTTAGAAACATTACTTTTTCTCATTCAACCGAACAAAGAGTGAAACCCAATTATATCGTTCTATTATGCCCCGAGAGTGTATATTGCTAACGTATCGTTGTCTAGATTCACAAGTACCAAAACTGGAACAACATTAGACTACTAAATTGCGCCTTAACAGTATAACTTTAGAAAGAGTACTTTTTCTAATTCAATCGAAAAATGAGTGAAAACTAATTAAATTGTTCCATTATGCCCCGAGCGTGTATATTGGCAACGTTTCTTTGTCTACGTTCACAAGAACCAAAACCGGAAAAACATTAGACTACTCAATTGCGCCCTAACAGTATAACTTTAGAAACAGTACTTTTTCTCATTCAACCGAACAAAGAGTGAAACCCAATTATATTGTTCTATTATGCCCCGAGAGTGTCTATTGGCAACTTATCGTTGTCTACGTTCACAAGAACCAAAACCGGAACAACATTTGACAACTTAGTTGCGCCTAACAAAGATAACTTTGAAAACAAGACTTTATTCTCATTCCACCGAACAAAGAGTAAAACCTAATTATATTGTTCTATTATGCCCCGAGAGTGTCTATTGGCAACGTATCGTTGTCTACGTTCACAAGAACCAAAACCGACCAACATTAGACTACTCGCTTGCGCCTAACAAGATAACTTTAGAAACAAGATTTTTCTCATTCAATCGAACAAAGAGTGAAACCCAATTATATTGTTCTATTATGACCCAAGAGTGTATATTGGCAACGTATCGTTGTCCACGTTCACAAGAACCAAACCTAACAACATTAGACTACTAAGTTGCGCCTAACAAAGATAACTTTAGAAACAGTACTTTTTCTCATTCAACCGAAAAAAGAGTGAAACCCATTTATATTGTTCTATTATGCCCCGAGAGTGTATATTGGCAACGTATCGTTGTCTACGTTCACAAGAACCTAAACCGGAACAACATTAGACAACTAAGTTGCGCCCTAACAGTATAACTTTAGAAACAGTACTTTTTCTCATTCCACCGAACAAAGAGTAAAACCTAATTATATTGTTCAATTATGCACTGAGAGTGTGTATTGGCAACCTATCGTTGTCTACTTTCACAAGAACCAAACCCGGAACAACATTAGACTACTCAGTTGCGCCCTAATAATATAACTTTAGAAACAGTACTTTTTCTCATTCAACCGAACAAAGAGTGAAACCTAATTATATTGTTCAATTATGCCCCGGGAGTGTCTATTGGCAACGTATCGTTGTCTACGTTCACAAGAACCAAAACCGGAACAACATTAGACTACTCAGTTGCGTCCTAACAGTATAACTTTAGAAACAGTACTTTTTCTCATTCAACCGAACAAAGAGTGAAACCCAATTCTATTGTTCTATTATGCTCCCCGAGTGTATCTTCGCAACGTATCGTTGTCTACGTTCACAAGAACCAAAACCGGAACAACAATAGACTACTCAGTTGCGCCCTAACAGTATAACTTTAGAAACAGTACTTTTTCTCATTCAACCGAACAAAGAGTGAAACCTAATTATATTGTTCTATTATGCCCCAAGAGTGTATATTAGCAACGTCTCGTTGTCTACGTTCACAAGAACCAAAACCGAACATTAGACTACTAAGTTGCGCCTAACAAAGATAACTTTAGAAACAAGATTTTTTTCTCATTCAACCGAACAAAGAGTGAAACCCAATTATATTGTTCTATTACGCCCTGAGAGTGTATATTGGCAACTTATCGTTGTCTACGTTCACAAGAACCAAAACCGGAACAACATTAGACAACTCAGTTGCGCCTAACAAGATAACTTTCAAACAATACTTTTTCTCATTCCACCGAACAAAGAGTAAAACCTAATTATATTGTTCAATTATGCCCTGAGAGTGTGTATTGGCAACCTATCGTTGTCTACGTTCAGTAGAACCAAACCCGGAACAACATTAGACTACTCTTGCGCCTAATAGTATAACATTAGAAACAAGATTTGTCTCATTCAACCGAACAAAGAGTGAAACCTAATTATATTGTTCAATTATGCCCGGAGTGTCTATTGGCAACGTATCGTTGTCTACGTTCAAAAGAACCAAAACCGAACAACATTAACAAGATAACTTTAGAAACAGTACTTTTTCTCATTCAACCGAACAAAGAGTGAAAGCCAATTATATTGTTCTATTTTTCCCCGAGAGTGTATATTGGCAACGTATCGTTGTCTACCTTCACAAGAACCAAACCGAACAACATTAGACTACTCGCTTGCGCCTAAGAGTATAACTTTAGAAACAAGATTTTTCTTATTCAACCGAACACGTAGTGAAACCCAATTATTTTGTTCTATTTTGCCCCGAGAGTGTATATGGCAACGTATCGTTGTCTACGTTCACAAGAACCAAAACCGAACAACATTAGACAAGCTTGCGCCTAACCGTATAACTTTAGAAACAGTACTTTGTCTCATTCTACCGAACAAAGAGTAAAACCTAATTATATTGTTCTATTTTGCCCCGAGAGTAATATTGGCAACGTATCGTTGTCTACGTTCAGAAGAACCAAAACCGGAACAACATTAGACTACTCATTGCGCCGTAACAAAGATAACTTTAGAAACAAGATTTTTCTCTCATTCAACCGAACAAAGAGTGAAACCCAATTATATCGTTCTATTATGCCCCGAGAGTGTATATTGCTAACGTATCGTTGTCTAGGTTCACAAGAACCAAAACAGGAACAACATTAGACTACTAAATTGCGCCTTAACAGTATAACTTTAGAAAGAGTACTTTTTCTAATTCAACCGAAAAATGAGTGAAAACTAATTAAATTGTTCCATTATGCCCCGAGAGTGTATATTGGCAACGTTTCTTTGTCTACGTTCACAAGAACCAAAACCGGAACAACATTAGACTACTCAATTGCGCCCTAACAGTATAACTTTAGAAACAATTCTTTTTCTCATTCAACCGAACAAAGAGTGAAAGCCAATTATATTGTTCTATTATGCCCCGAGAGTGTCTATTGGCAACTTATCGTTGTCTACGTTCACAAGAACCAAAACCGGAACAACATTTGACAACTCAGTTGCGCCCTAACAGTATAACTTTGAAAACAGTACTTATTCTCATTCCACCGAACAAAGAGTAAAACCTAATTATATTGTTCTATTATGCCCCGAGAGTGTCTATTGGCAACGTATCGTTGTCTACGTTCACAAGAACCAAAACCGGAACAACATTAGACTACTCAGTTGCGCCCTAACAGTATAACTTTAGAAACAACACTTTTTCTCATTCAATCGAACAAAGAGTGAAACCCAATTATATTGTTCTATTATGACCCAAGAGTGTATATTGGCAACGTATCGTTGTCCACGTTCACAAGAACCGAAACCGGAACAACATTAGACTACTAAGTTGCGCCTAACAGATAACTTTAGAAACAATACTTTTTCCCATCCAACCGAACAAAGAGTGAAACCCAATTATATTGTTCTATTACGCCCTGAGGGTGTATATTGGCAACTTATCGTTGTCTACGTTCACAAGAACCAAAACCGGAACAACATTAGACAACTCTTGCGCCTAACAAAGATAACTTTGGAAACAAGATTTTTCTCATTCCACCGAACAAAGAGTAAAACCTAATTATATTGTTCAATTATGCCTGAGAGTGTGTATTGGCAACCTATCGTTGTCTACGTTCACAAGAACCAAACCCGGAACAACATTAGACTACTCAGTTGCGCCCTAATAATATAACTTTAGAAACAGTACTTTTTATTATTCAACCGAACACAGAGTGAAACCAAATTATTTTGTTCTATTTTGCCCCGAGAGTGTATACTGGCAACGTATCGTTGTCTACGTTCACAAGAACCAAAACCGGAACAACATTAGACAACTCAGTTGCGCCCTAACCGTATAACTTTAGAAACAGTACTTTGTCTCATTCTACCGAACAAAGAGTAAAACCTAATTATATTGTTCTATTTTGCCCCGAGAGTAATATTGGCAATGTATCGTTGTCTACGTTCAGAAGAACCAAAACCGGAACAACATTAGACTACTCAGTTGCGCCCTAACAGTATAACTTTAGAAACAGTACTTTTTCTCATTCAACCGAACAAAGAGTGAAACCCAATTATATCGTTCTATTATGCCCCGAGAGTGTATATTGCTAACGTATCGTTGTCTAGATTCACAAGAACCAAACTGGAACAACATTAGACTACTAAATTGCGCCTTAACAAAGATAACTTTAGAAAGAGTACTTTTTCTAATTCAACCGAACAAAGAGTGAAACCCAATTATATTGTTCTATTATGCCCCGAGAGTGTATATTGGCAACGTATCGTTGTCTACGTTCACAAGAACCAAAACCGGAAAAACATTAGACTACTCAGTTGCGCCTAACAAAGATAACTTTAGAAACAAGATTTTTCTCATTCAACCGAACAAAGAGTGAAACCCAATTATATTGTTCTATTATGCCCCGAGAGTGTCTATTGGCAACTTATCGTTGTCTACGTTCACAAGAACCAAAACCGGAACAACATTTGACAACTCAGTTGCGCCTAACAAAGATAACTTTGAAAACAAGATTTCTTATTCTCATTCCACCGAACAAAGAGTAAAACCTAATTATATTGTTCTATTATGCCCCGAGAGTGTCTATTGGCAACGTATCGTTGTCTACGTTCACAAGAACCAAAACCGGACCAACATTAGACTACTCACTGCGCCTAACAAGATAACCTTAGAAACAAGATTTTTCTCATTCAATCGAACAAAGAGTGAAACCCAATTATATTGTTCTATTATGACCCAAGAGTGTATATTGGCAACGTATCGTTGTCCACGTTCACAAGAACCGAAACCGGAACAACATTAGACTACTAAGTTGCGCCCTAACAGTATAACTTTAGAAACAATACTTTTTCCCATCCAACCGAACAAAGAGTGAAACCCAATTATATTGTTCTATTACGCCCTGAGGGTGTATATTGGCAACTTATCGTTGTCTACGTTCACTAGAACCAAAACCGGAACAACATTAGACAACTAAGTTGCGCCCTAACAGTATAACTTTGGAAACAGTACTTTTTCTCATTCCACCGAACAAAGAGTAAAACCTAATTATATTGTTCAATTATGATTGTCTACTTTCACAAGAACCAAACCGAACAACATTAGACTACTCTTGCGCCTCTAATAATATAACTTTAGAAACAGATTTTTCTCATTCAACCGAACAAAGAGTGAAACCTAATTATATTATTCAATTATGCCCGGAGTGTCTATTGGCAACGTATCGTTGTCTACGTTCACAAGAACCAAAACCGGAACAACATTAGACTACTCGCTTGCGCCTAACAAAGATAACTTTAGAAACAAGATTTTTCTCATTCAACCGAACAAAGAGTGAAACCCAATTCTATTGTTCTATTTTGCCCCGAGAGTGTATATTGGCAACGTATCGTTGTCTACGTTCACAAGAACCAAACCGGAACAACATTAGACTACTCAGTTGCGCCCTAACAAAGATAACTTTAGAAACAAGATTTTTCTCATTCAACCGAACAAAGAGTGAAACCCAATTATATTGTTCTATTATGCCCCAAGAGTGTATATTGGCAACGTATCGTTGTCCACGTTCACAAGAACCGAAACCGGAAGAACATTAGACTACTAAGTTGCGCCCTAACAGTATAACTTTAGAAACAGTACTATTTCTCATTCAATCGAACAAAGAGTGAAACCTAATTATATTGTTCTATTACGCCACGAGAGTGTATATTGGCAACTTATAGTGGTCTACGTTCACAAGAACCAAAACCGAACAACATTAGACAACTTTGCGCCTAACAAAGATAACTTTCAAACGTAGTTTTTCTCATTCCACCGAACAAAGAGTAAAACCTAATTATATTGTTCAATTATGCCCCGAGAGTGTGTATTGGCAACCTATCGTTGTCTACGTTCACAAGAACCAAACCGAACAACATTAGACTACTCCTTGCGCCTAATAGTATAACTTTTGAAACAGTACTTTGTCTCATTCAACCGAACAAAGAGTGAAACCTAATTATATTGTTCAATTATGCCCCGGGAGTGTCTATTGGCAACGTATCGTTGTCTACGTTCAAAAGAACCAAAACCGGAACAACATTAGACTACTCAGTTGCGCCCTAACAGTATAACCTTAGAAACAGTACTTTTTCTCATTCAACCGAACAAAGAGTGAAAACCAATTATATTGTTCTATTTTGCCCCGAGAGTGTATATTGGCAACGTATCGTTGTCTACGTTCACAAGAACCAAAACCAGAACACCATTAGACTACTCAGTTGCGCCCTAACAGTAAAACTTTAGAAACAGTACTTTTTCTCATTCAACCGAACAAAGAGTGAAACCCAATTATATTGTTCTATTATGCCCCGAGAGTGTATATTGGCAACGTATCGTTGTCTACGTTCGTAAAAACCAAACCGGAACAACATCGACTACTCTTGCGCCTAACAAGATAACTTTAGAAACAGTACTTTTTCTCATTCCACCGAACAAAGAGTAAAACCTAATTATATTGTTCAATTATGCCCCGAGAGTGTATATTGGCAACGTATCGTAGTCTACGTTCACAAGAAGCGAAACCGGAACAACATTAGACTACTCAGTTGTGCCCTAACAGGATAACTTTAGAAAGAGTACTTTTTCTCATTCAACCGAACAAAGAGTGAAACCCAATTATATTGTTCTATTATGCCCCGAGAGTGTATGTTGGCAACGTATCGTTGTCTACGTTCACAAGAACCAAAACCGGAACAACATTAGACTACTCTGTTGCGCCCTAACAGTATAACTTTGGAAACAGTAGTTTTTCTCATTCCACCGAACAAAGAGTAAAACCCAATTATATTGTTCTATTATGCCCCGAGAGCGTATATTGGCAACGTATCGTTGTCTACGTTCACAAGAACCAAAACCGGACCAACATTAGACTACTACTCATACCTAATAGTATAACCGTAGAAACAAGATTTTTCTCATTCAACCGAACAAAGAGTGAAACCTAATTATTTTGTTCAATTATGCCCCGGGAGTGTCTATTGGCAACGTATCGTTGTCTACGTTCACATGAACCAAAACCGGAACAACATCAGACTACTCAGTTGCTCCCTAACAGTATAACTTTAGAGACAGTACTTTGTCTCATTCAACCGAACAAAGAGTGAAACCCAATTATATTGTTTTATTATGCCCAAAGAGTGTATATTGGCAACGTATCGTTGTCTACGTTCACAAGAACCGAAACCGGAACAACATTAGACGACTCAGTTGCGCCCTAACAGTATAACTTTAGAAAGAGTACGATTCAAATTGATCAAAGTCAAGTTAGACGACTCAGTTGCGAAACGAGAAACTGGACTATGATTCAAATTGATCAAAGTCAAGTTAGGAATGCCTTAGAGTGATTAAAGGCATTAAGTAAGCTAAAAGTGCATTGGAAATGACCTGTGCTGAAATCGGAGCAGAAACAGAAGATTTAAAATTTTCTGTGAGAAACGGGGCAGATAAATTAGCAGAAAATGCACAGTGTCGGAAAATTATGAAAACTGGAGGGTATGTCAGAATTATTATTATGAGGCTAGAATTAAAGTTTCATGCCATTCTGACACCCGAAAATGCCCAAAATTGGACTGTGCATTAGAGGGGTATTTTGGTAATTATAGATACAAGAGAGCTATTTGTATTTGACTTCTCTCTTGACCCTCATTACTTGCACCCTAAGCAAAGGAAAAGGCTCCTCTCTCTCTCTCTTTTGGCTGATAGAAAGAGAAGGAGAGAAAGAAGAGGAAAAGAAGAGAAGGAAGAAGAAGTTGGAGAAAGAGCTTGGATGAGTGAGATTTCCTCACTAGCCTTCTTCTTCATCGAGAGAAGAGTTTCTCAAGGTAGGCTTCAGATTTTCTAAAGCCTTATATTTCTAGGGTTTTGTTAGTTAGCCTTAGAATGGGATTTTAGAGAACTCTAGAATGCTAGCTAGTTGCTAGAAGCATAATCTAGAGACCGTTACGGCTGTTTTTGCCGCAGTTGTGAGCTAGGGCTCTAAAATGCGATTTTGCTAATGGTTAGGGTTTGATCTAGTTTAACCCTATGTTTATGATGGTTTTAGGCTCGGGAGCACTCCCGCGAAAACAGTTAGCGATTCCGACGAGCGAAAAGTGAGAAATCGAGCCGGAGCCTAATCGGCTCAAATTGCCGTAGAATGCGGCGAAGCCTTCGAGAATTCGGCGAAGTGCGCCGGTGGAGCCTACACGGTATTAGAAGGTGGGGGTGTCCATCCCGGACACTGGCCGCTCCTATGTCCGTATGTGCATATGTATATAGTATCGATCTAATGTAAATTGTCGAAAACAAGTTAGGGTAAGATACTCCTTTATTGCATGTAGTTCTAGCTAGTGTAGCTGGATATGCTTGACACTAGGGTAGAATACATGAATAAAGGCGAGTGATGACATTGAAACCCTAAAGTAGAAAAACTTATATGAGTTGGCAAAACTGAAAGACATTCCTTTATTTGCATGTGATTCTAGCTAGTGTAGCGTGATATGCTTGACACTAGGGTAGAATACATGAATAAAGGTGAATGATGACATTGAAACTCTAGTGTAAAGAACTTGTATGAGTTTGACCGAACTAAGAACAAACGACAACATAGATCGAGTGGCATCTAGTTGAATGATAACCTAGATCGAGTGGCATCTAGTTGAATGATAACCTAGATCGAGTGGCATCTAGTTCAATGATAACCTAGATCGAGTGGCATCTAGTAAATGAGAACATTGACAAATGACATGTTGAACTAGAGTCTAGGTGAACTCTATGCATGATGAACTAGAGGTGATAGTTCTGAGAGTTGTTAACCTTAGTTGATAGGGTATCCTCAGTTGGCGAGGATTGGATCATACTCACACAGTCTGTTTGAGCTTGTGGTGGTCGCTCCACACAAGCAGTGCACTCCGGAGTTGTCACACGAGCGGGGTAGCTCACCGGGTGGGATACGAGCGGGGTAGCTCCTCACCCATTGGACTGGGAGGTGAGTCGGGCGAAGGGCGGGGTAGCTCTTCACCTGTGAGATTTGAGCGGGGTAGCTCTTCACCTATGAGGTTTGAGCGGGGTAGCCCTTCACCTATTAGATTTGAGCGGGGTAGCTCATCACTGGGAGATTTGAGAGATCAGTAGAGGCGAAAGGCGGGGTAGCCCTTCACCTCTTCACCTACTAGATTTGTAGTGTGAGTTGAGGGCGAACCTTGAGGGTAAGCCAAGAGATTGAATAAAGACAAGAATATGTTTCCTGTTAAACATAGTAAAGTGATAGTTTCCTTATGCTGTACTTAGCATGATAGTTCTTAAACTATAGTGAGCATGCTTGTTTATACGGTTGTGTATAGTAGAAATATCGATAGCATGATTTACTTTTCCATATTATCGATAGCATGATTTATCGTTTTTCTATATAAATATCTATCTCGTGCATACCTATGCCGTATGGACCTAGTGGGGACATCGGTGGAGTCGGCGGCCGAACCCACTGGGAACTAAGGAAGTTAGTTCTCACCCCACCACTATTACAGTGGATAGCGCGAGTACCCCGGGCGAGGAGCGTGGCAAGGGCATAGCGCCCTAGTCCGAGGTAGCGGCCACCTATGGTATTAGAACCACCGTCATGTGTATGAGTGTGGAAATGATGTATAGATGAGAGGTTGTGAGATATGTGTATATATGTTATTTTGCAAGTCAAGGAAACTTGTTGTAAATGATGTTTGGGACGTTAATGTAATAGCTAAGTATTTCTCTCTTTTATACTTGTATGAATTTACTTGTTGTACTTGCTCTTGTTGGTATGCACTCTTAGTGCTTCGTTTAGTCGTGTGTGTTATAAGTTGATTGCCTGGAATCTTCTTGTACATGACTTGTGGTTGAGCCTTGGACGCTACAGGGGAGGTGCTGTCCGTCCGGCGTCTGTTTGACGTGCCCGTGCCGACCAAATTGGCGGTCGCGGGGCGTGACAGATAAGATGGTATCAGAGCCATAAGAGCAAGTAAAGAGAGAGTCTAGGACGACCTAGGAGAACCTAGGATGGAAGCCTAAGGCGATAGGTGCGTGAGGGGAACGTGGACCTATTGCGGTGGCGGAGGTTAAAGGATTGGGTCAAAAGGATTTTGTGTCTCTAGTAGGTACTAGAGATGGACTTGAGTGGTATAAATTCTTGACTCGAGGTGATTATGTAGGCGGCCGACGACATAATACTAAGAGCCCGTAATGAGTACGCTCGCGAGCTTCCGCCCGATTTTTGCTAATGAGTTATACGATTGTTAATTGCGTAGACGTTGTTGGTTTAAGTTGTTAACCAACTTGTTGCGTTTCAGGAGCTAATGTCACCTAGGAGAAGCGATACGCATAGGACCGTTCCGGTATCACCCCCGGTGGTGCCTGATCACGCGGAGTTGCCTGGGCAGACGAGCCGCCCGAGCAAGCCGAGTTGCCCGAGCAGGTGAGCTACCCGAGCAGCCGGGACGAGTATGGTGCGGGAGCCGCAAGCACAATGTTGGCGCTTGTCGGAGCAATGCAACGACAAGAGGTTCGATTTGGGCAGCTCCAATCGCTAGTGGAACGCCAAGCGGCGGCGGCGGTCGCGACGACAACGGTGGACCGTGATCCGCCTGCACCTTCGGTACAAGTACCAAATGTGCCCGAGGGTGAGGGGATTGCGGCGGCGCCGGCGGTGGTACCTTCCCCACCGGCGAGTGCTCCCTTGACGGCATCGGGTTCCGCTACACTTGATGCGGCGGCCGAGGAAGCGGAGCGAGAGCGTGGTTACACGGCGCTCGTAAAGTTTGCGAAGTTTCGCCCTCCGACGTTCGATGGTGAGGTGCTTGATCCATGGATTGTGGAGAATTGGTTGGCCACAATGGAGATGCTGTTTGAGAACACCTACGCCTGAACGGGATAAAGTCCATTTAGCCGCTCACCGTTTCGACAAGAGGGCTCGACTGTGGAGGGGAGTGAAGCGAGATAGATCCCGACCTTCCGCCAATTGATTGGGAGAAATTTCCGACTTATGTTCGCGGAGTATTTTCCGATAGTGACAAGAGAAAGATGCGGGAGGACTTCAGAAGCTAAAACAGGGTGGACGTTCGGTTCGGGAATATGAGCGGGAGTTCACTAATTATGTGAACTGTGTCCCCGATGTCGCGAGAACGGATCAGGAACGAGCGGAGTGCTTCGTTCGGGGACTTCGGTCCGATATTTTCCGGACGGTTCACGCCTTTAAGTTTTTATCCTTTGCGGAGGTGCTTGACCGTGCTTTGTGGGTCGAGCACGGAAATGTGTGCGTTCGAGAGGAACGCGAGACCTTCGACAAGGGCAACGGGAAAAAGCGCCCTGGCGGTAGTTCGGGTGGACAGATTAGTTCCAAGAAGCCCCCGAAGTACCCGAAGAGACAGACTGAGAGTCAGGGACCTGTACGATGTGTGATCTGCGGTGGGGAGCATCGCGCAGGGAATTGTGAGCATCGGGCGGGACGATGTTTTAGGTGTGGTCAGGCGGGGCATGTGCGCCGTCAGTGCCCAGAGGGATCGCCGCCTATCTCGTCTGTTGCATCTGCCTGCTGACTCGAGGCGCTTGGCGGAGTTCCGCCACCGCCGTATCCGCCGGACGTGCGCGGCGCCACGTCACCGAGGTGACCCGGTCGGCTCCGAGCGGTCCGAGTGTTTGCCGCTCGGCGAGGGACCTCGCTAGGGTCGAGGAACGTGACATCGTGGCAGGTATGATTTAATTATGGCAATCATACACTTCTGTAAGATATAGACTTAAAAATTGCATGCATTGTCTTGTGGTCGTGGGCTACTATTTATACGTTAATATAGTAGAGACCAAATGGACGGGTTGGTATACATACCCGGACATGCTTATGTGGTAAGAGTGTAGTGCCTGCTGGAGCAGGTAGAGAGCTAGATGGCACTAGCAAATTGCTGGTGATGGCCTATGGGTAAAACGGGACTCGTGATAGAGATGGAATTGGCGGACGCTCTCAAGGCAATGAGTGAAAGATTGCAGAGTCGAGCCATGGTAGTTGAGGATCTCTCGAGAGTCCGGAAATTTCGGACGTGATTCCTGTGAGAACGAGCAACAAAGTCGGATCGCTATTGAGAAAGTGGTTGGTTGGTGGCCAAGTGCATACACGTGGGCCTAGTAGTACCTCGAGGTGAGGTTGGCGGGGCGTGCTTGTGGCCGGTATGCATAGGCAGGGTTGCCTAATGCCGGACTTAGTGTACAGCGTGTATAGCGCTCGAGTGGAGGTACTCGTGGAGTGCGGTGTTGATTCAGCCGGGAGAGTGTGTTGGCAGTAGCACTTTAGCATTGCTAAGTGTGAAGCGGGCCATGGATCACTCGTGGGGCTGATGGTTCGCACTGGGTGCCTAGGAGCCGATAGTGATATGTGTTGCTCGGGTGAGCATGCCGTGTGAGATGACAGTTACGGGTACTGCTTGAGGACGATCCGTGCCTGGACCACTCGTGGACTGTGGAGCCTGGGCCCACGTGGACAGGCGCAGTCAGCTGTGAGTCACAGCGGCCCGGGGTAGGGCAGAGTTTTGGTCAGGACGATAGTCCGAGCTTAGACCCGGGAACGTGGAATGCCACGTGTTGGATCGTGAGATCGCGGATACACCGAGTGTGTACTGACCCAACCTGAGGATCTGTAGTGGTTTGGGGTCTTGTTTGTTTACTCCTAGTTGGAGTGTGTGCGAATTTCTAAATGAGAATCTCGCCAGGAAATGATAATTGGGTGCGCCGAAGCGAGAGACGCTAGGCGTAGTTGCGACGGGTTTAAGCGGTAGACCTATGTAAAGTTGGTGGCCTTTGGCTCACCTATGGAAACCGAGGATCGGTAAGGCCGGTAACTCTATTAATGAGTTTGGCTTAGATTCACGAACGGAGTGTTCGTGTGAGCTCGTTGCAATGACGAAGTTGAATTGGATGTGAAGCGCAAAGAGAAGCTCTTTGTATGCGGTGCTATGCACTTTCGGCGTTACGCTTAGTATGTGTGAGGGAATTTGGTCTCACATCTTTCGTAGTGGGCCTTTGGACAATTCCGATGAGTAAAAGGCCACTCCGAGATGGAAAAGTGCATTGGAATCCCCGATTGCCCGATAAATCGAGTTAGGGTATGAATTGGGTTGAATTGAGTTAGTTTCGAGGACGAAACTCCTTTTAAGGAGGGGAGGATGTAAGGACTCGAAATTGCGAAACGAGAAACTGGACTATGATTCAAATTGATCAAAGTCAAGTTAGGAATGCCTTAGAGTGATTAAAGGCATTAAGTAAGCTAAAAGTGCATTGGAAATGACGGGTACTGAAATCGGAGCGGAAATGTAAGATTTAAAATTTTCTCAGAGAAACGGCGTATAAATTAGCAGAAAATGCACAGTGTCGGAAAATTATGAAAACTGGAGGGTATGTCAGGATTATTATTATGAGGCTAGAATTAAAGTTTCATGCCATTCTGACACCCGAAAATGCCCAAAATTGGACTGTGCATTAGAGGGGTATTTTGGTAATTATAGATACAAGAGAGCTATTTGTATTTGACTTCTCTCTTGACCCTCATTACTTGCACCCTAAGCAAAGGAAAAGGCTCCTCTCTCTCTCTCTTTTTGCTAATAGAAAGAGAAGGAGAAAAGAAGAGAAAGAAGAGAAGAAGAAGCTGGGGAAAGAGCTTGGAGGAGTGGGAGTTCCCTCACTAGTCTTCTTCTTCATCGAGAGAAGAGTTTCTAAAGGTAGGCTTCAGATTTTCTAAAGCCTTATATTTCTAGGGTTTTGTTAGTTAGCCTTAGAATGGGATTTTAGAGAACTCTAGAATGCTAGCTAGTTGCTAGAAGCATAATCTAGAGACCGTTACGGCTGTTTTTGCCGAAGTTGTGAGCTAGGGCTCTAAAATGCGATTTTGCTAATGGTTAGGGTTTGATCTAGTTTAACCCTATGTTTATGATGGTTTTAGGCTCTGGAGCACTCCCGCGAAAACAGTTAGCGATTCCGACGAGCGAGTGCGGAGAAATCGAGCCGGGAGCCTAATCGGGCTCAAATTGCCGTAGAGGGCGGCGAAGCCTTCGAGAGTGCGGCGAAGTGCGCCGGTGGAGCCTACACGGTATTAGAAGGTGGGGGGTGTCCATCCCGAAGCAGCTGGGCTGCTCCCTATGTCTGTATGTGCATATGTATATAGTATCGATCTAATGTAAATTGTCGAAAACAAGTTAGGGTAAGATACTCCTTTATTGCATGTAGTTCTAGCTAGTGTAGCTGGATATGCTTGACACTAGGGTAGAATACATGAATAAAGGCGAGTGATGACATTGAAACCCTAAAGTAGAAAAACTTATATGAGTTGGCAAAACTGAAAGACATTCCTTTATTTGCATGTGATTCTAGCTAGTGTAGCGTGATATGCTTGACACTAGGGTAGAATACATGAATAAAGGTGAATGATGACATTGAAACTCTAGTGTAAAGAACTTGTATGAGTTTGACAGAACTAAGAACAAACGACAACATAGATCGAGTGGCATCTAGTTGAATGATAACCTAGATCGAGTGGCATCTAGTTGAATGATAACCTAGATCGAGTGGCATCTAGTTCAATGATAACCTAGATCGAGTGGCATCTAGTAAATGAGAACATTGACAAATGACATGTTGAACTAGAGTCTAGGTGAACTCTATGCATGATGAACTAGAGGTGATAGTTCTGAGAGTTGTTAACCTTAGTTGATAGGGTATCCTCAGTTGGCGAGGATTGGATCATACTCACACACCTGTTTGAGCTTGTGGTGGTGCACTCCGGAGTTGTCACACGAGCGGGGTAGCTCACCGGGTGGGATACGAGGGGTAGCTCCTCACCCATTGGACTGGGAGGTGAGTCGGGCGAAGGGCGGGGTAGCTCTTCACCTGTGAGATTTGAGCGGGGTAGCTCTTCACCTATGAGGTTTGAGCGGGGTAGCTCTTCACCTATTAGATTTGAGCGGGGTAGCTCATCACTGGGAGATTTGAGAGATCAGTAGAGGCGAAAGGCGGGGTAGCCCTTCACCTCTTCACCTACTAGATTTGTAGTGTGAGTTGAGGGCGAACCTTGAGGGTAAGCCAAGAGATTGAATAAAGACAAGAATATGTTTCCTGTTAAACATAGTAAAGTGATAGTTTCCTTATGCTGTACTTAGCATGATAGTTCTTAAACTATAGTGAGCATGCTTGTTTATACGGTTGTGTATAGTAGAAATATCGATAGCATGATTTACAGCTTTCCATATTATCTATATAAATATCTATCTGTGCATAACTATGCCGTATGGACCTAGTGGGGAGATCGGTGGAGTCGGCCGAACCCACCGGGAACTAAGGAAGTTAGTTCGCCCCCCACCACTATTCCGGGGGATAGCGCGAGTACCCCGGGCGAGGAGCGTGGCAAGGGCATAGCGCCCTAGTCCGAGGTAGCGGCCACCTATGGTATTAGAACCACCGTCATGTGTATGAGTGTGGAAATGATGTATAGATGAGAGGTTGTGAGATATGTGTATATATGTTATTTTGCAAGTCAAGGAAACTTGTTGTAAATGATGTTTGGGACGTTAATGTAATAGCTAAGTATTTCTCTCTTTTATACTTGTATGAATTTACTTGTTGTACTTGCTCTTGTTGGTATGCACTCTTAGTGCTTCGTTTAGTCGTGTATGTTATAAGTTGATTGCCTGGAATCTCCTTGTACATGACTTGTTGTTGAGCCTTGGACGGTACAGGGGAGGTGTTGTCCGTCCGGCGTCTGTTTGACGTGCCCGTGCCGACCAAATTGGCGGTCGCGGGGCGTGACAGTATAACTTTAGAAACAGTACTTTTTCTCATTCAACCGAACAAAGAGTGAAACCTAATTATTTTGTTCAATTATGCCCCGGGAGTGTCTATTGGCAACGTATCGTTGTCTACGTTCACAAGAACCAAAACCGGAACAACATCAGACTACTCAGTTGCTCCCTAATAGTATAACTTTAGAAACAGTACTTTTTCTCATTCAACCGAACAAAGAGTGAAACCCAATTATATTGTTCTATTATGCCCCGAGAGTGTATATTGGCAACGTATCGTTGTCTACGTTAACAAGAACCAAAACCGGAACAACATTAGACAACTCAGTTGCGCCCTAACAGTATAACTTTGGAAACAGTACTTTTTCTCATTCCACCGAACAAAGAGTAAAACCTAATTATATTGTTCTATTATGCCCCGAGAGTGTCTATTGCCAACGTATCGTTGTCTACGTTCACATGAACCAAAACCGCAACAATATTAGACTACTCAGTTGCGCCCTAACAGTATAACTTTAGAAACAGTACTTTTTCTCATTCAACCGAACAAAGAGTGAAACCCAATTATATTGTTTTATTATGCCCAAAGAGTGTATATTGGCAACGTATCGTTGTCTACGTTCACAAGAACCGAAACCGAACAACATTAGACGACTCGCTTGCGCCTAACAGTATAACTTTAGAAAGAGTACTTTTTCTCATTCAACCGAACAAAGAGTGAAACCTAATTATATTGTTCTATTATGCCCCGAGAGCGTATATTGGCAACGTATCGTTGTCTACGTTCACAAGAACCAAAACCGGAACAACATTAGACTACTCAGTTGCGCCCTAATAGTATAACTTTAGAAACAGTACTTTTTCTTATTCAACCGAACAAAGAGTGAAACCCAATTATATTGTTCTATTATGCCCCGAGAGTGTCTATTGGCAACGTATCGTTGTCTAAGTTCACAAGAACCAAAACCGCAACAATATTAGACAACAAACTATACAACAAGATAACTTTAGAAACAAGATTTTTCTCATTCAACCGAACAAAGAGTGAAACCCAATTATATTGTTTTATTATGCCCAAAGAGTGTATATTGGCAACGTATCGTTGTCTACGTTCACATGAACCCAAACCGAACAACATTAGACTACTCGCTGCGCCTAACAAGATAACTTTAGAAACAAGATTTTTCTCATTCAACCGAACAAAGAGTGAAACCCAATTATATTGTTCTATTTTGCCCCGAGAGTGTATATTGGCAACGTATCGTTGACTAAGTTCACAAGAACCAAAACCGGAACAAAATTAGACAACTCCGTTGTGCCCTAACAAAGATAACTTTGGAAACAAGATTTCTTTTCTCATTCCACCGAACAAAGAGTAAAACCTAAGTATATTGTTCTATTATGCCCCGAGTGTAAATTTGCAACATATCGATGTCACCGTTCACAAGAACCAAAACCGCACAACATTAGACTCCTCCGTTGCGCCCTAACAAGATAACTTTAGAAACAAGATTTTTCTCATTCAACCGAACAAAGAGTGAAACCCAATTATATTGTTCTATTATGCCCCGAGAGTGTATATTGGCAACGTATCGTTGACTAAGTTCACAAGAACCAAAATCGAACAACATTAGACTACTCATTGCGCCTAACAAAGATAACTTTAGAAACAGTACTTTTTCTCATTCAACCAAATAAAGAGTGAAACCCAATTATATTGTTCTATTATGCCCCGAGAGTGTATATTGGCAACGTATCGTTGTCTACGTTCACAAGAACCAAAACCGGAACAACATTAGACTACTCAATTGCGCCCTAACAGTATAACATTAGAAACAGTACTTTCTCTCATTCAACCGAACAAAGAGTGAAACCCAATTATATTGTTCTATTATGCCCCGAGAATGTATATTGGCAACGTATCGTTGTCTACCTTCACAAGAAGCGAAACCGGAACAACATTAGACTACTCATTGCGCCTAACAAAGATAACTTTAGAAACAAGAATTTTCTCATTCAACCGAGCAAAGAGTAAAACCCAATTATATTGTTCTATTTTGCCCCGAGAGTGTATATTGGCAACGTATAGTTGACTACGTTCACAAGAACCAAAACCGGAACAACATTAGACAACTTAGTTGCGCCCTAACAGCATAACTTTGGAAACAGTACTTTTTCTCATTCCACCGAACAAAGAGTAAAACCTAATTATATTGTTCTATTATGCCCCGGGAGTGTATATTGGCAACGTATCGTTGTCTACGTTCACAAGAACCAAAACCAGACCAACATTAGACTACCCATTGCGCCTAACAAGATAACTTTAGAAATGATTTCTCTCATTCAACCGAACAAAGAGTGAAACCCAATTATATTGTTCTATTATGCCCCGAGAGTGTATATTGGCAACGTGTCGTTGCCTACGTTCACAAGAACCAAAACCGGAACAACATTAGACTACTCAGTTGCGCCCTAACAAAGATAACTTTAGAAACAAGATTTTCTCTCATTCAACCGAACAAAGAGTCAAACCCACTTATATTGTTCTATTATGCCCCGAGAGTGTATATTCGCAACGTATCGTTGTCTACGTTCACAAGAAGCGAAACCGGAACAACATTACACTACTCAGTTGCGCCCTAACAGTATAACTTTAGAAACAGTACATTTTCTCATTGAACCGAACAAAGAGTGAAACCCAATTATATTGTTCTATTTTGCCCCGAGAGTGTATATTGGCAACGTATCGTTGACTACGTTCACAAGAACCAAAACCGGAACAACATTAGACAACTCGCTTGCGCCTAACAAAGATAACTTTGGAAACAAGATTTTTCTCATTCCACCGAACAAAGAGTAAAACCTAATTATATTGTTCAATTATGAGAGTGTATATTGGCAACGTATCGTTGACTAAGTTCACAAGAACCAAAATCGAACAACATTAGACTACTCGCTTGCGCCTAACAAAGATAACTTTAGAAATCGTACTTTCTCTCATTCTACCGAACAAAGAGTGAAATCCAATTATATTGTTCTATTATGCCCGGAGTGAATATCGGCAACGTATCGTTGTCTACGTTCACCGTAACAAGAACAGAACAACATTAGACTACTCAATCGAGCCCTAACAAGATAACATTAGAAAGATTTTCTCTCATTCAACCGAACAAAGAGTGAAACCCAATTATATTGTTCTATTATGCCCCGAGAATGTATATTGGCAACGTATCGTTGTCTACCTTCACAAGAAGCGAAACCGAACAACATTAGACTACTCGCTTGCGCCTAACAAAGGTTGTAACTTTAGAAACAAGAAATTTTCTCATTCAACCGAGCAAAGAGTGAAACCCAATTATATTGTTCTATTTTGCCCCGAGAGTGTATATTGGCAACGTAAAGTTGACTACGTTCACAAGAACCAAAACCGGAACAACATTAGACAACTTAGTTGCGCCCTAACAGCATAGCATAACTTTGGAAACAGTACTTTTTCTCATTCCACCGAACAAAGAGTAAAACCTAATTATATTGTTCAATTATGCCCCGAGAGTGTCTATTGGCAACGTATCGTTGTCTATGTTCACAAGAACCAAACCGAACAACATTAGACTACCCAATTGCGCCTAACAAAGATAACTTTAGAAATGATTTTCTCTCATTCAACCGAACGAAGAGTGAAATCCAATTATATTGTTCTATTATGCCCCGGAGTGAATATCGCAACGTATCGTTGTCTACGTTCACTGTAACTGCAACAGAACAACATTAGACTACTCAATTGCGCCTAACAAAGATAACTTTAGAAAGATTTCTCTCATTCAACCGAACAAAGAGTGAAACCCAATTATATTGTTCTATTATGCCCCGAGAATGTATATTGGCAACGTATCGTTGTCTACGTTCACAAGAAGCGAAACCGAACAACATTACACTACACTACTACTTGCGCCTAACAAGATAACTTTAGAAACAAGACATTTTCTCATTGAACCGAACAAAGAGTGAAACCCAATTATATTGTTCTATTTTGCCCCGAGAGTGTATATTGGCAACGTATCGTTGACTACGTTCACAAGAACCAAAACCGAACAACATTAGACAACTACTTGCGCCTAACAAAGATAACTTTGGAAACAAGATTTTTCTCATTCCACCGAACAAAGAGTAAAACCTAATTATATTGTTCAATTATGCCCGAGAGTGTCTATTGGCAACGTATCGTTGTCTACGTTCACAAGAACCAAACCGAACAACATTAGACTACTTGCGCCTAACAAGATAACTTTAGAAACAAGATTTTTCTCATTCAACCGAACAAAGAGTGAAATCTAATTATATTGTTCTATTATGCCCCGAGAGTGTATATTGGCAACGTATCGTTGTCTACGTTCACAAGAACCGAAACCGAACAACATTAGATTACTCATTGCGCCTCTAACCGTATAACTTTAGAAATGATTTTTCTCATTCAACCGAACAAAGAGTGAAACCCAATTATATTGTTTTATTATGGCCCCAGAGTGTATACGGCAACGTATCGTTGTCTACGTTCACAAGAACCGAAACCGAACAACATTAGATTACTCATTGCGCCTAACAAAGATAACTTTTGAAACAAGATTTTTCTCATTCAACCGAACATAGAGTGAAATCTAATTATATTGTTCTATTATGCCCCGAGAGTGTATATTGGCAACGTATCGTTGTCTACGTTCACAAGAACCGAAACCGAACAACATTAGATTACTCATGCGCCCTAACAAGATAACTTTGGAAACAAGATTTTTCTCATTCAACCGAACAAAGAGTGAAACCCAATTATATTGTTCCATTATTCCCCGGAGTGAATATCGCAACGTATCGTTGTCTACGTTCACAAGAACCAAAACCGGAACAACATTAGACAACTCAGTTGCGCCCTAACAGTATAACTTTAGAAACAGTACTTTTTCTCATTCAACCGAACAATGAGTGAAACCCAATTATATTGTTCTATTATGCCCCGAGAGTGTATATTGGCAACGTATCTTTGTCTACGTTCACAAGAACCAAAACCGGAACAACATTAGACTACTCAGTTGCGCCCTAACAGTATAACTTTAGAAACAGTACTTTTTCTCATTCAACCGAACAAAGAGTGAAAACCAATTATATTGTTCTATTATGCCTGTGGAGTGAATATCGCAACGTATCGTTGTCTACGTTCACAAGAACCGAAACCGGAACAACATTAGACGACTCATTGCGCCTAACAAGATAACTTTAGAAAGAGTACTTTTTCTCATTCAACCGAACAATGAGTGAAAACAAATTAAATTGTTCCATTATGCCACGAGAGCGTATATTGGCAACGTTTCTTTGTCTACGTTCACAAGAACCAAAACAGGAACAACATTAGACTACTCAGTTGCGCCCTAACAGTATAACTTTAGAAACAGTACTTTTTCTCATTCAACCGAACAAAGAGTGAAACCCAATTATATTGTTCTCTTTTGCCGCAAGAGTGTATATTGGCAACGTATCGTTGACTACGTTCACAAGAACCAAAATCGGAACAACATTAGACAACTCAGTTGCGCCCCAACAGTATAACTTTGGAAACAGTACTTTTTCTCATTCCACCGAACAAAGAGTAAAACCTAATTATATTGTTCTATTATGCCCCGAGAGTGTCTATTGGCAACGTATCGTTGTCTACGTTCACAAGAACCAAAACCGCAACAATATTAGACTACTCAGTTGCGCCCTAACAGTATAACTTTAGAAACAGTACTTTTTCTCATTCAACCGAACAAAGAGTGAAACCCAATTATATTGTTTTATTATGCCCAAAGAGTGTATATTGGCAACGTATCGTTGTCTACGTTCACAAGAACCGAAACCGAACAACATTAGACGACTCATTGCGCCTAACAAAGATAACTTTAGAAACAGTACTTTTTCTCATTCAACCGAACAATGAGTGAAAACAAATTAAATTGTTCCATTATGCCCCGAAAGTGTATATTGGCAACGTTTCTTTGTCTACGTTCACAAGAACCAAAACCGGAACAACATTAGACTACTCAGTTGCGCCCTAACAGTATAACTTTAGAAACAGTACTTTTTCTCATTCCACCGAACAAAGAGTAAAACCTAATTATATTGTTCTATTATGCCCCGAGAGTGTCTATTGGCAACGTATCGTTGTCTACGTTCACAAGAACCAAAACCGGAACAACATTAGACTACTCATTGCGCCTAACAAAGATAACTTTAGAAACAAAGATTTTTCTCATTCAACCGAACAAAGAGTGAAACCCAATTATATTGTTTTATTATGCCCAAAGAGTGTATATTGGCAACGTATCGTTGTCTACGTTCACATGAACTCAAACCGAACAACATTAGACTACTCGCGCCTAACAAAGATAACTTTAGAAACAGTACTTTTTCTCATTCAACCGAACAAAGAGTGAAACCCAATTATATTATTCTATTTTGCCCCGAGAGTGTATATTGGCAACGTATCGTTGACTAAGTTCACAAGAACCAAAACCGAACAACATTAGACAACTCGCTGCGCCTAACAAAGATAACTTTGGAAACAAGATTTTTCTCATTCCACCGACCAAAGAGTAAAACCTAAGTATATTATACTATTATGCCCCGAGAGTGTAAATTTGCAACATATCGATGTCACCGTTCACAAGAACCAAAACCGGTACAACATTAGACTCCTCCGTTGCGCCCTAACAAAGATAACTTTGGAAACAAGATTTTTCTCATTCCACCGAACAAAGAGTAAAACCTAATTATATTGTTCAATTATGCCCCGAGAGTGTCTATTGGCAACGTATCGTTGTCTACGTTCACAAGAACCAAACCGGAACAACATTAGACTACCCAGTTGCGCCCTAACAGTATAACTTTAGAAACAAGATTTTTATTTTTCAACCGAACAAAGGTGAAACCCAATTATATTGTTCTATTATACCCCGAGAGTGTATATTGCCAACGTATATTTGTCTAGGTTCACAAGAACCAAAACTGAACAACATTAGACTACTCAATTCCGCCCTAACAAGATAACATTAGAAAGAGTACTTTTTCTCATTCAACCGAGCAATGAGTGAAAACCAATTAAATTGTTCTATTATGCCCCGAGAGTGTATATTGGCAACGTATCGTTGTCTACGTTCACAAGAACCAAAACCGAACAACATTAGACAACTTGCGCCTAACAAGATAACTTTGGAAACAAAGATTTTTCTCATTCACCCGAACAAAGAGTAAAACCTAATTATATTGTTCAATTATGCCCCGAGAGTGTCTATATTGGCAACGTATCGTTGTCTACGTTCACAAGAACCAAACCGAACAACATTAGACTACCCATTGCGCCTAACAAAGATAACTTTAGAAACAAGATTTTTCTCATTCAACCGAACAAAGAGTGAAATCTAATTATATTGTTCTATTATGCCCCGAGAGTGTATATTGGCAACGTATCGTTGTCTACGTTCACAAGAACCGAAACCGAACAACATTAGATTACTCATTGCGCTCTAATCGTATAACTTTTGAAACAAGATTTTTCTCATTCAACCGAACAAAGAGTGAAACCCAATTATATTGTTTTATTATGGCCCCGCAGTGTATACTCGGCAACGTATCGTTGTCTACGTTCACAAGAACCGAAACCGGAACAACATTAGATTACTCAGTTGCGCCCTAACAGTATAACTTTTGAAACAGTACTTTTTCTCATTCAACCGAACATAGAGTGAAATCTAATTATATTGTTCTATTATGCCCCGAGAGTGTATATTGGCAACGTATCGTTGTCTACGTTCACAAGAACCGAAACCTAACAACATTAGATTACTCGCTTGCGCCTAACAAAGATAACTTTGGAAACAAAGATTTTTCTCATTCAACCGAACAAAGAGTGAAACCCAATTATATTGTTCTATTATTCCCGGGAGTGAATATCGCAACGTATCGTTGTCTACGTTCACAAGAACCAAAACCGAACAACATTAGACTACTCAATTCCGCCCTAACAAGATAACATTAGAAATAGTACTTTTTCTCATTCAACCGAACAATGAGTGAAAACCAATTAAATTGTTCTATTATGCCCCGAGAGTGTATATTGGCAACGATTCTTTGTCTACGTTCACAAGAACCAAAACCGAACAACATTAGACAACTCTTGCGCACTAACAAGATAACTTTAGAAACAAGATTTTCTCTCATTCAACCGAACAAAGAGTGAAAACCAATTATATTGTTCTATTATGCCTGTGGAGTGAATATCGGCAACGTATCGTTGTCTACGTTCGAAGAACCGAAACCGAACAACATTAGACGACTCACTTGCGCCTAACAAGATAACTTTAGAAACAGTACTTTTTCTCATTCAACCGAACAATGAGTGAAAACAAATTAAATTGTTCCATTATGCCCCGAGAGCGTATATTGGCAACGTTTCTTTGTCTACGTTCACAAGAACCAAAACAGGAACAACATTAGACTACTCATTTGCGCCCTAATAGTATAACTTTAGAAACAGTACTTTTTCTCATTCAACCGAACAAAGAGTGAAACCCAATTATATTGTTCTATTATGCCCCGAGAGTGTATATTGGCAACTTATCGTTGTCTACGTTCACAAGAACCAAAACTCGAACAACATTAGACAACTCCTGCGCCAACAAAGATAACTTTGGAAACAAGATTTTTCTCATTCCACCGAACAAAGAGTAAAACCTAATTATATTGTTCTATTATGCCCCGAGAGTGTCTATTGGCAACGTATCGTTGTCTACGTTCACAAGAACCAAAACCGCAACAATATTAGACTACTCGCAGCGCCTAACAAAGATATAACTTTAGAAACAAGATTTTTCTCATTCAACCGAACAAAGAGTGAAACCCAATTATATTGTTTTATTATGCCCAAAGAGTGTATATTGGCAACGTATCGTTGTCTACGTTCACAAGAACCGAAACCGGAACAACATTAGACGACTCATTGCGCCTAACAAGATAACTTTAGAAAGAGTACTTTTTCTCATTCAACCGAACAATGAGTGAAAACAAATTAAATTGTTCCATTATGCCCCGAGAGCGTATATTGGCAACGTTTCTACGTTCACAAGAACCAAAACCGGAACAACATTAGACTACTCATTTGCGCCCTAATAGTATAACTTTAGAAACAGTACTTTTTCTCATTCAACCGAACAAAGAGTGAAACCCAATTATATTGTTCTATTATGCCCCGAGAGTGTCTATTGGCAACGTATCGTTGTCTACGTTCACAAGAACTAAAACCGCAACAATATTAGACTACTCAGTTGCGCCCTAACAGTATAACTTTAGAAACAGTACTTTTTCTCATTCAACCGAACAAAGAGTGAAACCCAATTATATTGTTTTATTATGCCCAAAGAGTGTATATTGGCAACGTATCGTTGTCTACGTTCACATGAACTCAAACCGAACAACATTAGACTACTCGCTTGCGCCTAACAAAGATAACTTTGGAAACAAGATTTTTCTCATCCAACCGAACAAAGAGTAAAACCTAATTATATTGTTCTATTACGCCCCGAGAGTGTATATTCGCAACGTATCCATGTCATAGTTCACAAGAACCAAAACCGGACCAACATTAGACAACTCTGCGCCTAACAAAGATAACTTTGGAAACAAGATTTTTCTCATTCAACCGAACAAAGAGTGAAACCCAATTATATTGTTCTATTATGCCCCGAGAGTGTATATTGGCAACGTATCGTTGTCTACGTTCACAAGAACCAAAACCGAGACAACATTAGACTCCTCCGCGCGCCTAACAAGATAACTTTGGAAACAAGATTTTTCTCATTCCACCGAACAAAGAGTAAAACCTAAATATATTGTTCAATTATGCCCCGAGAGTGTCTATTGGCAACGTATCGTTGTCTACGTTCACAAGAACCAAACCCGGACAACATTAGACTACTCAAACTTGCGCCTAACATTATAACTTTAGAAACAAGATTTTTATTTTTCAACCGAACAAAGTGAAACCCAATTATATTGTTCTATTATACCCCGAGAGTGTATATTGCCAACGTATATTTGTCTAGGTTCACAAGAACCAAAACTGAACAACATTAGACTACTCAATTCCGCCCCTAACAAGATAACATTAGAAAGAGTACTTTTTCTCATTCAACCGAGCAATGAGTGAAAACCAATTAAATTGTTCTATTATGCCCCGAGAGTGTATATTGGCAACGTATCGTTGTCTACGTTCACAAGAACCAAAACCGGAACAACATTAGACAACTCGCTTGCGCCCTAACAAGATAACTTTGGAAATGATTTTTCTCATTCCACCGAACAAAGATTAAAACCTAATTATATTGTTCTATTATGCCCCGAGAGTGTCTATTGGCAACGTATCGTTGTCTACGTTCACAAGAACCAAAACCGGAACAACATTAGACTACTTGCGCCTAACAAGATAACTTTAGAAACAAGATTTCTCTCATTCAACCGAAAGAAGAGTGAAATCCAATTATATTGTTCTATTATGCCCCGGGAGTGTATATTGGCAACGTATCGTTGTCTACGTTCACAAGAACCAAAACCGGAACAACATTAGACTACTCAGTTGCGCCCTAACAGTATAACTTTAGAAACAGTACTTTCTCTCATTCAACCGAACAAAGAGTGAAACCCAATTATATTGTTCTATTATTCCCCGAGAATGTATATTGGCAACGTATCGTTGTCTACGTTCACAAGAACCGAAACCGGAACAACATTACACTACTCAGTTGCGCCCTAACAGTATAACTTTAGAAACAGTACATTTTCGCATTGAACCGAACAAAGAGTGAAACCCAATTATATTGTTCTATTTTGCCCCGAGAGTGTATATTGGCAACGTATCGTTGTCTACGTTCACAAGAACCAAAACCGAACAACATTAGACAACTCATTGCGCCCTAACAAAGATAACTTTGGAAACAAGATTTTTCTCATTCCACCGAACAAAGAGTAAAACCTAATTATATTGTTCAATTATGCCCCGAGAGTGTATATTGGCAACGTATCGTTGACTAAGTTCACAAGAACCAAAATCGGAACAACATTAGACTACTCAGTTGCGCCCTAACAGTATAACTTTAGAAACTGTACTTTCTCTCATTCTACCGAACAAAGAGTGAAATCCAATTATATTGTTCTATTATGCCCCGGGAGTGAATATCGGCAACGTATCGTTGTCTACGTTCACCAACAAGAACAGAACAACATTAGACTACTCAATCGAGCCCTAACAAGATAACATTAGAAACAAGATTTCTCTCATTCAACCGAACAAAGAGTGAAACCCAATTATATTGTTCTATTATGCCCCGAGAATGTATATTGGCAACGTATCGTTGTCTACCTTCACAAGAAGCGAAACCGGAACAACATTAGACTACTCAGTTGCGCCCTAACAGTATAACTTTAGAAACAGTAAATTTTCTCATTCAACCGAGCAAAGAGTGAAACCCAATTATATTGTTCTATTTTGCCCCGAGAGTGTATATTGGCAACGTATAGTTGACTACGTTCACAAGAACCAAAACCGGAACAACATTAGACAACTTAGTTGCGCCTAACAAAGATAACTTTGGAAACAAGAGATTTTTCTCATTCCACCGAACAAAGAGTAAAACCTAATTATATTGTTCAATTATGCCCCGAGAGTGTCTATTGGCAACGTATCGTTGTCTACGTTCACAAGAACCAAACCGAACAACATTAGACTACCTTGCGCCTAACAAGATAACTTTAGAAATGATTTTCTCTCATTCAACCAAACAAAGAGTGAAACCCAATTATATTATTCTATTCTGCCCCGAGAGTGTATATTGGCAACGTATCGTTGTCTACGTTCACAAGAACCAAAACCGGAACAACATTAGACTACTCAGTTGCGCCCTAACAGTATAACTTTAGAAACAAGATTTCTCTCATTCAACCGAACAAAGAGTGAAACCCAATTATATTGTTTTATTCTGCCCCGAGAATGTATATTGGCAACGTATCGTTGTCTACGTTCACAAGAACCGAAACCGGAACAACATTAGCCTACTCAGTTGCGCCCTAACAGTATAACTTTAGAAACAGTACTTTTTCTCATTCAACCGAACAAAGAGTGAAACCCAACTATATTGTTCTATTATGCCCCGAGAGTGTATATTGGCAACGTATCGTTGACTACGTTCACAAGAACCAAAACCGAACAACATTAGACAACTCAGCTTGCGCCTAACAAAGATAACTTTGGAAACAGTACTTTTTCTCATTCCACCGAACAAAGAGTAAAACCTAATTATATTGTTCAATTATGCCCCGAGAGTGTCTATTGGCAACGTATCGTTGTCTACGTTCACAAGAACCAAACCGAACAACATTAGACTACCGCTTGCGCCTAACAGGATAACATTAGAAACAGTACTTTTTCTCATTCAACCGAACAAAGAGTGAAATCTAATTATATTGTTCTATTATGCCCCGAGAGTGTATATTGGCAACGTATCGTTGTCTACGTTCACAAGAACCGAAACCGAACAACATTAGATTACTCAACTACTTAACTGTATAACTTTAGAAACAGTACTTTTTCTCATTCAACCGAACAAAGAGTGAAACCCAATTATATTGTTTTATTATGGCCCCAGAGTGTATACTGGCAACGTATCGTTGTCTACGTTCACAAGAACCGAAACCGAACAACATTAGATTACTCTTGCGCCTAACAAGATAACTTTTGAAACAAGATTTTTCTCTCATTCAACCGAACATAGAGTGAAATCTAATTATATTGTTCTATTATGCCCCGAGAGTGTATATTGGCAACGTATCGTTGTCTACGTTCACAAGAACCGAAACCGAACAACATTAGATTACTCCTTGCGCCTAACAAGATAACTTTGGAAACAAAGATTTTTCTCATTCAACCGAACAAAGAGTGAAACCCAATTATATTGTTCTATTATGCCCCGAGAGTGTATATTGGCAACGTATCGTTGTCTACGTTCACAAGAACCAAACTCAGAACAACATTAGACTACTCAATTCCGCCCCTAACAAGATAACATGAGAAATAGTACTTTTTCTCATTCAACCGAACAATGAGTGAAAACCAATTAAATTGTTCTATTATGCCCCGAGAGTGTATATTGGCAACGATTCTTTGTCTACGTTCACAAGAACCAAAACCGAACAACATTAGACAACTCGCTTGCGCACTAACAAGATAACTTTAGAAACAAGATTTTCTCTCATTCAACCGAACAAAGAGTGAAAACCAATTATATTGTTCTATTATGCCTGTGGAGTGAATATCTCAACGTATCGTTGTCTACGTTCACAAGAACCGAAACCGAACAACATTAGACGACTCGCTTGCGCCTAACAAAGATAACTTTAGAAAGAGTACTTTTTCTCATTCAACCGAACAATGAGTGAAAACAAATTAAATTGTTCCATTATGCCACGAGAGCGTATATTGGCAACGTTTCTTTGTCTACGTTCACAAGAACCAAAACAGGAACAACATTAGACTACTCATTTGCGCCCTAATAGTATAACTTTAGAAACAGTACTTTTTCTCATTCAACCGAACAAAGAGTGAAACCCAATTATATTGTTCTATTATGCCCCGAGAGTGTATATTGGCAACTTATCGTTATCTACGTTCACAAGAACCAAAACTGAACAACATTAGACAACTCATTGCGCCCAACAAAGATAACTTTGGAAACAAGATTTTTCTCATTCAACCGAACAAAGAGTGAAACCCAATTATATTGTTCTATTATGCCCCGAGAGTGTCTATTGGCAACGTATCGTTGTCTACGTTCACAAGAACCAAAACCGCAACAATATTAGACTACTCGCAGCGCCCTAACATTATAACTTTAGAAACAATACTTTTTCTCATTCAACCGAACAAAGAGTGAAACCCAATTATATTGTTTTATTATGCCCAAAGAGTGTATATTGGCAACGTATCGTTGTCTACGTTCACAAGAACCGAAACCGAACAACATTAGACGACTCAGTTGCGCCCTAACAGTATAACTTTAGAAAGAGTACTTTTTCTCATTGAACCGAACAATAAGTGAAAACAAATTAAATTGTTCCATTATGCCCCGAGAGTGTATATTGGCAACGTTTCTTTGTCTACGTTCACAAGAACAAAAACCGAACAACATTAGACTACTCAGTTGCGCCCTAACAGTATAACTTTAGAAACAGTACTTTTTCTCATTCAACCGAACAAAGAGTGAAACCTAATTATATTGTTCTATTATGCCCCGAGAGTGTCTATTGGCAACGTATCGTTGTCTACGTTCACAAGAACCAAAACCGCAACAATATTAGACTACTCAGTTGCGCCCTAACAGTATAACTTTAGAAACAGTACTTTTTCTCATTCAACCGAACAAAGAGTGAAACCCAATTATATTGTTTTATTATGCCCAAAGAGTGTATATTGGCAACGTATCGTTGTCTACGTTCACAAGAACTCAAACCGAACAACATTAGACTACTTGCGCCCTAACATTATAACTTTAGAAACAGTACTTTTTCTCATTCAACCGAACAAAGAGTGAAACCCAATTATATTATTCTATTTTGCCCCGAGAGTGTATATTGGCAACGTATCGTTGACTAAGTTCACAAGAACCAAAACCGGAACAACATTAGACAACTGCGCCTAACAAAGATAACTTTGGAAACAGATTTTTCTCATTCCACCGACCAAAGAGTAAAACCCAATTATATTGTTCTATTATGCCCCGAGAGTGTATATTGGCAACGTATCGTTGTCTACGTTCACAAGAACCAAAACCGGAACAACATTAGACTCCTCAGTTGCGCCCTAACAAGATAATTTTGGAAACAAGATTTTTCTCATTCCACCGAACAAAGAGTAAAACCTAATTATATTGTTCTATTATGCCCCGAGAGTGTCTATCGGCAACGTAGCGTTGTCTACGTTCACAAGAACCAAATCCGCAACAATATTAGACTACTCAGTTGCGCCCTAACAGTATAACTTTAGAAACAGTACTTTTTCTCATTCAACCGAACAAAGAGTGAAACCCAATTATATTGTTCTATTATTCCCCGAGAGTGAATATTGGCAACGTATCGTTGTCTACGTTCACAAGAACCAAAACCGGAACAACATTAGACTACTCAATTCCGCCCTAACAGTATAACATTAGAAAGAGTACTTTTTCTCATTCAACCGAGCAATGAGTGAAAACCAATTAAATTGTTCTATTATGCCCCGAGAGTGTATATTGGCAACGTATCGTTGTCTACGTTCACAAGAACCAAAACCGAACAACATTAGACAACTCATTGCGCCTAACAAAGATAACTTTGGAAACAAGATTTTTCTCATTCAACCGAACAAAGAGTGAAACCTAATTATATTGTTCAATTATGCCCCGAGAGTGTCTATTGGCAACGTATCGTTGTCTACGTTCACAAGAACCAAAACCGGAACAACATTAGACTACTCAGTTGCGCCCTAACAAGATAACTTTAGAAACAAGATTTTTCTCATTCAACCGAACAAAGAGTGAAATCTAATTATATTGTTCTATTATGCCCCGAGAGTGTATATTTGCAACGTATAGTTGTCTACGTTCACTAGCACCGAAACCTGAACAACATTAGATTACTCTGCGCCTAACCGTATAACTTTTGAAACAAGATTTTTCTCATTCAACCGAACAAAGAGTGAAACCCAATTATATTGTTTTATTATGGCCCCAGAGTGTATACCGGCAACGTATCGTTGTCTACGTTCACAAGAACCGAAACCGAACAACATTAGATTACTCGCTTGCGCCTAACAAAGATAACTTTTGAAACAGTACTTTTTCTCATTCAACCGAACAAAGAGTGAAATCTAATTATATTGTTCTATTATGCCCCGAGAGTGTCTATTGGCAACGTATCGTTGTCTACGTTCACAAGAACCGAAACCGAACAACATTAGATTACTTTGCGCCTAACAAAGATAACTTTGGAAACAAGATTTTTCTCATTCAACCGAACAAAGAGTGAAACCCAATTATATTGTTCTATTATTCCCCTGGGAGTGTATATTGGCAACGTATCGTTGTCTACGTTCACAAGAACCAAAACCGAACAACATTAGACTACTCAGTTGCGCCCTAACAGTATAACATTAGAAATAGTACTTTTTCTCATTCAACCGAACAATGAGTGAAAACCAATTAAATTGTTCTATTATGCCCCGAGAGTGTATATTGGCAACGATTCTTTGTCTACGTTCACAAGAACCAAAACCGGAACAACATTAGACAACTCAGTTGCGCCCTAACAGTATAACTTTAGAAACAGTACTTTTTCTCATTCAACCGAACAAAGAGTGAAACCCAATTATATTGTTCTATTATGCCTGTGGAGTGAATATCGGCAACGTATCGTTGTCTACGTTCACAAGAACCGAAACCTAACAACATTAGACGACTCATTGCGCCTAACAAGATAACTTTAGAAAGAGTACTTTTTCTCATTCAACCGAACAATGAGTGAAAACAAATTAAATTGTTCCATTATGCCCCGAGAGCGTATATTGGCAACGTTTTGTCTACGTTCACAAGAACCAAAACCGGAACAACATTAGACTACTCAGTTGCGCCCTAACAGTATAACTTTAGAAACAGTACTTTTTCTCATTCAACCGAACAATGAGTGAAACCTAATTATATTGTTCTATCACGCCCCGAGAGTGTATATTGGCAACGTATCGTTGTCTACGTTCACAAGAACCAAACCCGGAACAACATCAGACAACTCGCTTGCGCCTAACAAAGATAACTTTGGAAACAAGATTTTTCTCATTCCACCGAACAAAGAGTAAAACCTAATTATATTGTTCTATTATGCCCCGAGAGTGTCTATTGGCAACGTATCGTTGTCTACGTTCACAAGAACCAAAACCGCAACAATATTAGACTACTCAGTTGCGCCCTAACAGTATAACTTTAGAAACAGTACTTTTTCTCATTCAACCGAACAAAGAGTGAAACCCAATTATATTGTTTTATTATGCCCAAAGAGTGTATATTGGCAACGTATCGTTGTCTACGTTCACATGAACCGAAACCGAACAACATTAGACGACTCTTGCGCCTAACAGGATAACTTTAGAAAGAGTACTTTTTCTCATTCAACCGAACAAAGAGTGAAACCCAATTATATTGTTCTATTATGCCCCGAGAGTGTATATTGGCAACGTTTCTTTGTCTACGTTCACAAGAACCAAAACCGGAACAACATTAGACTACTAAGTTGGGCCCTAATAGTATAACTTTAGAATACGTACTTTTACTCAGTCAACCGAACAAAGAGTGAAACCCAATAATAATGTTCTATTATGCCCCGAGAGTGTCTATTGGCAACGTATCGTTGTCTACGTTCACAAGAACCAAAACCGCAACAATATTAGACTACTCATTGCGCCTAACAAAGATAACTTTAGAAACAAGATTTTTCTCATTCAACCGAACAAAGAGTGAAACCCAATTATATTGTTTTATTATGCCCAAAGAGTGTATATTGGCAACGTATCGTTGTCTACGTTCACATGAACTCAAACCGGAACAACATTAGACTACTCAGTTGCGCCCTAACATTATAACTTTAGAAACAGTACTTTTTCTCATTCAACCGAACAAAGAGTGAAACCCAATTATATTATTCTATTTTGCCCCGAGAGTGTATATTGGCAACGTATCGTTGACTAAGTTCACAAGAACCAAAACCGAACAACATTAGACAACTCGCTTGCGCCTAACAAGATAACTTTGGAAACAAGATTTTTCTCATTCCACCGACCAAAGAGTAAAACCTAAGTATATTGTTCTATTACGCCCCGAGAGTGTATATTCGCAACGTATCCATGCCAACGTTCACAAGAACCAAAACCGGACCAACATTAGACTACTCAGTTGCGCCCTAACAAGATAACTTTGGAAACAAGATTTTTCTCATTCCACCGAACAAAGAGTAAAACCTAATTATATTGTTCAATTATGCCCCGAGAGTGTCTATTGGCAACGTATCGTTGTACATTCTCACAAGAACCAACCCGGAACAAAATTAGACTACTCACTGCGCCTAACATTATAACTTTAGAAACAGTACTTTTTATTTTTCAACCGAACAAAGAGTGAAACCTAATTATATAGTTCTATTATGCCCCGAGAGTGTATATTGGCAACGTATCGTTGTCTACGTTCACAAGAACCAAACCGGAACAACATAAGACTACTCAATTGCGCCCTAACAGTATAACATTAGAAAGAGTACTTTTTCTCATTCAACCGAGCAATGAGTGAAAACCAATTAAATTGTTCTATTATGCCCCGAGAGTGTATATTGGCAACGTATCGTTGTCTACGTTCACAAGAACCAAAACCGGACCAACATTAGACAACTCGCTGCGCCCTAACAAAGATAACTTTGGAAACAGTACTTTTTCTCATTCCACCGAACAAAGAGTGAAACCTAATTATATTGTTCAATTATGCCCCGGGAGTGTCTATTGGCAACGTATCGTTGTCTACGTTCACAAGAACCAAAACCGGAACAACATTAGACTACTCAGTTGCGCCCTAACAAAGATAACTTTTGAAACAGTACTTTTTCTCATTCAACCGAACAAAGAGTGAAATCTAATTATATTGTTCTATTATGCCCCGAGAGTGTATATTGGCAACGTATCGTTGTCTACGTTCACAAGAACCGAAACCGAACAACATTAGATTACTCAATTGCGCCTAATCGTATAACTTTAGAAACAAGATTTTTTTTCTCATTCAACCGAACAAAGAGTGAAACCCAATTATATTGTTTTATTATGGCCCCCAGAGTGTATACTCGGCAACGTATCGTTGTCTACGTTCACAAGAACCGAAACCTAACAACATTAGATTACTCGCTTGCGCCTAACAAGATAACTTTTGAAACAGTACTTTTTCTCATTCAACCGAACATAGAGTGAAATCTAATTATATTGTTCTATTATGCCCCGAGAGTGTATATTGGCAACGTATCGTTGTCTACGTTCACAAGAACCGAAACCGGAACAACATTAGATTACTCAGTTGCGCCCTAACAGTATAACTTTTGAAACAGTACTTTTTCTCATTCAACCGAACATAGAGTGAAATCTAATTATATTGTTCTATTATGCCCCGAGAGTGTATATTGGCAACGTATCGTTGTCTACGTTCACAAGAACCAAAACCGGAACAACATTAGACTACTCAGTTGCGCCCTAACAGTATAACATTAGAAACAGTACTTTTTCTCATTCAACCGAACAAAGAGTGAAACCCAATTATATTGTTCTATTATGCCCCGAGAGTGTATATTGGCAACGTATCTTTGTCTACGTTCACAAGAACCAAAACCGGAACAACATTAGACAACTCATTTGCGCACTAACAAAGATAACTTTAGAAACAGTACTTTCTCTCATTCAACCGAACAAAGAGTGAAAACCAATTATATTGTTCTATTATGCCCAGGGAGTGAATATCGGCAACGTATCGTTGTCTACGTTCACAAGAACCGAAACCGGAACAACATTAGACGACTCAGTTGCGCCCTAACAGTATAACTTTAGAAAGAGTACTTTTTCTCATTCAACCGAACAATGAGTGAAAACAAATTAAATTGTTCCATTATGCCCCGAGAGCGTATATTGGCAACGTTTCTTTGTCTACGTTCACAAGAACCAAAACAGGAACAACATTAGACTACTCATTTGCGCCTAACAAAGATAACTTTAGAAACAAGATTTTTCTTTCTCATTCAACCGAACAAAGAGTGAAACCAAATTATATTGTTCTATTTTGCCCCGAGAGTGTATATTGGCAACGTATCGTTGACTAAGTTCACAAGAACCAAAACCGGAACAACATTAGACAACCTTGCGCCTAACAAAGATAACTTTGGAAACAAGATTTTTCTCATTCAATCGAAGAAAGAGTAAAACCTAATTATATTGTTCTATTATGCCCCGGGAGTGTAAATTTGCAACATATCGATGTCACCGTTCACAAGAACCAAAACCGGAACAACATTAGACTCCACCGTTGCGCCCTAACAGTATAACTTTGGAAACAGTACTTTTTCTCATTCCACCGAACAAAGAGTAAAACCTAAATATATTGTTCAATTATGCCCCGAGAGTGTCTATTGGCAACGTATCGTTGTCTATGTTCACAAGAACCAAACCCGGAACAACATTAGACTACTCAGTTGCGCCCTAACATTATAACTTTAGAAACAGTACTTTTTATTTTTCAACCGAACAAAGGGTGAAACCCAATTATATTGTTCTATTATACCCCGAGAGTGTATATTGCCAACGTATATTTGTCTACGTTCACAAGAACCAAACCCTGAACAACATTAGACTACTCAGTTGCGCCCTAACAGTATAACTTTAGAAACAGTACTTTTTCTCATTCCACCGAACAAAGAGTGAAAACCAATTAAATTG